>OZ038499.1:87906228-87928728 GCA_964036315.1 Acanthosepion esculentum | reverse complement strand
GAAGGTTTAAGCTGCTAATAAGCAAAGCCAACAAAACCAAGAGACTTGAATGGGCTCACTATTACAAAAATTTCACCATAGATGACTGGAAGAATGTTCTCTTCTCCAATGAAACGAAAGTTGAGCTAAATTCAAAGGATAAGGTGAGTCACTTTTATTGAACAGCACTATATATATATATATATATATATATATATATATGTATTTTATGTGTGTGTGTGTGTATGTCTGTGCACATGTGTGTGTGCATTTATATATTTTACCTAGTCTGTCTCTGAATGTGTGCACATCCACATGTGTGGTATAATTTAGTTAAAAGTCCATTTTCTTTTGCAGGATGGAATTGTTCATTTATTCTTGTTACTGACATTGTAAACTCTTAAGCAAACTCATCAATAACTTAAAATATTAAGATGCCAGCATGTGTGGCCCAAACACAAAAATCTATTAATTATATATATATATATATATATATATATATATATATATATATATATATATATTTCTCTAATAATTCATTTAAAAAACAAAAAAGTTTACTTTTGGATATGGAAATAATGTTAGCAGATATGATTATCAAAAGATCTTAATGAGAAAATGTGCTTTCCTTCATAAAGATAATTCAACCATACTCTGCTGTGAAGACCTTCATGGTTGAGACAGATTAATAGGGGGGATGCAGATTTGAATTCCACCAAAGGGCATATTTTTGCTATTAAACACATTTGAAAAACCTCGGTTAGTAGATTGAAATATACTGTTATTCACTAAATATATATGTATAATATATATAGTAAGAAGAAATACAGATATCTGTGTGTGTGTGTGTGTGTGTGTGTGTGTAAAAATTAGATATAAATAAAATATAAAAAGTGTAAAAGACAATATGAATAAAGACTGAAGAAAAACTTTTCTTTACCAACATATTACATCACTTAGCATACTCCATAGTTTACCTTGACTTTCACAGCCATAATATTTTTTAGCATTCTTAAATTCAAAAAGTTTGAAAACCTAATATTTCTACTTCTGATTATGGCTACACGTTGCAAAATAAAATCCTTACATTTACCTTGTTAAAGTCCATCAAACGATGAAGAGCATTGGTAAAGAAATGCTTTCCTGCTGTTTATATATATATAATGTGTGTATGTATGTATGTATGTAAGATAGATAGGTTAGTTAATAAAACAAGGACAAATGAAAGAGTACCAATATAATTAGCATGAAATACATTTATTAAATATTATTAACCATATGACAGAAATGAAGCACGGAAAGAAAGATTTTATGTCCGGAATTTTCAGACACGCCTATGTCCTTCATCAACAGTTAGAAATAAACAGAGAAATGGGAATTACTCACCAACAGTAGACAGTGTATTTTAAACGCATCTGTTCGCACAAGGAAGATTACAACTTACACATAGGACAACTTTGCAATCATTTTCTTAATAGGAATTACCCACTGAAAATAATCAAAGAATCCATCACCAAAGCTTCCAAATTGAACAGAAACGCTCTCCTCAACTCTGTGACTAAAAAGAAGAACTCCACAATCCCCATGGTCTTTTATTTGAATTATAACTTCCACAAACTTTCCGACACATTAAATAAAGATTTCCAACATTTAAAATTAGACAATACTATTAGTAATTTATTTAGTGATAACCCCTACATGCGAGGCGACAACCCCCCGACCTCTTCAGACTTTTAACATAAAAATCTGCAACATATCACTTCACCAAGGGAATGTCATCTGTAACAAACCCCGGTGCCTGGTCTGCAAACACATCATCACTCACAACATTTACACACCCCTCGGTACTAACATAGTATTCAGACCACCTGCTCTAAGCTGTGACAGTTCCAATTTTGTATATTTACTTTTGTCACAAATGCGAGAAGGGGAATTAAATGGGAGAAACCGGAATAGTCCTGTTTATGGTTCAATAACCACAAGAAAAGCATCAGGGACAACAACAACAATTTCCTCGTCTCTGTACACTTCAACCAACCTGGTCATAGCATCGACAATGTCTTGCGCGTGCTTTTAGCATCTGTGTTTGGTAGCTGGGAGGACAGACGCAGATTGGAGTTGAAGTATATCCTAAAAGTAAATTCCCACATAAAGGGACTAAGCAGAGATTTGGGTTTACTCAGAGAGTATAATTTCCACAAGGAAACCCATTATCGGCAACACCACTCCTTGGATGAGTAGGCCCTCCACCCACATTTTAACTCCAGATTTTAACAGCCATTACCAACCTACTATATTTTTAACAGCCATCTCCTACCTATTACATTTTTATGTTCTGCCACCTATGATTTTCCTCATTATGCACTATTCTGTTATGGAATTATTGCCATGTACACTGAAGGCTACTTTCCAGTCACCCTCTTTTAAAACATCTTTGGTTCTATCACTATAGTTCCTTTACATATAAGCTTATGTAAGGAGTGGGTGGTTAGTATAGATACATATTAATCTTGTATTATGTATTTATATCTTTATGTGTATTGATATTCATATGTTTGTGTGGGTGGCGTGTGTATATGTACACATTGTTATGTGCACTTATGTACACATGCACATCTATATATGTATACGCTTCTCCTCTCTGTTTTTCCTTTATTTTATTTTACTTTCTGCACCCCTCTTTTTCACCAATAGATTTCCAAATTTTTATTCATTTTATTGTTCTTTCCCTTTTTTCTTTTCATCTTATTTCATTTTATAATATTTTATTACTATATATTCCATTTTTTTCTCGTCACATGTTATTCTAACTACACCCCGTCTTTCTGAAATTGACAAGTTGGTCAAACAATTTTCGGATACAACTGGCTACATGCAAGACGTCTTTCCCCCCTCCGCTACCTATAACTCTCTTCATCTATGGTTACAATCTTACTCTCCCACTCCCTCTACTACTAATAATAATAGACTGGCCTAACACTTTTACATCCAATCAAAATTTTAAATTTAAGTTTAATTTCATAAAAAGTTTTGCACAGCGAGGTATCATACAGAGATCGGGTTTTTGCTAATAATGATTTCCACCAGAAAATACACTGTCTACAAAAACATCTGTCGGTGAGTAATTCCTATTTCTCTGTTTATTTCTTGCTCTGTTGATGAAGGTCACAGCTGTGTTCGAACATTCCAGACTTAAAACCTTTCTTTCCGTGCTTCATTTCTGTCATATGGTTAATAGTTAATATTTAATAAATATCTTTCGTACTGATTATATTGGTGCCCTTTCGTTTGTCCTCGTTTTATTAACTAACCTTTCTATTTTACTTATTATAAGAAGCACACATGAAGCTTTATGAATATTATTGAGTGTTGGCTTTTCCTTTCATACGTGTAACGTGAGTTGTCTAGCTAGGCATGTAGTAGTATGACCAATATCTCTCTCTCTCTCTCTCTCTATATATATATATATATATATATATATATATATATATATATATATATATATATATATATATATTTTTGAATTGGACATAGTCCGACAATTTATTTATAGACATTTATAATATGTTTAACGTTCTTTTTATAGATACAAGTATTTAAGTCCGAGAACATTCAGGCCGGTAAATGTTATTTAATACTGTTTATTATAAAACAGAGCATTTGCTTAAATACTTGTATCTATAAAAAGAATGTTAAACATATTATATATATATATATATATATATATATATATATATACACACACACACACTCACATTACCAACAAACAGTATGACATCTGATGCTTCCCAGAAAAATGATTTAGTCAAGATGGGGAGAAAAATAAAATTAAGAAATTTATTTAGGTTTGAATTGTTTTCAATTATGTAAAAGATAACTAAGATTCTCACATTTGTTTTCTCTAAAATCCTGAGATCTTGATATGCTTGTCACATGGCATGTGAAATCGGTATGCCAAGTTCAAATTCTGTCCGAGTCCTTTGTGCCTACTTTTGCACAAATACCCTTGGGGAAAAGTATGAATCCATCTCTCCTGTGCCAGCTATGTGTTTAATAGTAGGATAGACTGGGCTCAGTAGCTTTGATAGGCAACTTGTCTAAGTGAAGGATGGCTGTGAATTCCAAACAAGCTGGGTGTAGGGCTGGCAATTCTACCTTGTGGAAACCTACTTGCAGCAGAAATTGCAACAGCAACACCTAGTGTAGTGAAACTGTAGCCTTATTCTTTACATGGGACTAAAGAGGAAAATCCCAAGATGAAGTACTTATCCAATGATTTTTTTTTCTTTTTTTAACTGGAATTCAAATTGTTCTTATTGCTTTTATGAACTCATTTGGAACAATATCTTCCCATGCAGTTATCATTGTTGAAATTTGGAATAAGTATACTGAGTTCAAATTCTGACTGAGTTCCTTGTGTTTACTCCTTTAAATGTATCTTGTATCTGCAACTTTCAAAGATTTTTGAATGAAAAATTTTTTTAATTCACTTATAATATTGGCATTCTTATCCCCCCCCCCCATTTCCATTGTTCTTCCTAGACACACAACTCCATCTTGCAAATCTACAAAATGGCTTGTTTTCTCTAAGGGCTCTTGCATTTGCCAACTGCTGTAATGGTGACCTGTCCAGCCCCATGATTAAACCATTAAACAGTCGTAAATAATTTCCCTTTTTGTTTATCAACTTTATTCTTCCAAAACATAAAGTACAATTACATTTTAATCAAATATATATATATATATTCACCATTATTTGCAAGGACTTGTGACCACTTTATAATTTAGCGCTCTTCAATACCTTCTGAGTAAATATTCACAGGTTTTGATGTGAAAACGTTTTCAATGAATTCTTGAATCTGGTTTTCATTATAGAACATTTTCCCCATCAAAGCGTTTTGCAGCAACCAAAAAATGTAACAATCGGTTGGTGCAATATCAGGCAGGTAGGCAAGAACTGAACAATTGAGTTCCAAAATTTTTTGCTATGCTACTCTTGCTGTATGCAGCCTTGCATTGTTATGGAGGAGGAAGAGGAGGAGAACATTTTTCTGTTAATCCACTGTGTATGCTGCCACTGCCAAGCAGAATTAAGTTATGTTAGCATGCTCCAAATTTATTCTTAACTGCTATGTATGATTGGGGAACCAATTGTAATGACTGTCATTACAATTGGTTCCCCAAGACAGAAATTACTCATTGCTCAACCAAATATAAACATTTTGAACTGGAATGCAGATCAGCACATGTGAAATGCCAAAGAGTACTACTGTCCAAAATGTTTTCATGTAAACCAAAAAAGATGAAGATATTTATTATTTGTCTGATATATTAATCCATTCTCTTTTTCGTTCTTATCATCACAGTATTGTAACTTCTGGAAGTGTTAAACCAAATACTTTATTCAATCAATCAGAGTAGATTGTTCTCATTCTGCTGTCCATCTCTAGGTGAGTGATATCTTTTTTAGAAGTTTAATTTTCCGACTTGTGATGGCACTCTACTGAACCAGAGTATATGACATATACTATCTGAATGCAAAACCACAAGGTAATAAAACTTGTTTGCACTTTTATCTACTAGGCTACTGTGCCATAGAACAATAAGGTAGTGGGGTTTGGAGCCTTAAACATGATATCTATTCTTTTCTAATCAAAAACTCCAATATCTTGTTCATTTCTATGATTGCTCCATTGAAGTTATGATAGTATATTCTTTTACTTATCTATTTTCCGATGTAGTTTTTTAAAAAAATCTATTTTAGTTTAATTCTGCAAAAGTTGGTGACATCATCTTTCCCTTCACACATGATCAGCTATGCCTGATTTCACAGTCTCTCCACAGATTAAGGCTTTTTATGTGCTTCTAGTCTTACCTTTAGTGGGTACTGGATTCACCTTTGTATTCCTTGTCACAACTGCATGGAATGCTTTACACACAGTTCATGCTCATATATTGTTTTAATGGAGTTTTGGTTCTGGAGAGGAATTGTCAAAAAGTGGAACTGCTTTTGAAGGCTGTCTTAATCCACTGAATTGTTTCTGATGTGCCTCTGATATAATGTAGAGACCTTGTTCAAAAGAAAAAAATAAAAGCAACCTCTCAAGAACAAATTAAATGATAACAAATATTCCCTGTCATAGACAGTAGAATGAGAAGAATCTACCCACAGGAATTGAATAAAGTGTTTGATTCATAATAACCAGGTTATTGAATATGACGCTTGAAGAAATCTAGATGGTATATAGCCAAAATGTAACTATAGCAACCAAAATGAGGACACTTATCTATTTTCCATTGTAACTTTCTATTTATTTGAGTTTAATTCTGCAAAGGTTTGTGACATCCTCTTTCCCTCCACATATGATCAGCTATGCCTGATTTCATAGTCTCTCCACAGATTAAGACTTTTTATGGGATTGAATAAATTGTTTGATTCAAAATTCTCAGGTTATTGAATATGACACTTGAAGAAATCAAGATGGTATATAGCCAGACTATAACTGTAACAACCAAGATGAGAACACTAATCTGAATAGATTAATATATAATAAGGATAATAATTTTAATCAAATCTTTGAATGGTCGAAGGTTTGTTTCAATCTTGTAATTTTAAATTCTAATTGAGAAACCAAAATTTCTGCTGATGAAGGTAAAGATGCTTGATTTTTCCATGAAACTTTATAATGTTATAGTTTTGCTTATAAGTTAAAGACCAATGTTTCTGTCATCTGCAAACTATAGAAATCCATAATGATAAAATGGAAAAAAATTCTATGTAATGTGTTTCGTCTTCTAAAAGGACTTCATCAGACTGAAATAATGTTCAGTTATAATTATGCAGTGAAGGGAAATGCTGAAGATGTAGGAAGGCTAAATTTTAAAGTTTCTGGCTTTCCACAGGTCTAGATGCATAACTCAGCCGATCTCATTTGGTTTCCCAACACTTTTGTTTTTGATTTTATCATCATAGTTTTTTTTTTTTTTTTGTTTTTTTTTAAAAGAATAAGGATATTAGTCTGATGGAGTCTTCTAGAGAACAAAATCAATCTCCTCTCCACAGTTATAGATTAAATAGTAGAACTTGTATCTGAATAAATAATAGATTTTTTTTCCACTTTGTCATTCAATTAACCAACATTGTTCTGATATATAGAAATTTATGTATCATTCCTTAATATAAAATACCCATTATACCCAACAGATCACAGGTACTAAAAAACAAAAGGAGTAACATGTCATAAATTTCATGAAATCTTATAAAATCAAACTAAAATAAGAATTTGAATGATTTAATTATTGTTATGTCAGATGGGTTATCTGCTATGGTGATTGCTGAAGGTTGATTGACTCAAATTTACAACAGTTTGTCCTTGTGGGTGATGAATTATTTTTCAACCTACAATTCCTTTCTCACAAACAAAACATTGCAAGCATCTAGCTGCTCTATTGCTATGTCCATGGCAATATTCTGAAGAGCTACATTTCTTAGTTTGACCAATTCTTTTCCAGTTGGGTTCATTGCATTCACTTACATGCAAATACCCTTGGAAAAGATATGAATCAATCTCCTACCCCCAGCTATGAGTCTAATAGTAGGACTTGTTTCTGAATAAAAATCATTGTTATTCTCAAAAAATTGTTAATGTAAGATTCACACACACACACACACACACACACAAATTATTCTTACAATCCAAAATATATTTTGGCTTTAAGTAACCCACAAAGAGTTGATAAGCCATAAAATAGCAAATCAGTTAATCAACCATCAGCTAAGACCTGCCATGTCATGTACACTTGGATGAAAGATCCCCATTCTCTTTGTATTCTATTAATAAGAAAGGAGTTCCATTTGGGCAGCTTCTCCTCAGGAAACACTAATTTGTGAAACGGGCTAACTCCTGAGAGGATGCTCTCCTGATCACCACAATCAAGTTTAGTGACAAGTGTTATTCCTATATAGCCTCGTACTTCTTACCTGCTCTTACATTCATACAACAACCTCATTCATTAGCCTCTACCTAGAGTGGCTCTTGAGCATTGTATTGGATGAAGAATTACTTATTTTAATATGGAGCACCTAGTGAGGATCAAACTCGCTATTCAGTTGTAATTGATCTAGTGAGACAAGCTTGCTAGCCATTACATGACATTGAAGTTCCCAAGTCACTTAATGAGTATGAATTGTTGACACTCTTCATTTCTTCCGCTACTGGTTCAAGTTATAGCCCCCTTATCCTCGTCACCTCTCACAACTTCATGGGCAGGTCAAACCAAGTAAGGGGTGATATCCAACATTTAATTTCGTTTAATTTTAATTACACAAATTTTCTTGCATGATTTTTAACAGCTGTAATCATTACACTAAAAATTAATGAATTATTTTGACATGTAAACTTTAAAGTTCTCTCTGGGTAGAAATGGGTTTTGAAACGAACAGTTTTCTCCTGGTGGGTTAACCAACCTTCCTTTTTCCAATCTGGGCAACAACTGACTAAAAAAAATATGCTGCTTTTTTTATGTTTCTCTTCTGTCTCAGCCAGACAGCTTGAATTTAATAAAAACTTATATTTTTGATATCCATGACTTGGTGTTCTTTTTCATCCATTTTATTTTCATGTCATACTTTTGCTATTTACATTATTTGCATTTGGATTATTGTCCTAAACTTTGTTATTTTTTATTTTTTATTTTGTTATCGAATTCACCCCATGCAAAACAGTAAAGCCACTAAGACGCAAGCGGTTATTAGGTGTGAAAGAATTAGAAAACAAAAACGTTTTGAAGGAGTGAGAATGATAGAAGGGCAACCAGGACGTGTAGTTGATAGTTGCAACGAAACCAATTCAGCACAGGTCAAATTCTGTTGATCCTTCTATCTGCTCATCTGTGTGACTCACATTTTATTCTGGTTTTTGACCGCGCATGCAAATTAGTGATAGTTTTAATAGTACGAGAACAATGCATGCGTCTTACCTAAATTGAAAATGGTGGGTCCCACTGGGCAAGTGAAACATCATGGCCTCTTAGGCACAGGTAGGTTGGAATTCCTTGGTCCTGTTTCATTACAGGAAGATAGTAGATAATGATTGACATTGCATTTAAATTTTTGAAGATCAAAATTGGCTGGAAAGCATGGAGATGGAAGAGTGTCCAACAAGCGAGAAGTGCGAGAAAAAAAATTAGCATAGAATTTATGGTTACATCTAGCCAACACAACTAAATTGATGAGACCTTCATGCTAACTTATTACTGCACTTAGATTCATAAAGTCTAGATAATATAGCAAAGAGCTCATCCAAAGATTTACCATGAAAGTATTTATAGAATAGGAACAGGAAAGCAATTTTATAGTGTTGGCAAAGTGACTGAACCTGAGACGCCAGATCAAGACTAATAATATTGCAGATTCTTCTTGGAATTTTATCAAGAATCTCGATATATAACAGTAGCACCAGACAATTTGTGGCAGCAATGTTCTAAGCAAGGACTTATAGATATGTAAGATAGATTCTGGGGAGTAAAATGGTTGGGCACCAAACTGAACCAACTTTCTTAGCAGTGGACCTAGCAATGAATTTAATGTTCTTTCCACTTCATGTTGACCCGAGAAGTCACAATGAGTCTCTCATGGAGGTTAGCACCAGCCGGGCTGATGGAAGGCAGAAAGGATTTACTCAGATGGTTAAACGATTTGCTTGCCATGTCCTTCAGGTGCTTGTTAATCTGGGTAACCTTCAGGGAATTTCGAACTGAACACTAATACACAGGGGTAGATTGTTCTAATTCCATTCTCCATGTCTAGAGATATCTCATCTTGTTCTTATTTAGTACTGCTCAGCTATTGCTCACCCTGTTCCCACGGAGTCTTAGTTTGCTCAGGAAAATAGACTAGTAGAATAAAGTGTTGGGTTGTTCTCGTTCTACTGTCCATGTCTAGAGATATCTCATCTTGTTCTTATTTAGTACTGCTCAGTTATTGCTCACCCTGTTCCCACGGAGTCTTAGTTTGCTCAGGACAAATAGACTAGTAGATTAAAGTGTTGGGTTGTTCTCGTTCTACTGTCCATGTCTAGAGATATCTCATCTTGTTCTTATTTAGTACTGCTCAGCTATTGCTCACCCTGTTCCCACGGAGTCTTAGTTTGCTCAGGAAAATAGACTAGTAGAATAAAGTGTTGGGTTGTTCTCGTTCTACTGTCCATGTCTAGAGATATCTCATCTTGTTCTTATTTAGTACTGCTCAGTTATTGCTCACCCTGTTCCCACGGAGTCTTAGTTTGCTCAGGACAAATAGACTAGTAGATTAAAGTGTTGGGTTGTTCTCGTTCTACTGTCCATGTCTAGAGATATCTCATCTTGTTCTTATTTAGTACTGCTCAGTTATTGCTCACCCTGTTCCCACGGAGTCTTAGTTTGCTCAGGACAAATAGACTAGTAGATTAAAGTGTTGGGTTGTTCTCGTTCTACTGTCCATGTCTAGAGATATCTCATCTTGTTCTTATTTAGTACTGCTCAGCTATTGCTCACCCTGTTCCCACGGAGTCTTAGTTTGCTCAGGAAAATAGACTAGTAGAATAAAGTGTTGGGTTGTTCTCGTTCTACTGTCCATGTCTAGAGATATCTCATCTTGTTCTTATTTAGTACTGCTCAGCTATTGCTCACACTGTTCCCACGGAGTCTTAGTTTGCTCAGGACAAATAGACTAGTAGATTAAAGTGTTGGGTTGTTCTCGTTCTACTGTCCATGTCTAGAGATATCTCATCTTGTTCTTATTTAGTACTGCTCAGCTATTGCTCACACTGTTCCCACGGAGTCTTAGTTTGCTCAGGACAAATAGACTAGTAGATTAAAGTGTTGGGTTGTTCTCGTTCTACTGTCCATGTCTAGAGATATCTCATCTTGTTCTTATTTAGTACTGCTCAGCTATTGCTCACACTGTTCCCACGGAGTCTTAGTTTGCTCAGGACAAATAGACTAGTAGATTAAAGTGTTGGGTTGTTCTCGTTCTACTGTCCATGTCTAGAGATATCTCATCTTGTTCTTATTTAGTACTGCTCAGCTATTGCTCACCCTGTTCCCACGGAGTCTTAGTTTGCTCAAGACAAATAGACTAGTAGATTAAAGTGTTGGGTTGTTCTTGTTCTACTGTCCATGTCTAGAGATATCTCATCTTGTTCTTATTTAGTACTGCTCAGTTATTGCTCACCCTGTTCTCACTGTGTCTAAGTCTGTATTAGCCGGCTCATGGATTACACTCAGAAATTTCCAAACACAACACTTTAATCTACTAGGTTACCTGGATTGACAAGCAACTGAAGAAGGCTGGACAGCACAACAGCTGAAACGTTATGGCAATAGCAACAAAGTCAACCCGTGGCGGGTGTTATATAAAAAAATAAAAAATAAAAAAATATCTTCACAACGAAAAATAAAACGTGAGATTCGTAGGGTTAATCTTCAATTGGTTTATATAGCTCTTGGTGCAACAAAATTAACCCTTCTCGCATCAATCTCTAGTGACACTGGTCTTTGTCAAAACTTCTGGGAGGCCGGGTTCAAAGTCTTGGAATCAGGAATTTTGGCTCTAAATTTACTATAGTTATCGCTCTTATTTTCTGATAATGTCATGTATGTGCGACCGTATCTATAAAATTCGGTACGTTTACACATACAAAAACAATTCAAAATTCTTTTTAAAATAGTCAGGGTCGTCAGATTGCAATAAACTTTTTACGATATATGATTAGTAAGTATAGTTTTACTTAATAATATTTCCTAAGAGTTTATTACACCATTGAAAGTGGGTTTTAAAAGATTTAAAAATATAAATTATTCTAATCGAAACTGAAAAAAAAAAAAAAAAAAATTAAACAAATTTTGTAAAAATTAACTCGTTAGTAAAAACTTGCTGGGTAAACTTTCCTAGAATTTTTTTTTACACAAATACACCTTATAACGGTGAAAATTATCGAGTAATTTCAGATTCAATATAAATACTGTCATGTGATAATGTTTTTAACATCTCTAAACGTTGTCACGTCAACATTTTTAGCATAGGACAGGTTTTTAAATTTATTTGGAGTTAAAGATTAGCGTTTTTATGTAGCGTATTTAGACTAAATATAAAAGATTATATATAATTAATGAATCCAATAGATTTTAAAAGGTACCTCCACAAAAACACGAAGCTTTTAATTTACTTTTAATTTCAAGCTGATAGATTAAATTTAATATTTCTAATAATCAAAAACACTACCTTATTTCAAAACTAATTTAAATCGACTGGGAGGAGATTTTGTTTTGAAATTTCTATTTTTTTAGCGCTATTTTTAGCAAACTGTTTTAAAAATGTAAATCTCTATCAAAAAAATCTTCCAAAAATAAAATATACTTTTAGACAAATTTTATCGATATATTCATTATTACTGATTATTTTTTTAGGCAATTGTGCATATATATAAAACTTGTTTAAAGGAAAGGATTGATGACGTTCGAAAGAATATACAATGTTCTGTGTACGTGTTTTTTTTTATGTTAGAAACTAAATTATTGTTATCTTTGCTGATAAGAAAAAATAATTTAAAATTGAAACGGCTTTCAATGAAAATCTTAGGGAGATAACTCAGTATGAAATTTCAGAGTTCGCTCCCCTTGTTCATTCATTGATAAAATGTTTACAGTTGAGTAGGTTGTCTATGGATCGATTTCATCGTATTAAAAATTATTATTCACCTAATACGAGGCCTAAGTGGCATTCAAAGTAGAAGTCTACTCATTAAGGTGGTTGTAATTTCGTAAAAAGAGAATTAGTTTGGTTAGATTTTGGGTCATTTTACGCGAACCAGGTAAATAAATCACATAGGTACCTCCAAAAATTTGCTTAAAAAGAGCATACCATGAAGAAAAACGGCCCCAAACTTGATAAAAACAAACGTTTATTGTACAAGTGTTTATGTTATTATTAAGAAGAAAAACAGAAGTATTTTTGATTATTTTACTAAATTTTTAAGTCGTTTCTAACTCGTTCGCATGGGAAATTTTAGCGTTTTTTTTGGCGTTAAAACATTGTTTTGGAAATTCTTTCAAAAATCAAATGATTGTCAGATTTTAATGAAATTTTCAGGACTTATTCACAAATAAATGAAATTATTTTCAGAAATTTTTTAGAAAGTCTTCCTCTTAATTTTAATAATTAAAAAATGCAATAAAACTACGACATTATCTAATTAGAAAAGCTTTTAATTGCTTTTATAAATAAGATTTATTAAGTACACTATTGTCTTAAGAAAAACATTTTTTGATGAATGAAGAATTTTTACAAGAATTGTTTTTATTGCTTTTTAAAATTTTAATTAGAATAATTTATACTTTACTTTTTTTCTTTTTTTCAGTTTTTAGAGGAGTTCAGTTTGGTAGCTATAATTCGTTTTTAATCTGTCAATTTGAACTGTTTAAACCAGTCCTTCTAAAGGAATTTAAACATTTCTATTTCTTTCGGAAGCCTTTAGAAACAAAAGAGTACTGAACTGCCATGTAGTATCAGTCCTCTTATATGACAGTGAATGCTGGACAGTCTCCTCACAGATGAAGAAACTCGAAGCGACAGATATGTGGTTCTACAGAAGGATGCTGAGAATATCATTATACAGGGTGTATCAAAAATACTTTTATGAACTTTTGGAGCAGGTTCCTCACACCAATACAAGGACAAAAGTCTATATAAAACATATGTCCTCAAATCCTTCGTTTTTGAGTTATTAAGTTTAAAGTTTTCGGTAGACGCTGTTAAATGTACAATCCAAGATACAATCCGAAAATACTTTTACAAACTTGGGGGGGGGGGGCAGGTTCCTGACACCAGAACAAGGTAAAATATCCATATAAACACATGTCCAAAAGGCCATCGTTGTACCTCAACACAGCAACTCATAACAAATGTTCAAAATGTCCTCCGCTTGCTTCTACACACACACACATGCATCCGCCGGATCATTGACTGGCGACCCCTTTCATATACTCCCACACGATGTTGAATGGTTTCACAGGCCCCCGTGACACGTTGATGAAGTGTTTCTGCATTATTAATGTCTGCTGCATAAACCAATTGTTTAGGTGGCGCCACAGATAAAAATCCAAAGGATTGAGGTCAGTGGCGGGCGTGCGGGTCATGGAACTGGTCCTACCCTAGCTATCCATCTTCCATAGTAGAGGCCAGCCAGTGCATCGCGATCAATGTAACTAAAATGTGCTGGAGTCACATCAAGCATGAACAATATGTGTCTTCGTATTGGCAGGTGTACAATCTCTAGCAGGTCTGGAAGTGTGTTTGAAATAAAGTCCCTGTAGACAGCTCCTGTAAGACGTGCTGGGAGAACATATGGACCTACCAGACAGTCACCTAAAATTCCAGCCCATACATTAATCGCAAACTGATGCTGGTGTCTAGCCTGGGGATTCCGATCTGCCCACAAATGTTGGTTGTGTCAATTTGTTATTGCATCTCTTCCAAATGTTGCCTCATCCGTAAACAAGACTGAAGCGACAAACAGCGGATCGGCAGTTTCTGCAATAAACCATCTTCAAAAGTTCTCTTGTGGGGAGTGATCAGAGAGCGAAAGACCCTGCATATGTTGCAAATGATACGGATACAGGAGCTGCTCTTGAAGTACCCCCCCCATGCACTACTATGAGATGTAAGTAACGTTAGGGACAGTTGACGTGTGCTGATGCCTGGGTCATCTCCGACAGCTTGTAGAATGTGTTCTTCGTGGTCAAGCGTTCGAGCGGTTCTCGGACTTCCTTCATCCATAGTTTGTGGTGACACGAATCCTGTTTCATCAACGCGACGATAAACAGTAGCAACGGTTGGATGACTCAGCTGCCTTCGGTCTGGAAACGCATTCTGATACAGCCGTGCAGCCTCGCGTCCATTATCATTCGCCCTATCGTATGTAAAAATCATATCTGCTTCCTCACGATATGAATATCATGCCCATTGTTAAACGGAACACTTTTCAGTTAACTCATTACTACACAAGATAAACGTTGAAGGCAGACTAGTCACAAATGTACACGAATGTAACCTAGTCTGCATGCCAACACTTTATTTAACCTTAATAACTGAAAAACGAAGGATTTGCCGACATATGTTTATACGGACTTGTGTCCGTGTTTTGATGTGAGAAACCCGACCCCAAATTTGGTAAAAGTATTTTTGATACAACCTGTATGACCCTAATATCTGCTTGATTAAAAGACAGAACAATTTTGTTAGTAACAAAGAAAAGAGTACTGAACTATTTTGTAATAGTCCTTCCGTATGGCAGTGAATGATGCACCATCTCCTCATAGATGAAGAAAAGACTTGAAGCAACAGAAATGTGGTTCTACAGAAGGATGCTGAGAATGCAATGAACCGAACATGTGAGCAACGACGAAATTTTAGAGAATAGAAATAAAAAGGACACTTATACTTAACATCAGGAAGAGATAGTTTCTGGAACACATAATGAGGAAGGAAGGCTTGGAAAAATTGATACTCACAAGACCGAGTAAATGTAAGAGAGACAGAGGAAAGAAGCGCACAATCTATCTGGTGAGCTTGAGCGAATGGATGGTGGAGTAGAGTATGGAAGAAATTGTGGAGAGCCATGATCGCCAACGTCCTGAAGGATACTCCATTAATTTGTTTTTTTAAATTTATTTCTGTACTGTGTCTACTTTTATTCTAAAGGATCAGTCAGTTATGTGCTACGCGTGATACATAGGCGATCATGTATCTTTCGATACATGACTGACGAGGCAGATTTTTCCCGCAGTAGGTTACCATTTCTTTCTGCGGTAGACCAATTGCCACCCAAAGCTATAGAACCCGGTCTGTCCTACTATTTACTCATAGTTGGGGGGAGAAGAAGAGGATTCATATCTTTCCCAAGGGTATTAGCATGTAAGTGAATGGAATGGATTCGACTGGAATTCGAACTCGGCTCTCCGATTCCTCAATCCATTACTCCACCGTGAATTGGTAATATTTTTCATTTCTCTCGCCATCTTGGATCTGTGGCGAAACCACGTAAGTAGATGAAGAAAATTCTTTTTTTTCAACAAGGATGAAGACTACAGTGTGGAAGTACCTCATTGGTCTGTCAAATAACTTCTGCTAAAGGTTGCTAAATTGTGTTGACAAAGCATTATATAAGAAAAGGGTGTAAATTTTTCTCTTTATCCACTTTTCAATCACAGGATGCCTTATACATAGGTTATGTTTTTTTTCCCTCTGAAGGACTTTTCAGTCCCTAGCGAATCTAATGTCGCATTGAACACAACACAGTACACAGCATTCAATACACTAAGCTAGTGTTTCTCAACCTTTTTAAGCAACAGAACATCTCGGAGCAAATGAATATATCGCGGACAACTTAACAAAATTTTTAAAGGGTACACACACACACACACACACACACACACACACACACACACACACACACACAAATATAAACTTATTTTATTTCAACGTTTCTATTCAATTATTTGTGCAGCTTATTTAATGTGAAATCTGTGCTTGGTGTTTTTTTTTTCGCGATTTCTTCAATGTTTGGTCGAATATTTTGGAAAAAAAAGTTTAATAGTTAATTATTTATTAAAATACTAACGCTGTACTATTACGACTTCCACATACACACGCTTACATACACATACACACATATATATATATATCTGTCTTTTTTATAAATACTTTCACGGTAATTGCTCCGAGGAGCTGCTTTCGCTGGTTCCTAGGCCTCATGAATTTAAACGTCCCACGAGGCTGGCATCCCGTTCCCACCCCTTCACCGTTGAAACTGTTAGATGTGGACGTCTCTTCTAGTCCAATAGCTTCATGTCTCGCACATCTCGCCTGTGGAACTCCCTTCCTTATTCCTGCTTCCCTGACAAATACAAGCTCCAACTATTTAAGTGTAACGTCAATCGACATCTCCACTTCCCTTCTCCACATCCTTTCACCTTTCATTCCTATCTGCTCTCGCTCCAAATCTTCTGTAACCCCCTTGCCTTGATCGATCCACTATCTTTCTCCACATCCTCTCCTTTACCACTCCTATCTGCTCTTCCTCCAAACCTTCTGTAACCCCCTGCGTGCTAGTGGCTTCCAGCCTTGCTTGGGGTGATATGCTTAAAAAAAAAAAAAAAATATGCCGTGACAATATTTCGCGGCACTAACCTCACTTGATTACAGGTATATCTAATAATTATACAAAAAAACGTAATTCGCTCACAATTTTATAGGAACTTTGCAGACATGTACGAAAAAGAGCATCTTTGCACACACACACACACACGCACACACACACACATACATACACACACACACGCACACACACATACACACACACACGCACACACACACACATACATACATACACACACACACGCACACACACATACACACACACACACGCACACACACACGCACACATACACACACACATACATACACACACACACACACGCACACACACACACACACACACACACGTACACACACACACGCACACGTACACACACACACGCGCACACACACACACACACACACGCACACACATTCATTCCTTTTGTATTCATACTATTAATTTGCTAAGTCAATAAAAGTATTCCTGTCATATTGCACGTGTATTCTTTGTACTTTTTATTCTTATTCTCTTGTCTGAGGAAAGAAGGTGCTGGTAAGATGGCCGGCTCCTTGTGCCGCTACAGAAAGTATCTGACTCCGCCTGATGTGCTCTATCATTATAAGAGTCAGTTCAGTCCCAAAATGGAGTATTGCTGCAATATTTTGACTAGAGCTGGCCAATCCCCTATTTCCCGTCTTAATAGAGTTCAAAAGCGTCTACGCGGCCATGTAGGTAATTAATTATGTTCCACTCAACAACACCTTTCACGCAGACGAAATGTCGCAAGCTTCTAGCTACTCTATCGCTATACCCATGGCAAATGTTCTTACGAGCTACATTCCTTAGATCCACTTCTCTTCGTATTCCATTGATAAGAAGTTCCATTCGGACAACTTCTTCCAAAGAATCGCTACCGAAAGCATGCTTCCTTGACCACTACAGTGTTAACCTCTTCAACATTTCATTGAAATTTCCATGTTAAATATATTTAATAAGCAGAAAAACAAGGACGAATCACAAACTACGGTTTTAATGCACGTGATACACGACTGACAAATGAGAATCGACCCAAACAAAAATTGAAAATACCAAAGATCTCTCTTTTCTTTTGTCGAAGCTTTAATAAAAGTGAAATGTTAGACTGATAAACGCTTCCTAATTGTTCTTTATCTTATCACCCTCTCGCACTGCGATCTATATTTGATCTACATTTGATCAGTAACTTAAACACATACGCACACGCACACACACACACACATATATATTTAGATAAAGTAGGGCGATGAAAGAAATTCGAGAGATAAAAACAATAATAATAATAGTAATAATAACGATAATAAAAAATAATATGTATAATATTGCCAAAAAGATGGGAAATAGTGGCTAGTGATGGACAATACATTCAGTGACATGTTTCTTACTAATTTTTGTAAATAAAATATTACTTTTCATGAAAAATCAGCGAAAACTTATTCACATAACTGACTGATCCTTTAGAATAAAAGTAGACACAGTACAGAAATAAATCAAAAAACAAATTAATGGAGTATCCTTCAGGACGTTGGCGATCATGGCTCTCCACAATTTCTTCCATACTCTACTCCACCATCCATTCGCTCAAGCTCACCAGATAGGTTGTGCGCTTCTGGACCAAATAGAAGAGAAAAGATGTTAAAAATCAGAAAAGAAAATACTTAAGGTTTAAAATGCATTAAAAAATGAAAAATCTTTCCTGAAGTTTTAATTTTAATTCCAAGCTAATAGATTAAATTGAATATTTCTCATAAGTAAAATACTTTGCTCTATTTCAAATCGAATTTAGATTGATTGAAAACATGAGTTTGTCAATACATCAACACATCATTCGACACATAAAACAAAACAAAAAACACTCATCTCCGTGTTAAAAAATACTTTTCTGTAATATTCTAAACTAAAAGTAAGTAATATTTGTTTCAATTCAGATTAATTAAACTTTAAATCAGCTATCTGTTCTCAAATAACGTTCAAGGATAGTATATTTTATTTTTGAAAGATTTTTTTAATAAAGAAACTTATGTTGTGCTGATAGGTTTGACAATATGGCCGATTTTATAGATTTTACTGATAACCAGAAAAAATGATTCCAATCAATTTAAATTCGGTTTGAAATATAGTAAAGTATTTTGCTTATTGGAAATATTAAATTTAATTAGCTTGGAATTAAAATAAAAATAAAAAGCTTCAAAAAGTGTTTTCATTTTTAAAATGCATTTTAAACGTTTACTATCGTTTGCATCCCTCAACCATTAATCTATAAGATCGGAGCAACACAATCTTCTTTATCCCCGTTTCCACAATTTGGTTTTAAAAATCAATTTGCTAATCGAAATAATGTGCGCGACAGGGAAAAGAGAAAGAGAGAGAAAGAGAGTGAGAGAGAGAGAGAGGGAGAGAGAGATAAAGAGAAAGAGAGAAAGAGAAGGTAGTGATAATGAGAAAAAGAGAGATTGTGAGTGTGGATATGTGCGTGAGTGTTTGCGTGCGTGCCTTTGTGTGTGCGTGTGCGCGTTCGTTTGTGTGTATTCGCTCCGTTTTTTAAATGGTGAAACAGATTTGAAGTGGGCTTTATATTTAATATACGCACTGAACATACTGTAAAAAAGAAAAGAAAGAAAGAAAGAATTTTTATATAATATCGATTGATTTTTACATACGAAAAAAAGAAAAGAAAAATAATTTTTATATAATATCGATTGATTTTTACATACGAAAAAAAGAAAAGAAAAATGATTTTTATATAATATCGATTGATTTTTACATACGAAAAAAAAAGAAAAGAAAAGAAATAATTTTTATATATTGTATTTTGTAGACTTCAAGATTCGCCTTATATATGACATAGGATAAATAGGAAAAGGGGTGGACATGCCATGTGCTACCTACTGAGGTCGGGTTCCGTGCATTTCTTGCACGGTCAATCGTTTCCTTTCTTTTCAAAATGTGCATCACTTTCAGGTACCTGAAAAGTGCTTCATATCATCTCCAGATCACAGCTCAACAGACATCGAGTTGGATCTGGTCACTATCCAAATTAACTTTGTTTAAGTTAATTAAAACCATGTTCGCAACACAATGCTACTTCCGACGTGAAACACAACTGTTTACCTTCCATTCTACATCATTGATAACGGTAGCTACGAGCGTGTTGCGCTTTGTTTAACGATCAAAAGCAAACGCTTTTATCACAAAATTGAAAATCTGACTTCTAGTTGTATAAAAATCGCAGAGACTGACCCGTCTACGCAGAAAACACTACCCTGTCCAGTGGCAAAAGCTGCTGGTGGCGCCAGGGGTGACAGTACCGCCTAGCCACTGAAACTGTGTTATCTGCCTTGGTTGGCGGCTGATGAGGCAGGATATCGCGCGAGCTTTCACACATTGTATGCAGAAAATTTTTTGGAAAATAAAATTGAAGGAAGTTTTCTAAATCTTGAGCCGGGCGAAAGATTTGTAGATCCAAGCTTGCCCCCCAAGCCTAACCATCATGATTATTAAAAGAAATATTCATCTTACATACATATTATATTCTTATATACAAAAGAATATCTCGCAAATGTTGGATTACCTTTTTTTCCGAGGTAGGAAGAAGGCCTTTGCCAGATCAAGCTTTTTATTTATAAATATCAATATATATACATTTTTTTTAATCTCTGAGATGAGGCGTTATCATTATTTACACTATTTACATTTGAACTATTGTCCTCATTTTAGTTGTTGTTATCACAACGTTTCATCCGTTATGACCTCCGGTCTTCATCAGGTGTATATCGATCCAAGTAACCTATATGGAATTCTGAAATGAAATCTTTATTTAATCTACGAGGGTAGACTGTTCTCGCTCTACTGGCCTAGGAATATGTCTAACGATATCTCGTCTAGTTCTTACTTTTAATGCTCAGTTACTGCTCGCCCTGTTTCTACTTACACACTGCCTGGCCGAGGAACTGAAGCCACAATTATTAGGACCTTGAATAAGTTTTCGCTGATTTTTCATGAAAAGTAATATTTTATTTACAAAAATTAGTAAGAAACATGTCACTGAATGTATTGTCCATCACTAGCCACTACTTTTTCCCTATCTTTTTGGCAACATTTGAATTATACGTCGGAAAAATGACACCACGAATCGACCCATTTTTTTGCATCTTCATACGAATGAAAGTGCTGCTCAGCCAGGTCACGTGCCATCGATCGGAGCAAGTGATAATCGGGCGGGCAATGTCTGGTGAATACGGCGGGTGGGATAGGACTTCCCATTTAAGAGTTTCCTGGTAGGTTTTCAGCCGTTTTGCAACATGTGGCCTCGCGTTGTCATGTTAAAAAATCACTTTGTCGTGTCTCTGCTCGTATAGCGGCGGGTTTTTCTTCAATGCTCGGCTCCAACGCATCATTTGTAGTCGATAGCGATCTCCCGTGATGATTTCGGACGGTTTGAGCAGCTCATAATAAACTACACCCAGCTGATCCCACCAAATGCAGAGCAGAAGCTCGAACCATGGATGTTCGCCTTTGCCGACGATGTTGATGCATTGCCGGGCTTACCCCACGATCTTCTACGCTTAGGGTTATCGTAGTGTATCCACTTTTCATCACCGGTCACAATACTATGCAAAAAAACTTTCCTTTTCTTCCGTTGAAGCAGTTGTTCACACATGACAAGACGCCGTTTGACGTCTCTCGGCTTCAGCTCGTACGGCACTCAATGCCCTTGCTTTTGAATCATTCTTAATGCTTTCAAACGTTTTGAAACTGTTCTGTAATCAACTCCTAATGATTCTGCAAGTTCAGCTTGTGCCTGAGATGAGTCTTCATGAAGTAATGCCCCCAATTCTTCGTCTTCAAACTTTTCCGGTGAGCCAGTGCGTTCTTTATCTTCAACATCAAAATCATTAATTTTGAAGCGTCTAAACCAATCTCCGCATGTTGTTTCCGACAGAGCATGGTCGCCGTAAGTCTCAACAAGAATTCTGTGTGTTTCAACTGCAGATTTCTTTTGAATAAAGTAGTGCAGTAAAATTCCCCGCAAATACACTTTATTTGGCACGAAATCCGTCATGTTTAACGCTATGAAAAACAAAGTTGTTTACACTTCGGTGAAATGACATACATTGACTGTATTTCAAGCCTGCTAATAGTACTGCCTTATAGATGCATTACCATCTGAAACTACACACACGCAATTCTGGGAATGCCATCTGTTAGAAAATAGCGAGAACTTATTCAAGGTCCTAATACTATATCACCAAATTCATGAAGCAACACTTTAATCCACTTAGCTATTGTCCCGTAGGAATCCTGCAAG
>OZ038499.1:87863728-87901228 GCA_964036315.1 Acanthosepion esculentum | reverse complement strand
TTAAAGAGGGCTCAATACAGAGTTGAGCTAAATCCGAGGAGACACATTTGTGCTGTTGAAACTTGATCGTTATCGTGTAGCTATTTTTTATATATTTTTGTTTAATATTTTAAAATAAATATATATATATATATATATATATATATATATATATATATATATATATATATATATATATATATAAGAAACCGTCGTTAGATCCGATGTGATTATATCGGCTCAGCCAATAAAAGCATTAAAAGCATTGTTGATCAGGCGTGGCTGAATAGTGCCTTTAAGCGAAATCCGTTTCGTCATAGATTCCTGAAATTTCACATCTGCCCAGTTTTGGATCGAATCATAAAGCAATTTCCAAATAAGTAATGGTTCTTTTATTCTTTAATCTGACAGATTTTTATTACTAAAACGTTATTTTAGTGGCTATCCATATTTGAGTAGGCACTCCGGGTTTTTTATTTTTATTTTTAAACAATATATATTTATTATCATCTACCGGTCTGAATATTCGAGAAATCTTATTAAAGTCACGCTTGTAAATAATAAAAAAAGTTTTTAATTTTTATTTTTTCATTTTCTTATACAGTATAACCCGGGTATAAGAGACCCTGATATAAGAGAAACCCGGATATAAGAGAGAGTTTATCTGGTCCCAAATTAGAGCCATACTTACAAAATAGACCAAATCCGGATATAAGAGAAACCCGGATATAAGATACTTCTTCACCGGTCCCGACAACTCTCTTATATCCGGGTTACACTGTATTTAGAGTTTTTGAAGCTCTACTCAAATAAGTGGTCGAGTCTAACAACGCAAATTTTTTTCTTTATTATCATTGGCCTTAAGATTTTGACCAGCAGTGTATAACAAAGAGAAATAATAATAATGATAGCTATTTGTCACCCATTTACACAAGCTAGTTACTTAGGTTACGTGCTGTTTTGCTCTGTTCCTGTTACTTTCAGTATGTTCTGTGAGTGTTAAATTCTCCAAGCCCCTTTTCTCATTCCTTTTTGTATCCATTTTCCTTAAAACTTTCATCTCCAGCGCATGGTATAGTTAGCATCCTTCTGTAGAACCACATTTCCGTTGCCTCAAGTCTCTTCATCTGTGAGGAGATTCTCCAGCTTTCACTGCCATATAGGAGGACTGATATTACATAACAATACAATACTCTTTTCTTTGTTGCTAACGACATTTTCCTGTTTCTTAATACTTTGCTTAGATTTTGAAAGGCATCTTTCGTTATTCCAATGCGCATTCGGATTTCGGTGTCACACTTTCCGTCGTCTATTAAAACACTTCCCAGTTATATTTTCGTACTTGTTTTATTTTATTTAGAAAAAATCTCTTTCAATGACTTCATAAAAAACTTTCATTTACTTTCAGTCTGACGTGGTAGATTCGATATCAAACTGCACATTAAAATAAATAAATAACAATAATAATATTATTAATAATATTAATAATAATATTAATATTAATTATATGAGCAGTACCCAGACCCGCTTACGGAGGTAGGACCTTTTATGGGACTTCACAATACACACGGCCAGAACAATTAAAGCTAATCGCTCAGGCATCGTGATTAGAGACCCAAAGACAAAATGTGACTCCTTATCGACATGACAGCTCCTGTAGAGGATATTAAAAAAACTATCAAAATACAAGGACCTTTTATTTGAAATATAAAAATTGTGGCACATGAGAACATCAACAATTCCAGTTGGAGTCCTCGGATTGACTGAAAATGATTCCAATACACTCACTGAAGGGATTCCTGGTAGCCCATGCCTTAAAGAAATACAAAAAAATTGTTCTCACAAGTACAGCCCACAACTTACAAAGGGCTTTATCCATGTAAAATACGTGTGATTTTTTTTTCAAAATTACTTAGTGGAAAATGTCATAATGCCATTACTGATCTTAGGTCTCTGGTCGGGACCCGGAAAGAAATGTGTACACACCAGAAATCAAAGGAAATAATAATAATAATAATAATAATAATAATGATAATGATAATGATAATGATAATGATAATAATAATAATAATAATAATAAAAAAAAAAAAAAAAAAAAAAGAACGAAAGAAGCAGATGCGGACCAACAGAGAACACTTCAGTGGCTGAGGAACACCGGGCTGAAAGCTGAGGCAGACGGCCTAATTACTGCAGTTCAAGACCAAAGCCTAGCAACCAGATCATATCACTGTCACATAATCAAGGATGGAACTAACCCGAAATGCAGGATCTGCGGAAAATATGATGAAATTGTCGACCATATTGTTTCAGGATGACTGGAACTAGCAATAAATGAATATACCCACAGACATAATATGGTAGCGACATATGAGCACTGGAAGATATGCAAGAAGCACCGAATCGAAACTATTAAGAGATGGTATAAGCACCAACCAGACACAGTTATCCAAAATAATGATGTAACTATCCTCTGGAACATGCCAATTCAAACTGACAGGGAAATAAAAGCCAACAGACCTGATATTATCATAAGAGACAATAAATTCAAGAAGTGTATGCTTATTGACATAGCAGTACCAACCGAGAGAAACACCATCGTGAAAATTATCGAGATATTCTCCAAATACAAGGACCTGGAAATCGAGATTAACATAATGTGGGGAATGAAGACTGAGACTGTACCAATAGTAATCGGAGCTCTAGGCCACAGGAGAAAAGGAATGGACAATTTTACTAACAGTGTCCTAGGTAACATCAACATGCAAGTTGCCCAGATCATCGCCCTACTGGGGACATCCCATATACTAAGAAAAGTGCTATCAATAAAATGACAATTCTCCTATATGGCCTAAGGACCATAGTTTGGACCTGGCTCTACAGGATACAAAGCAGAAAACATAACATACGTAAATGATAGTAATATTATTAATAATAAACATTTAACAATTGCAGGACAGAATGGGTTCTATAACATTGGGTGGCAAACGGTCTAGGAGAAGGAAAACTCAGAATTCAAACCTGTGTGTACCCCTGGCAAAGCACATGCTATGCAGCTAAGGAAAGGATCTTTCGTATTTATTCGATGATCCCGACAACCGTCGACTTATTTAACAATTATAAAAATATTACATATTTTTTTTATTGCATAAAAATTCATAGTTTTGAAAGTAGAAAAAAAAAACTTTCTTCGGTCCTGAATAGAAGGGTAGGCTGGAAAATTCATTCCAAATGAAATTGCTTTCGGAACAAAAAAGAAAATGGAAGAGATGATGTTAGAATACACGGACAGGTTTGAATAAACAGACAGGTTGGAAAAAATTGATAATAAAATAAACAGATCTGGAATAACAATGGATAGTTTGGACAAAATATAAATACACTAGTCATTTCCGGATACTAGACTAAATATAAGTTGTAGTGTTAAATACTATATATAAATATAAACTAATATATATTTTTTAACGTATAAATATTAAAATATTTACAAATAGCTTTAAAGATAAGAATGTTCGATGAGAAAAATAAGAAAAAAATATTGCATATTTCATTGTTTAAAAATACACTGATATGAAGAAGAGGAAGGCAGACATTTTTCTAAATGTCTCGAATAAGGTGGAATATTAAAAACTAGTAAATGTTTAAAAAATCTATAAATATTAAAATGGTCACAAATAGGACTAAAAATTATGAGAATTTTCAATAATAAAAAAAAAACTAGTTTAGCATTAAATAACAATACAATCATTGTGCCGAAAAACCGCATTCATTTATTCTTTGCGTTCTTGACTTTTCTCCATTACGTACATAGACTGACAAAGCGCGGGCATCACACATATGCAAATAGGAACACGTACACACACACACACACACACGCGCGCATTCGCACACACACACAAACACATACATACGTACGGATAAGGGTACACGTGCTAAATCCCAGTTGGCGCCCATTTGGTGCTATGACGTCATGGCCCGGATCATCTTTTGTGATAAGACGAATGAAGGCGTTTTTAGTCGCTTCGAAAGAAGAGCACAGCCAATCTTTATAGAAGATCGACCACAGAAACCACAAAAGGTCGGCGCATGCGCATCGGGTCTCCCGTTAATCACAATGGACGACGTGTTTATCAGATAACAGATCGAAGCCAGTTTGATTAATTTCCATAATTCCGACCGCATTCGATCTTATCGCTCGTTAAAAGATATCGGCGATAAGCGATAGTGACGCAAAATCAGTGGGATGGTTTGCGGATGGTGGAGATGTGGAGTAATAACTGTGATGATGACGAGAAGAAGCGAAGAGCTTTTACAAAGGTAATGAAGGCAAAATAGAAGTAAAAATAATAATGGCGGTGTTAGCCGTGGTGATGATGGTGAAGCGATTCATAGAAAGGTATTTAGAAGCTTCCGGATAAATATAAATGGCTAAATTAAGAAAAAGGGAAGAATAGATATTTTTTTCTGGTTTATTATTTCCTTCTTTATATACCGTGGCCCTTCAGGACGTAGGCGATCATGGCTCTCCACAATTTCCTGTCCTTTGTAGCTCTTAATAAATTTTGTCTTTTTGTTATTTCTCCTAAACCCTGTTCCGCCATCCATTTATTCAAGCGCACTAAGTATGTTATGCGTTGTTTTCCCCTGTCTCTCTTGGCTTCCATTTGTCCTGTGTTAGATTTTCCAAGTCCCTTTTCCTTATTTCCTCTATAAATTTCAAATGTCTCTTCCTGATGTTAATTATAAGTTTCCTTTTTGTTTCTATTTTCTCTAAAACCTCGTCGTTGCTCAAATGTTCGGTCCATGGTATCCTCGGCATCCTTCTGTAGAACCACATTGCTGTTGATTCAAGTCTCTTTTTCATCTTGAAGGAGATTGCTCAGCATTCCCTGTTATGTAGGAGGACAGATATCACGTAACAGTTCATTATTCTTTTCCTTGATTCTAACGAAGTTTTTCTTTCTCTTAATACTCTGCTTAGCTTTTGGAAGGCATCTTTCGCTATCCCAATGCTACTTCGGATTCCAGTTTCTGTCCTCTGTCAGAACACTTCCAAGATATTTAAATTGTTGTACTTGTTTGATTTTGGTATCTCCGATTTGTAATTTGCATTTTGGACTCATATTTTGCTAATAACCAGGAGTTTCTTTTAGTCGTTTAAAGAACAGTAAATAAGTAGACAATAAAGTGATTCGGGTTATTTTTAAAAAAAAATCGGTATCACCCCAAGTAAGGCAATAAAACCACTAAGACACAAGGGTTTGGAAGAATTACGAACTGAGACATCAATAATGAGCGGGGGGAAGAAAGAGTGATCAGGAGGACAGTAGATAGCGATTGACATTGCATTTTAATTTTTGCAGATTAAAGTTGGCTGGAAAGCATAGAGCCGGAAGGGTGTTCCACAAGCAAGAAGTGTGAGAAAAGAAACTGTTAGCATAGAATTTAAGGTTACATCTATCTATCTATCTATCTATCTATCTATCTATCTATCTATCTATCTATCTATCTCAAACTATTTCTTTCTTTTTAATCGGTATCACTCCATGCAAGGCAGAAAAACCACTAAGACACATAGGGTTACAGGGTGTGGATGAATTAAGAACAGAAACATTAATAATGAGTGGAAAGAGAAAAGAGTAATCAGGAAGACAGTAGATAGCGATTGACATTGCATTTAAATTTTTGCAGATTAAAGTTAGCTGGAAAGCATAGAGCCGGAAGGGAGTTCCACAAGCAAGAAGTGTGAGAAAAGAAACTGCTAGCATAGAATTTACGACTGCATCTTGCCAGCTCAAATGTAACTTGATGAGATCTCGCCGCCAGTCTAGTATTGCGCTTTTACTCTCTCTCTCTCTCTCTCTCTCTCTCTCTCTTTATATATATATATATATATATATATATATATATATATATATATATATATATATATATTCTGTGTGTGGAATTTGTAAATGCTAAACAGTTCAAATACCTTGGTGAATTGATTTTTTTTTTTTTAAATCAGAATCACCCCAAGCAAGGCAGTAAAGCCACTGAGACACAAGTGGTTGTTGGGCGTGGAAGAGTTGGAACCAGAAACATTACTAAGGGGCGAGAACAGAAGAAGAGTAATGAGGTGGACATTAGATAGAGATTGGAATGCATGTGGCCGGAAGAAAATTCCACGAGCGGGAAGTGCGAGAAAAGATACCATAGAACTTGCGGCTACATCGAGCCAGCGCAACTGTAAATTGATGAGATCTCGACGCCAGTCTAGTACTGTGCTTAAATTTAAAAAAATGTCTAAGTACCTTAGCGAAAAGCTCATATGAACGATTACAATGAAAGTATTTATAGAAAAGACATAGAGAGGCAACCTTACAGCGGTGGGAAAGTGACTGGAGCTGAGCTGCCAGATCAGGACCAATAATATTGTTGATTCTTCTTTGGATTATATTAAGGAGCTCAAGGTAAATAGCAGGGCTACTGGATAATATGTGGCAGTAATATTCTAAGCATGGACGAATGGTAGACTAATAGATGTTTAGGATAGATTCTGGAGAGACACAGTGAACCAACCTTCTTAGCAACCGACCTAGCAATGGATTCAATATAGCCTTTCCAATTCATGTCAGCTGGAAACGTTAACCCGAGAAGGCTCAAGGAATCACTTTCCTGGAGGTTAGCATCAGCCATGATGATGAAGGCAGAGAGGGTTCTCTCAGATGATTAGTGGAGAGAATAAAATTTGAAATCGCTTTTTATTATTTTCTTTGTAAACGTGGTCTTCATATTCTATTACCGGAGACATATTGTTAAAAAAACAACAACCCATTATTGTCGTACCTATATACGTACATATACGCATTTAAAACATTTTAAAAATTAATAAAAAGATGTAACAGAAGAATTTTTTTATAAATCCACGTTACAGGACCAAAGAAAAGATACAGACGGCCTCCAAACACATCTTCTGATGTAAAATTCTTAAACCGTTGAGTTTTGTAATAGAAACGTCAATTCGACGTCAATTTGTGTCCGTCATCTCATCTATTGACGATCAGCAGACATGTCTTGTTTCTGAGGGTGATCAGAAAATAATTGAAAGTATATGAGATTTTTCATCTGGTAAAAAGCCCAACGAATGTTTGAGGTAATATTTAATTTATATGGGCACACAACAATGTATATATATATATTGTCAATTTTATGCTCTACTTCGTATTGACCACTTTGCATAACCAGCATCAGCGTAGTTGTAGATGTAGAAGCTCTGATGCCAAATTGGTCGGGTTTCGATCCCGGCTTGAAGCAATTGGATATCTAGCTGCAATGATAAGCTGTGATACAGCGAAACAGGCTTGTATGTGGATGACATTATATATATATATATATATATATATATATATATATATATATATATATATATATATATATATATAAACCTCTAATGAAGTCGGACGCGGGTTCGTATCTTGCCGGAGAGCGCAGATTTAATAAGATTTCTCGATTATTCAGGCAGGTGGACGGAAATAAATAAATATACCGTTTAATGAATAAACGGAGCGTCTACTCAAATATGGGTATCCAATAAAAATAACGGTTAAATAATAATAATAATAGGAGTAGTAGCAATAATATATATATATATATATATATATATATATATATATATATATATATATGAATTTCTGAATCAGAAATAATAAAGTTCAATACTTATCGATGTCAACTCTGAGTTTCGTAATGTGTTATTCATCACTCGTCAGGACTTTCGATAAGACCGATTTCATTGCAAATCTATTTAATCAGTTTATAAACGCTTGTTTATATATTCATTTAAAATTTACAGTTACAGTTGAATGTGAGGTCTCTATAACAACCGAAAAGCCAAATAATCATATACTAGCTTAAAAGACAACAAACGGCCTTTTAAGCAGCTCCTGTGGAGGGTGAATTGGGCCTCTTGCCCAAAACTAAAGTATCTCTGGTCCAGCTTAGAAAACACCAATAATAATTGGAAGAAACAACTTTGAATTCCTCAGTTCGTTGCATGAAACCTCACTTTAAATCTGATTCCAAAATCCAAAAAGACCGATTTGATCCGAAAGTCCGATTTGGGTCGAAATTCCAATTCAAACCGAAAACTGTGTTCTTCAAATCACAAACTCCATTGAACTTCAATTGAGTTGAGTTCTTCATGTCACAAACTCTGCATAATTTCGAAACTTCACGTCACGAAACCTCTCACTTACTCTCTGATTCCTTGGCATTTTGAAGAAATAAAATTGATTTCCTCATTTCCCAAAGTTTTGAAAATATTTTAAATTTTATTTAGAAGAAAAAATATTTGAATTCACAAATTTTTGTGCTATTTTAAATTCAATATAAATAAAAAAAACCTTTTAAAATCATTAATTTTTTCAGCTACTTTAAGATTTGAATTTTTAGCTGTTCCCTCCTCATACGGACACAAATCCCAATGCTTGATGTTCAAGCACCAGATGAAGGACATATTTTCAATACCGGCATCATCCTGATTCCAAAAAGGTATAATATGTTTATGTAGAGCAAGTGTGGCCCGAGTTAGAGGAGTTAGTTTTGCCGTTTATTTTTTGGATAGATATGTAGCGTGTGTGTGTGTGTGCTTGAGAGAGTGAGAGAGTGAGAGAGAGAGACAGACAGAGAGAGGGATAGAGAGATGGAGAGAAAGAGAGAGAGAGACAGACAGACAGAGAAGGGATTAAAAGTTGAGGGGGAAGTTTGGAAAAACATGAGAGAAAAGAATTAAACAGAAAAAGATGACATATATTTTACCTGGCACAAGACCACACTAGGAGATCACCCAGTGTGGAAGGAACTCATTACACGAGCAGACAGACATATATGAACTGGTTCAGATAGACGGATTAAGATCGCCATTAATAGACTGAGATAGATCAAAATATACTGAAAGACAGATGCACATATCAATAGAAACAGACAGACAGATAGAAACAAAGATATAGATAGATAGAAAGAAAACGATAAATAGAAAGAAAAAAAAGATAGATAGATAGATAGATATATGCGAACAGAATAACAGACATAGATAGATAGATCGAAAGAAAGAAAGAAAGAAAGGAAAAGATGGAGAAAGAGAAAGAAAGGAAGAAAAAGTGGGTAGATGCGAACAGAATAACAGACAGATAGATCAAAAGAACGAAAGAAAAAGATAGATATATAGATAAATAGATAGATAGATAGATAGAGAGAGAGAGAGAGAGAGAGAGAGAAAGAGAGAGAGAGAGAAAAGATAGATGCGAACAGAATAAGAAAGGTAGATAGATCGAAATAAAAAAGTAAAAAGAGATAGATGCGAACAGAATAAGATAGATCGAAATAAAAAAGAAAAAGACAGAAATAAAAAATAGAAATAGAAAAAATAGAATATGAATGAGATAGAAACCAAATTATATATATATATATATATATATATATATATATATATATATATATATATATATATATAAAGATGAACAGAGTGACATAGATAGAATCTGAATGAGATAGAATCAAAATTACACACACTCACACACACACACATATATTTATATATATATGAAGATGAACAGAGTGACATAGATAGATAGAATCTGAATGAGATAGAATCAAAATTACACACACACTCACATATATTTATATATATATAAAGATGAACAGAGTGACATAGATAGAATCTGAATGAGATAGAATCAAAATTACACACACACACACACATATTTATATATATATGAAGATGAACAGAGTGACATAGATAGATAGAATCTGAATGAGATAGAATCAAAATTACACACACACACACATATATTTATATATATATGAAGATGAACAGAGTGACATAGATAGAATCTGAATGAGATAGAATCAAAATTACACACACACTCACACGCACACACACACACACACATATATATATATATATAAATATGAACAGAGTGACATAGATAGATAGACAGACATGCAGACAGACAGACATAGCGATTTAGTTTTGTCATGTAACAAGAACAGATGTGCCATTCTTTTATGGATATTCTGGAATCTTTCGAATTGAGTCCTCCTCTTTGATCTGAAACCGGAAGAATCGTTAGGGTTCTCTCACAGCCTTTGCTTCGAGTGCCAGTTTTTTTTTCTTCTTCAGTGTGGCGCGAAAGTAACTTGTGGCAAGTGTCACTGTAGGGAAACTAGCTTAGAATCGCGTCCCCATTGTTCTATTGTGAAAGCCTGACGAGAAGCCAGAACACAGCCGGATGCCTTTTATGGACATTAAACTATGTAGTCCAACCGGAAACGAGCCATTGTGGCAGACAATCGGCCCTTGTCACTTGGCGACATTCGATTGTAAGAGACTTTGTATACGCCTGTTTTATGGAGTTGATCAGATTTAGGGAGACAAAAAAAAGTAGATTAAAAAATAAAATATAATAAAAAGGTATTTTTTGGAAAAAGAAAAATATCACCACCCACAACTAAGATTAACAAATAGCAGTGGCATTAATAATAATAATAATAATAATAATAATAATAATAATAATAATAATAAATTACTTGATCCATTTATCTATAAATAAATAAATAAATATACAACAGAGAAATGAGAGTAAGGAGAGGACAGAAACGGACAAAGGAATAAGACTCATTTTTGCTTTATTATTTAAATTGACTTTACGAGGATTGAGAAAGATTTCTTGTATCTTATCTTGATTTTGATCTGCCATCGACCGGATTATTCACCCCTGCCTTCTTTCCTCTGAAAAAATCGTCCGCTTATTACTTTTTTTATTATAAAAATTCTGAAACTTCGTTTGCTGCTGTGTGCTTTGTCATTTTCCAACTCCGCTAATTCTACGCGCATGCGCCATCTTATCTACTTGTCATCCAATGAGAACAAACGTGACAGTTTTATTTTGTTGTGCGTGTGGTACGCATATACAACTGGTCTCATCGTTGGTCATCAAGAAAACGCATAGTTCTCGCTGTTATTGTTTTTAGGTCGTCCTGGGTATGACAATAAACTACATCATGTAGCAAGGACTGTGATCGGGAGGTTTTGAGGAGCATGGAACCACCTCTTAATTGCAGTTGTTGTCAGGTACATCCTGAGCCAGAATGGTTGCATTTGTTAGGTTCCCATTTATGGGCAAATAGTGAATCCCAAAACAAAAATAAAACACTATGAAAATATAAAAATGCATTTTTATATAAAACAAATGACCATCAATACCCATTTATAGTAAAATGACCAGCAATACAATTTTAAAGCAAAATAACAAGCGATACATTTTATAGTAGAATTACCAGTAATACATTTTATAGCAAAATGACCAACAATACATTTTATCTGTAGTTGAAGGCATAAAATTGCATTCAAAATATATTTAGTTGAAACCATAAAACGGTGTTCAAAATATTTAGATTTCGGTATTAAATAACTCACAGGGGTTGATATGCGGATAAAGAAAATCAATCAATCAGTTATAGGGCCAAAATCAATCAATCAGTTATAGGGCCAAAATCAATCAATCAGTTATAGGGCCAAAATCAATCAATCATTTACAGGGCTTTTTGATCTGGTTTAGTTAGAGGGCCAGTCCTGGGTATAAACTACATCTTGCAGCAAGGCCTCTGATCGGGAAATTGCAGATTTTGAGGAGCGTGGAACCACCTCTTAATTGCTGTTGTTCCCAGGTCCACTGCGACTCGTGGTGGTAGCACCTATTGAGATCCCAGCTATGGGAAAATAGTTAACCCCCAAACCTAAGTAAAACCTAATGAAAATATAAAAATCACCATCGTAAAAATACCAGCAATACATTTTCATAGTAAACAAAAAATTGACCAACAATATATTTTTGTAAAAGAAATTATTAATTGTTTTAGGCATTAAAGAGCGCCTTTGACCACTGATCATTCGAATTCATTTAATTATAAATTTCTAGTCTTAAGTTTTTAGATATCGAAAAACTGTAAAACGTAGTTATTAAAAGTGTAGCACTAATCACCAACCATATCCACTAAAAGTGTGTTTAGATATATTTACGTGATAACAAGAGTAATTTGACAAAAGAACTATCTAATCTGATTTTTAAAAAATGTTCAGTAATTCCTGACAATTCTTTTTTTATGCGTCATATTCTTGGCTAGCTCATCTCAATTACGATATCATGAGAAAAATCTCAATGCCTCCATTTTTTTGCTCTGTTTTAAAATTTTAGCATTTAAATATACTTTCGTATTTTTGTGATTTTTTTCAGCTTTTATCATGTTTCAGCTCACACTGTCGTTTTGAGACAAGATTTATGCAAATATCAATTGCACGAAGACAGAATGGATGGTCATCAGCAAGAGAAAAAGCCCAAGATGCGAGTTACGAACTGGAGATATAAACATCCAGCAGGTCTTCTTTCTTCTTTTATGTGCCGTGTCCCTTCAAGACGTAGGCGATCATGGCCCATCACATCTTCCTGTCCCTTGTAGCTCTCAATAAGTTTAGCCTTTTTGTTTTTTCTGCGAAACTCTGTTCCGCCGTCCATTTGCTCAAGCTCATCAACTATGTTAAGCGCTGCTCTCCTCAGTCCCTCTTTTGCTCAATCTGTCCGGTGAGTAACAGGTTTTCCAAGCCTCCTTCCTCATTACGCGACCCAGAAATCCCAGATGCCTCTTCCTGGTGTTAAGTATAAGTTTCCTTTTTGTTTCCATTCTCTCCAAAATGTTCGGCTTATGGTATCCTCAGCATCTTTCTATAGAACCACATTTCTGTTGTTTCAAGTCTCTTCTTCATCTTTGAGGAGATTCTCCAGATTGCCTACACAGGAGGACATATATCACGTGACAGTTTAGTACTTTTTTCTTTGTTTCTAACGAAATGCTTCTGTCTCTTAATACTCTGCTTAGCTTTTGGAAAGCATCTTTGGACATCCCAATATGTCTTCGGATCTCAGTGTGGCGCTTTCCGTCCTCTGTTAGAACATTTCCCAAATATTTAAATTTCTATATCTGTTTGATTTTAGTATCCCCGACCTGTAATTTTGGGTTCACTCTTTTGCTGATGACCACGTATTATGTCCTCTTGTAGTTTATACTTAGTCCTTTCTTCTAGTTTTCCTTCGCTATCTGCTGTAGGATATGTTGTAGTTTCCATTCTGTGTCTGCTATCAGAGATATGGCGGAAGCGTTTTTAACAGAGGATGGAAGATAAGATCCGAACACCCATTGGACTAGCGAAAGAAGAAGAAGTAGCCTAAGAGCTAAGCAAGGGGAAAAACAAGTTTCGTTTGAAACAAAGAAAAGAGTACTGGATTGCTATGTAATATCCATCCTCTTATATGGCAGTGAGTGCTGGAGAATTTCCCTATGGATGAGGTAAAAGCTAAAAGCTGCAGAAATGGGATTCTACAGAAGGATACCGAAGTTTCATGGATGGAGCGAGTAAGCAAGAAGGAAGGCTTAAAGAAAAATGGTAACAGAAAGAACACTTATACTTAGAATCAATAAAGTTCCGTGGATACATAATGCGTTTTATATATATATATATATATATATATATATATATATATATATATATATATATATATAAAGAAATATAGTCTTAAAGTGTGCTATATTTATGGGATAAAGTGCTCAATATCAGAGATAGAGCGTGTGTAAATATAAAAGTGGACATGGAAGTCAGCACTTAGAGGCGACAGTCTGTTTCATGCTAGTGCAATCGTCAGGCGATTGCACTAACATGAAACAGACTGTCGCCTCTAAGTGCTGACTTCCATGTCCACTTTTATATTTATATATATATATATATATATATATATATATATATATATATATATATATATATATATTTATGTATATATATATATATATATTTATTTATTATAATTTTATCATATAGACAAAACCATTTTACTCAGATTACTTTCGTTCTCATCGCATCGTATATATCTATCTATCTATCTATCTATCTATATATATATATATATGTAGGTATATAACGTGTATATATATATATATGCATTGATTTTTATATATACAGCTTATATTTATATATATATGTGTGTGTGTGTGTGTGTGTATAATGTGTATATTTATGCACTGATTTTTATATATACGGCTTATATATATGTATATATATATAACGTGTGTATATATATGCATTGATTTTTATATATACAGCTTATACACACACACACACACATATATATATATATGTATATATGCATTGATTTATAAAACGCTTTAATCCACTATTCCTTTATCAATATATAATCTCCTCTTTCTCTCTCTCTCTCTCTCTCTCTCTCTCTCTCTCTCTCTCTCTCTATATATATATATATATATATATATATATATATATATATATATATTAATAATATAGTGGATGATAGACCGATTTTAAATGTATAAAAAATCTTGGTGTAAATGTATTTAAAAACAATAATGTAATCGAGGCACTCTAAAATTAAGACTAAATGTATGAGTTATTTTTATTTTATTTATATGAAATATGTGTATTGTATTGAGAGATCTGTAACGAATAACTCTAGCAAATTATTTATTTCTTAATTCTACCAACCTGTATAGATCATTATTACAGATTATTTTGTCTTGTAAATTAAGCCACTTCATATAGCCTGATTTTAAGTTTGTATGCCTACTAGCTGCATTTTGAAAATGGAGAAATTAAGAATTTATTGTTGTTAATTAATTTTTATAGACTTTTGTAAACATATCAATATTCTTATTTATGACCGTTAGTTTTATTATCAGTTCGTAACATTGTCTTTTTTTCGTTATATTTGTCTGCATTTATAATTACAATGCCTCGTACGTTATTGAGTTTTATGGAATGCGCAGGTCGTAGACGAAATAAACAGTTTAAAAGATAGGATGAACTATTCAAATACGAGTATCTAAAAATAACGTTTGAAGTAATAAAAATACTATATATATATATATATATATATATATATATATATATATATATATATATATATATCATAAAAATACTATATATATATAATAAAAATACTATATATATATAATAAAAATATATATATATATATAATAAAAATACTATATATATATATATATAATAAAAATACTATATATATAATAAAAATACTATATATACATAAAATAAAAATACTATATATATATATATAATAAAAATACTATATATATATATAATAAAAATACTATATATATATAATAAAAATACTATATATATATATATAATAAAAATACTATATATATATATAATAAAAATACTATATATATAATAAAAATACTATATATATATATAATAAAAATACTATATATATATATAATAAAAATACTATATATATATATATAATAAAAATACTATATATATATATGATAAAAATACTATATATATATATATATATATATATATATATATATATATATATATAATAAAAATACTATATATATAAGATAAAAATACTATATATATACATAATAAAAATACTATATATATATAATAAAAATACTATATATATAAATATATAATAAAAATACTATATATATATAATAAAAATACTATATATATATAATAAAAATACTATATATATATATACATAATAAAAATACTATATATATATATAATAAAAATACTATATATATATATAATAAAAATTCTATATATATAAAAATACTATATATATATACATAATAAAATACTATATATATATATATATATAATAAAAATACTATATATATATATAATAAAAATACTATATATATATATAATAAAAATACTATATATATATATAATAAAAATGCTATATATATAATAAAATACTATATATATATATAATAAAAATACTATATATATATATAATAAAAATACTATATATATATAATAAAAATACTATATATATAATAAAAATACTATATATATAACACCTAATTTTGTTTCATTTATTTTATCCAGATATTATATACACATCAAGAAAGTATACGTGGCCTCTCATCATGCTATATATATATATATATATATATATATATATATATATATATATATATATATATATATATATATATATATATATATATATATATATATATATACTTGATGTGGCTTAAAATTGAAGACAGTAGACAACTTCAAGTAACTAAATACAAAGTTCTGAAAATGATTTGACTAAGAAAAGTTCTTGTCTGGACTGAATGTCGCAAACTGAAAAAGAAGATTAATAATACAATTGTTGCAACAGTGGAATCTCTCTTGTTCTATGTAGCAAAAATATGGACTAGGGTCAAAACTCTGAAGAAACAGCTAGATGCCGGGGTGCGGTAGACAAGGATGCTCAGGATGACACTTAATGTGTCCTAGAGAAGTCACACGTCGAAACAGTGAGTTAGCCAAAGGTAACATCAAAGGTGCAGCAAAGAAGGATGCGCCTGGCAGGACTCTGTATCAGGAATGATGGCAAAACTTGCCTGGAAATTAGCACTCTGCCAGCCAAGCAATGGAAGAACAAGAAGAGGAAAATGAAGACTCACATTCGTAGACACACTGCTAGAGGACCCAGGGAAGGAGACAGCGCAAGTGCTAAAGACTATAATGGTAGACCATGGATTGGATGCTTGTTTTTCTTTAGCGGCATGTCAACACCTCTATGGGTTATTTAATGTCGAAACCTAAATATTTTGTACACAATTTTATGGCTTCAACTACTGATACTTTGTACATAATTTTATACTTTTAGGGTAAAGGTATGTTTTTTTAGATATATAGTTGTAGATGATAAAATGTATTGTTGGTAATTTTTTCAATGTATTGCTGATAAATTTACTATAAAATCTATTCTTATACCTTTTTAGTGTTATATTGGTTGCCATTTTGCTATAAAAATGTATTGTTGGTCAGTTTGCTATAAAATGTATTGCTGGTAATTTCACTACTAAAATATATTGTTGGTAAAAATAAAAAAAAATGTATTACTGGCGTTTTTACGTAAAAAACGTTTTGATTTTTGTTTGGGGTTTCACTATTTGCCCATAGCTGAGACCCTAACAGGTGCTATCACCCCGGTTCAGGATGGACTTGGGAACAACAGCAATTAACAGGTGGTTCCACGCTCCTCGAAACCAACAATCTCCCGATCAGAGGCCTTATTGCCTGATGCATTCATAGCTAGGACTACTTATAGACCCCGTGCAGAATGGAAGAAAAGTGTGGATGTCATTGAGTGTCCCGATACACAGCCTTGTCTAGTCTAGTCTGGTTATCTATTTAAGATATAGTAATTTTTTTAAGGCAAATGATATTAAAAGCGGCAGACATTTTGTGTTGATTAATTTTAATGATCGACTTCTCAAACTTAGGAATAGAAAGTTGAATTTGCTTTTCGACGAGACTTCGTCAGGATTTTTGAGTGTTGTAAGCTGTACAATCATGCAATATAATTTCTTTCTTTTTTCTCCATATTTCATTCTCTGATGAAGCTTTAATAAAAGTGAAACCTATTAGATTGATAAACGTTTCCTATTACACACACACATATACATACATACATGCATACATATATATATGTGTGTGTGTGTACGTGAGTGTTTCATTGAAGAAAACTGACAATGTACTTTTGTTTAGTTTTTTATTATATTTTTCTTGTATGCATACAAGTTTTGTCTTTACTGAACTTCTGTGTTCCATGTCCCTTCAGAACATCGGCGATTATGGTGCTCCACAACTTCCCGTCTTTTGTGGCTCTTAGTAAATTCTGTTTTTTCGCCATCTCTCCTAAACCTTGCACCGACTTTCATTCACTCACGCTCTTGCCTTCGATCTGTCATGTAAGTATCAAATTCTCGAAGCCCTCTTTCCTCGTTATGTGCCCTACATACTTCAATTGCCTCTTCTGATGCTAACAGATCGCGACATCTATTACAGTGATGAAATTTAAATTTTTATTATTGCATTATTCCAAAATTTTAACACATCAGCAGATAGCTATTAATGTCATCAACTGAGCACAAATAGTTATTAATTAAAAAAAAAGTAATTAATGTATAATATTATCCATAACTACATGTACAAGAATGCCGTTTTTATAAAAGTTAAAAAATAACCATAAATATATAAAAATTGTGTATATTGTCGAAAATTCCTTTTTCCACAACATAGCTATTTGTGCTATGTTATAATGCTTAATACCTAAATAATAGAGTCTGTCTATATTTCTGAGATGAGGTATTATGTACAGTATTTACATTAGTCGGACTATTGTCCTCATCTTTGTCGCCATATTTGTCACAACGTTTCGGCCGTTGTACGCTCCGGCCTTCTTCAGGTGGTTGGAATTTCGCCTTTATCCACTGTGCCATGTGTCCTTGAGGACACATGGCACAGTGGATATTCACTTATTCACTGTGCCATATGTTGCTTTTATTCACTGTGCCATGTGAATAAAGGCGTTGGTTAGATCCAGTGACAGACCCAAAGAGTGTGAGTTCAATACCCGGTTCAGGCAGTGGAGAACTTTCAGAGGGAAAATTACCAGGAGATAACTGATAACTGACATCCATCAAACATGGCTCGTGGAACTAGAACAGTCTACCCCAGTGATCGAAATAAAGGGTTCGGTTCGAAATTCCAACCACCTGAAGAAGGCCTTTAACACATGGTTTGATTGTTAATCTTTCCATGATTTAAATAGCCAAAGACTTAAGTTGTTAAATCTGAAAGAAAAATCTGAAAGAAAAAGAAAAAAAAAATCATTAGATGCTTAAACTTAATTCACATTTAAAATTGGTTCAAGTTATTGGAACACCCTATATTATCCATAACTACATGTACAAGAATGCTGTTTTTGATAAAAGTTAAAAAAATAACCATAAATACATAAAAAATGCATATATTGTTGAAAATTCCTTTTTCCACAATATAGCTATTTGAGCTATGTTAAAATGCTTAGTACCTAAACAATAATAATACATAATATTTTTTTTTTAACATTAAAGTATATGTAATCACATCTCCCTAATAGCTGTCGCGATCTGTAATCATAAGAGTCTCTTTTGTTTTCATTGTCTCTATAACTTCGTCGTTGCTTTCATGTTCGGTCCATGGTATTCTCAGCATCCTTCTGTAGAACCACATTTGTGTCGTTTCAAGTTTCTTATTCATCTGTGAGAAGATTGTCTAGAATTCACTACCATATAAGATATTACATAACTGTTCAGTAATCTTTTCTTTGTTTTTAACCTGGAGTCTAAAAATTGTCCCAGATTTTGTTGATTCCGAGCGCTTTCGGCTAATCATTGACACGGATTTCTGTTATATTACTATAATAAATTTCATGTTACGTACAGTAATAGTAATATGTTACGTATATTATAGTACAACAATAGCAGGGCACCTAGTGAGAATCCATCTGACTACATTAACGAACTGGATGGTGTGACGAACTTGCTAACCGTTTCGGTAGGGTATTCACCCCAATGAGATACTTACAAAATTTAGCTTAAATTTACACGAGACGATAAGTGTGAGGCACACTGTGAGAATCTTATTCAGTACAAGTACAGGGGGGGGGCATAGAAAAAAATTCCTGGGGGAATAGAATCAACAGCAGACATATTTAAGTATAGTTTTTCCACAGAGGCTCCATTAATATCAAGACGCTTCTGAAAGCGACGATACCAGGCATTTATACAATCTCGGAGACAGAATATTTTAATTATTTATTGTAGTAACGTAACATTTTTTTTTTAATGGACGAGGACGTATTTTCAAATTTGTAGGAAAAGCGTTGCGAGTCGTAACTTTATTTTTTTTTGTTCAATAGTGATTTTCTTCCTGTATTGTTTTATCTGTCAAATATTTTATTTTAGCAGCAAGAATAATAAAAAAAATATTCTCATATATTTAATGATAATTTTAGACTTCTATTCTTTTCTTATTTATTGATTCGTGTCTAATATTACCATTAAAGTAATAAGTCAAAGTGGGACATTTGATAATGAACTGTTCACACCGACATCAAGTGTAAAGCATATTATGGTCGTTCCTTGTCATGGTAGAGGGCTTAGTTGTCCCAGTGATCCCAAGAGTGAAACCGTCTGTAGCTTCAAATGTAGGGCCACCTATAGCGCTAAGGTCGAAGATGAAGGACCAGACTGAACGTGACCAAATCCAGAAGACCCCGACGGCGGAATAGGCAGAGATCTACACGACCTCAACGACCAAACCTGTGGAAGAGGGCAGCGCTAGTCAGGCTGGCGTAACCAAGGCAAGCATTGACAGACCAAGCATCCGATAGCATAATGCAACCAGGTTTGCCAAATCTCGCATATCTCAATCCCCTGTGGGCCGCGAGAGAAGCGCTTCTGGCCAAGTGCTTCTCTGCCGCGCAGAGTTGTCCACCAAAATCAAGTTCACGCGAACGGCCTTGTTAAACTATCTTTGATTCACAGTCATCTCCGCCACCGCTACTAAGGGAGAGAAAGGGAATGGGGAGAGAGGACGACGATCGCGATGCTTGAATGCGAGCGGGTGCCAACAAAAATCTCGGAAGAAATTAGTGTATCAAGAACTATTTTTTGATATTCTACTATAGTAAACGGTGTATAAGTCCTGTTGTGGGTAGTATAAAAATTACTGAAAGTAGATATATTTTTCAACAGCACACACACACACACATACACACACACCCCATTTACTATAGTAGTATAACAAAGAAGTAAACCATGAAAATGGTTAACAATTTAGTTGGTTGGCTGATTCTTTTTTGTTTCGCGGCATATCAACCTCTGGGTTATTTAATGGCGAAATCTAAAGATTTTGTACGCAATCTTTTTTTTATTTGAGATAATAATGGCTTTAGTGATACCAGTTTTACTAATTAACGCATAGCTGGCTTTCCAATTAAAAATTCTGAGCCATTATCCAGCAGCACATCCAAACTTACATCGCCTGGTATTCCAAAGCGGTCATCCATCTAGGTACTGACCAGGTTCGAATTTGCTCAACTTCGGTGATCGTACGGGAACCGGTGCCAAAATGGTGTCTGGCAATTTTATGTTACTTTTGTGGAAGGAAACTTTGTTGTTTAGTTGTTGGCTGATACCTATATATGACATCTTGCATTTTGTGTATTTGAGTGCATGTATGTGTGTATACTAATTCCTTATAATTAGACGGTATGTATGTATGGAGTGGGAATATGCGTATACATACGCATACTAAACTATATATATATATATATATATATATATATATATATATATATATATATGTCCTTCACAGACAGTACTGTTTCGCTGTATCACAGCTCCTCAGTGTGACTAGACTTCCGAATGCCTCAAGCCAGGATTGAAACTCAACTAATTTGGTGTCAGCCAGAGCTATCTTCACTCGGTAGAGTTACACAACTAAATCTAGCGTATTGTTTTTACAAATGTAAACAAATGCCAATCAGATATATATATATATATATATATATATATATATATATAGGCAAAAACAAGACTTCTTACAAGCACACACATAACCCTACACAACATAGGAAGTGTGTGTATGTGTATGTATGTGTGTATGTATGTATGTACATATATATGTGTGTGTGTATGTTTGTGTATACTAATTCCTTATAAGACAGTATGTATGGAGAGGGAATATACGTATGCATACGTATGCTAACAAAAACACACACAATACAAAAAAATGGAAATAGATCTAAGAACACACAGGGGTTGTTAAAAGATAAGGATACAGATATCTTTCCTTACCCTTTCTCGGACCAGTTTTAATTGTTTTATTACCCTTCACGCAGAAGAACTTTCTCACTGCCAGTTCAAGAAAGACATTTGTGTCACTACCACACAAAAAAGAGAATGTTTATCACCAAGAATGCTTAACATCGAAAAACATAAGGAAAATTAATTTATTTTAATAATGTGTGGAAATATACAGCCTTTGCCTGAAGAAGGTCTCGAGAACCGAAACACGTGTTGCAAAATTATGGAAAATAAAGCATAATATATATTTAAAAAAACATCTATATTACAACCAAAATCGTTTGCGGATTCTCTCTTCTTTTTAATATATACAGTTTTCTATCATTGGAACAACTATAATCGCTTCCCTTTATATATATATATATATATATATATATATATATATATATATATATATATAAAGAATTAAGGGATTTTTTTTTAATCCGGCGTTTTTTTATTACTTCAAACGTTATTATAGTGGATAATTCGTATTTTAAATAGACGCCCCATTTCTAATTATTAGACAATGTGTATTACGTTTATCGTTCTGCGCATGCGAGAAAGTTTAGTAAAATATGAAGTATCCAATATCATAACATTTGAATATATATATATATATATATATATATATATATATATATATATATATATATATATATATATATAACAGTTATTGGTCAGAGTTGAATTAGACCATGAAACAATTGTATTAAAATTGTATTTATACACATATAAAGAAAATAAAAACTTAACATGCAGAGCTTTTAAATTTAAAAAATTAAGAGATCAGCCAATCACGTTGAAAGGTTGAAACAAAGGTAGCGTGATTAGCTGATCTCTTATATATATATATATATATATATATATATATATATATATATATATATATATATATATATATATATATATATATATTCATTGATGCATGTTTCATTAAATAATGTAGACAAGTTTTGTCTATTTATTTTAAGTAAGTTCCTTTGATATTGTCTGATAAGCTTAATAACATTATCATTGAAAGACCAAATGAAATCACCATATTGATACATGTTTTAACCCTATCTAAGCTTTCGGCTTACATAAGCCATTATCAAAGATGACAATTCCATTTCAATATATCAAACCATACACGGACGAAACAATAATGATAGTCTGTTTTTGTTGGAAAAATTTCAAAGCAACGACAAATTCGTGTATACGAGACGCGGAAGCGAAAATCGAATCGCAGCTCGTGACTTCACACATGACCACGCGAGAGTGAAAACGAGAAGTATTAAGTATGGGAAGCCGTTGGTATAAACCAATGGCTTCTGTTATCAATTATAGTCATTTAAGAATATTTGTGGAGATTTCGTAGTTTATTTTGTTCAGGTTAGGTTTCAACTGTTTTATGTATATAGCTTCAAGAATTTTTAGTTTTTGTTTATTGTTTTCATGTATAATTGTGTTTTCAACGAGGATTTTCCAGAATTGTGTACACGGCCAGGCATGTTCTTTTAAATGCCTAAAAATGTTAGAGTTATCATTCAAATGTAGAGTCAAGCGTTGTGAAAGCGAGTTTGTGGTGAGACCAACATAAATATTATTTAATCCATTGGAGATATAATCTCCCAAAGGTCACTTGAATTTGTAAACTATGTTGGTTTTTTGCAAATCACTAATGGGGAGGGGGGAAGAATCATTGTGAATAATTAAGTTGGATATACTAGATTTAGTATAGTATAGGATTAACCTACTTTTTTTTGCTAGGATCTGTTGTAGATATATTAGTATTTACTAATTTCTTTTAGTATATTTTCATCTTGTTTATAATTAGTATACATTTGATTACGATACAGGAGATTAATATGTTTGGGATTAGTTGAAGCAGTATTATGTACTATTTGCTTAGTATTAAGACTTCTAAGAAAGCATCTTAATTGTTCATCAACTATATAGTTTGGAAAGCTATTATTAATAAGTGTGTTTTATATTCTTTAGTTCACTGTAAAAAATCTGTTTTGTAGATGCATTAGTTTCTGCACGATGTATTAGATTTTTTATAATTGCTATTTTGTAGTAATAAGGACCTTCGCTTTTGTAGCTAAGTGTACATGAATTTATGCTGGTAAGTTTTTTGTATGGCGAAATAGTAAAATTGTTATTATTTGTGTTTATCAATATGTCAAGGAGGGAATTTTATTATTAGTATTGAATTCATACGTGAATTTAAGGACAGAATTATTTTGGAAACGTTTTTTGAAGTTGAAGTATTTCATCTGTATTTTTAATTAACATAAGGATATCATCAACATATCTTAGATAGATGGAAGGTATTTTAACATCTGTAAATATCTTATTTTCGAGGTTCGACATGTAGAAATTGCTAAATGTCGAACCCAGTACTGAACCCATGGAAACGCCATCACGTTGTATATATATATTATTACTATGATCTAAGAAAGGGACTTCAGTAGTACAAGCTAATAGTAGTTTCCGTAATATATTAGGATTAATTTTAAGTGGGGGTAAAGATGAGTTACTGTATATATTTCTTATAATTATGTCAATAGTTTCACTAACAGGGACATTGGTAAATAAGTTTTCAACATCAAGTGAAGCTATGATTTCATTGTCGGGTTTTTCACTTTTTAGGATTTGGATTACTTCTAATGTTGACTTAACACTATATTTACTAGGAAGGTAAGGAGTAATGAGTTGGTTGATGTATTTTGTTAGCTGATATACAGGAGTTGGAATTTGTGATATGATAGGACGGAGAGGATAGTTAGGTTTATGTGTTTTTATAGTGCAGTATATGTAACCGGGTCTATAATCACCAATAATTTTAGGAAGTTTTAGAGTTCTGTTCGACATTATTAACAGTAATGAGTTTATTAAGCTTTGATTTTAGTTGGTTGGTCGGGTTCTTGTTGAGTTTTTTAAAACTTTTTGTGATCATGGAGTATGTGGTCAAGTTTGTTTAGGATGACGAAAATGTTGGTTTTATCAGCTTTTTTTTACAATTATGTCAAGGTAGTTGCGTAGTTCTTGTGCTGCAATTTTTAGTTGTTTAGAAAGTATTTTTGAGGAGTTTCTGCTTATATATATATATATATATATATATATATATTTATTATAATTTTATCATATAGACACAACCATTTTACTCACTACAAAGATGCAACTTGGTTTCAGTGCATTTCAACCCGTGGATGTGCAGTTGAAATGCACTGAAACCAAGTTGCATCTTTGTAGTGAGTAAAATGGTTTTGTCTATATGATAAAATTATAATAAATAAATAATTATCGCTCTACTATCTGTATCGAGCTCTTTTTTGAATTAACGCTGCGAACGTTGGAATTTATATATTACTTTCGTTCTCATCGCATCGGATATATATATATATATATATATATATATATATATATATATATATATATATATATATATATATATACGTTTCAAGTGTCTATTACAATTGGGATAAATTCACCGAGTCTCCCTAAAATACTATATGATATATTTAAAATAATGCGTTAACCATAAAAGATATTTTAAATTTCATTAGGTATTATTTATATAGGTTAAGCAGTGTATACATATACGTCATTGGTTAGCGGAATACATGTATGTGTGTGTGTGTGTGTGTGTGTGTGTGTGTGTGTGCAAATCACCAGGGAAATAACCGTATATGACATTACATTTATTATAATAATTATTATTTCCTGTTAGCCGACCCCATTTCTATTCTTACCCACTTTTTTTAAAAAAATTTCTTCCCCACCATTTTCCGTGTCCTCTACCGCAAAAACCACAAAAGCGCTTTATCGGTCCACCATCGTAATAATCACAATGTTAATTATGGTAATTCTGGCGTCTGACGTTCCGTAATACCACATTTACGGATCTGACCTAATCTTTAATCTGCGACCACCCTTTGCAAAAAAACCAACAACAAAACAAAAACAAAAAAAGAAAAAAAAAACACATTAATATCCTGGCGTATTTAATAGAACTCACCATTTGATGTGACCAATCGGAACAATACCCCGCACACAAAATAACCCGTAAAACCTGTACGGTTCCCCACTCACCCCTAACTTTTCGGTTCATCCTTTTACTTCTGCCTTTCCTCTGCGATACGGGTATTTAGGTTGGGTTTGTGCGTTTAGTGGGTGGGGTCTTCGAGTCGATTCTTTTTTTTGTTCAACCATTTTCGTTATTGTCCTCAAAATTTGAAAGACAAAAGATGAACTACTTCTATGGTGGCTTGTGAAGTAAAGATGTGAATTTTGTCTTTTTGACAGGCGAAGCGGATCAGCCCATTTTTTTTGTTTCGTAAATAAAAGTCTTTATTTGTTTACGACTGGGAATTGCTACGATTAAGGAGCGCCATTTTCTAGAACAATGGATGACCAGGACGAGAAAATAGCGGAGAAAGAATTTATAAGCGGGAGATCGAGTCACCATTCAACCAATTAATATTCAAGAAAAAAAAATAAAGAAAAAAAGGCTACCAATCAATTATCAGGGTTTAACATTAACTAATGTCTGTTGTATCATTACGCTTATTTGTATAAGAGCGAGTGTTGCAAGCTAGAAACATATAAAAGCGACCTAATCATTTCAAAGAATTTTTTTCCGCCACCCATATAAAAATATTACAGATTACGAGAGCAAAGCATAGTTGACCGATTTCAGATCTCATAATGACTGAAGTTCTTCATCTTCTTCTTGTCGTGTCCCTTCAGGACGTAGGCGATAATGAATCTCCACAACCTCATATTTCTTGTAGCTCTTAGCAATTTTTGTCGTTTTAATATCCCTCCCACTTCCTGTTTTGTTAGTCCTGGATAAGACGACAAACTACATCCGGCAGCAAGGACTCTGATCGGGAGATTGGAGGTTTTGAGAAACCACCTCTTAACTGTTGTTGTTCTCAGGTCCACCCTAAACCGGGGTGGTAGCACCTGTTAGGGTTCCAATTATGGGTAAATAGTGAAGCACCCCCAAAAAGAAAGCATCTATGAAAGTATAAAAAATACATATTTATAGTAAGACGACCAATAATAGATATTTAAAGCAAAATGACTACCAATACATTTTATCTGTAGTTAAAGATATGCAAATGTGTTCCAAATATTTAGATTTCGGCAAATTAAATAACCCATAGATGTTAATATGCCGCCAAACAAAAGCATCTTTTTACACAAGCACGTTAGATGTGTTAGTCGTTGTCTCCCGCTGCGCCTCTTGCCTTCAATATATCCTATGAGTCTATTCCCCAAGTCTACTTTCCTCATTTTGTGTCACAGAAATTTCAACCGTCTCTTTCTGATTCTAAGTACAGTCAGTCATGGCGATATTTCGATACATGACTGTAGGTTGCCATCCAAGGCTATAGTACCGGTCTGTCCTGCTATGGGTAAGAAGAAGTGGTATTAGCATGTAAGTGAATGCAATGGATTCGACTGGAATTCGAACTCGGCTCTCCGATTCCTCAATCTAAGCCGCTATCCATTACGCCACAGTACCTCCTCTAGTTTCTAATTTCCCTAAAACTTCCTCTTTGCTCACGTCCTTCTATAAAACAACATCTCTGTTGCTTCAAATTTTCTCTTCATCTGTGAGGAAATTGTCCAGCATTTACCGTTATGTAGGAGGAGTGATATTACATAGCAGTTCATCAATCTTTCTTTTGTTTCTAACGACATTTTCCAGTTTCTCAATACTTTGTTTAGCTTTTGGAAAGCTTCTTTTTCTATTCCAATACGACTTTGGATTTCGGTGTCTCATTTTTCACCCTCTGTTAAAATGTTTCCTATTATAAAGCATTATGCTCGTAGTTGTTGGTTAGTAAGACTGTAAGGAAAACACTGCAAACAAAGGGTTGAATGAAGACTGGTTTAATCACATAAGAACACGGATTGTGAATACATTAATTCAGTACGACTGAAAGCGCAACGCCTTAGCGACCCACTTTTTTGCCACTGCTCCATGAGCAGACGTTCTACTCACAGCGGATCGACGAGTTCACGTTTCACTAATAGCGAAGAGAAAGTTAGACAGTCTTTCTACACAACATTTGCCAATATATTTAAATGTCTGTTCTTGTTTCGTTTTGACATTCGAAACTCATCTCCTCTTTGTTGGCGACTATGCATTCTGTCTTCTTACGATTGATGATACTTTCGTAAGTACTTTTTTTCCGGAGTTCCTATTCTATAACAAATGAATTGTTATTCTCAGTTGAGTTACGTATCATTTATAAACTGATTTATTCGAATTGGCGTCCATTGTGTTGGTTGTTATTTTCACAGCGTTTCAGCTGCTTCCTGTTGTATTTTCGTGAAGCTTCTGGAAATTTCGAACGGTTATTGGAACGAAAAGTGGAATCAGCGAACCCGAGTTCGAATTCCGGCTTACTCACTTTAGCATTAATACCCCTGGGAAAGGTATAAATCCAACTGTTCTTACCCTACTATGAGTTAGCAGAGTAGATAGAACTCTCTAATGTTGGGTTGTAGACAGTCGAGGACAGAGGTTTTCAATTTTTTGTTATTGTGACCCACAGGAAGAACCAAAGTTTGCATTGCAACCCATTATACCCACGTGTAATAAATCAAAGACAAACTCTGTTCACTAGGTTCATTTATTCAGCCTCAACAATTTATAAAGGAAACAGGAATAAGGAAGGGAGTTCCACAGGCGAGATGTGCGAGACATGAAGCTATTGGAGTAGAAGAGACGTCTACATCTAACAGTTTCAACGGTGAAGGGGTGGGAACGGGATGTCAGCCTCGTGGGGCGTTTAAATTCATGAGGCCTGGGAACCAGCGAAAGCAGCTCATCGGAGCAATTACCGTGAAAGTATTTGTAAAAAAGACAGAACGAGGCAACGTCGCGTCTGTGAGAGAGCGACTGCAAACGAGATGACAGATCAGAGTCAATTACATTGCATATCCGTCTCTGGATCTTATCAAGAACCCTGAGGCAAACAGCAGGGGCTCCAGACCATATATGGCAGCAATACTCCATGCAAGGGCGAATGGTCGATTTATAGATTTGGAGGATCAATTCCGGGGAGAAAAATTTCCTGGCTCGGCACAGGGAGCCAATTTTCCTTGCGGTGGATGATGCAATTGATTCGATGTATTTGTTCCGCTGACATGAAGTGGAGTGATTATATTGAACCAACTGCTAGATCTATTGCTAGGAAAGTTGGTTCGCTGTGTCGTGCTAGACAATTTTTCTCTTCAGAATCCTTCTTGCACATTTATAAATCTATCATTCGTATGTTCGTTGAATATTGCTGTCATATCTGGTCTGGTGCTTCTACTATATATCTCGAGATTCTTGAAAAAATCCGAAGAAGAGTCTGTAATGTAATCAATCCTGACCTGCTATCTTAACTTCAGTCATTTTCTCACCATCATGACGTGGCTTCCCTTTGTGTTTTCTACAAATATTTTCATGACAATTGTTCTGATAAGCTGTTTCTTAGTGCCTCGACTGCATGAATTTATGATTGGCAACCAGGTTTCACCGTTTTACTGTTGAACTAGCAAGATGCAACCGTCAGTTCTATTCTAATAGTTTCTTTTCTCGTACTTCTCGCCTGTGGAACTCACTTCCGATTTCTTGCTTCTCTGCCACCCACAATGTTAAAAATATTTAAATGCAACATCAGTCGTCATCTTCAGTCTTCCTGGAACCTGTTCCGTTGTTGTTCCGTTCCTTACTTCTTCTTACTAAAGTCTTCTCATTCTCTTTCACTCCCGACACTCCTCTGCGTCCTAGTGGCATTATCGGCTTGCTTGTTGTGAAATAATTTAAAAAGATAAATGCTGCATTTGACGGTGTATAAGACAGCCATAACAATGACTCAAAATCGCTCTGCGTCTTATATTTTAAGACTGAGGTCCTCCCGTAGGGTAATTTTATTCCAACATATTATTTTACCTTACACAGCCACTTCCACTGCGACAAACTCCTTAGAAATATTCTTTACTCAAGCGACGTTTTTATTATTATTATTGTTATTTAGTAAGAGAACCACACTCAAGCAAAGTGACGCCGAGGTACAAATATACGAAGTCCAATGCAGGTATACCCCACCCTACGTCGTTAATTGGTTCCAAAGGGTCACGACTTAGGCCGAAAAACGACTTAAGTCGAAGTAACCATACTATAAACCGAAAATAAGCACTCCCTATTGCATATTACAGTATTCAGGATATGTACGTACAGTATTCTGAATAACATAATTTATCATGCATATATAGCCTTACGCTTAGCATTAGCAATGAAAGAACGGTCTGGTAATTTTTCCCAATATAATCCAGTTTCGTGAAAGTTAATAATCTGTTTCGGAAGAAACCAGTTTTCTTAGCCAATGTTTTAGGAAAATCGGCTGCTGCTCGTTCGTCAGCTGATGCACTTTCACCTTGCTTCTTGATAGACGACAACACAAAGTCACAGATGTTTTCATATTTCGTCCTCTAGGTTTTATGATGGTTATATTAACATTAACTGTAAATATTTTATTATGATTTGATATACTTTTATTCTTATTTATTGTACAGTAACATGATTTTATGTGCTTTTAAAAAGCATAAAGTCGAATAAAACGACTTAAAACTTGATTTTTATTTTTCCATATATTTTTTTTGACAAATGACGTATAATCGAGAACGATTTAACTCGAAACGACGTGACCCGAGGTATACCTGTATCTTCAACATGACACCCAATTTGACAAGGGCATACCAGATACATGCATCACAATTGGGGATGGACACATTGTCATTTTTATATTCCCCCAGGTAAAAACTGTATATATGGGAACTAGTTAGGGATGAATACAGGAATTGTGGTATTTTGGTAACTGTAGTCAGAAAGATAAGCAAGAATGGAGCGTTATGGAGAAAAGAACACTATTTAATGATTGGGTCAGTGAGCCTAGATAAATGAAGTGTAGGACAGATAATGACCAAACTCTTGTTCCGCTATTCTTGGCCCTGTGCAAAATTTGGTGTAATTTTATCATCAATAAATATTTTTCTTGACCCTTCGGAGATGAAGAAGGTCGCTGTTCATTGCGAGTTTTGGATGGAGATTTTTGACCCCTTTTAATTTAAGCACCCCGTCATTTTTTATTTTGGACTTGCTTTATATCCTTTGGAATTACGACTCCGGATTTAGAATTTTTGGAACTGAACCTCTCATTACTATTTTTCCACAGTTTTAAAAGAAACTTAACACAAATCCACCAACGCGTTTCATATAAGACATTGTAAGCAGAAAATTCTGTTTAATGTGCCCACAAGCCTCGTTCTGGAAGAATGTGGATCTATGTACTCCACAAGAAAAAAAAAGGCTCTACTGGAAAATCCTCAAGAAAATCTGTTTGGCAAGCGGCTTCTGAGCTAGGCGCTTAAAATTTTTTTTGTTTTTTGTTTTTTTGGTTGCATTTGGAAGCGTGGTCAGTTGTTTTTGTTTGGCGGCATATCAACACCTCTATGAGTTATATAATGCCGAAATTATAATATTTTGTACGCAATTTTATTTTTTTGAGATAATGATAGTTTTAGTAATACAATTTGTTTTACTAATTAACCCATAGATGCATTCATACCTTTCCCAAGGGTGTTTGCGCGTAGATGATTACAATGAACCCAACTGGAACTGAAACTGAAACTCGGCTCTCCGATTAGCAATTCCGAGCCATTTATCATTACACCACCCACACATCCAAACTTACAGCACTTGGTATTCCCAAGTTGTCACCCATTTAGGCATTGACCAGGCTCAACGTTGCTTAACACCGGTGATCGTGCGGGAACCGTTGTTTCAACGTGATGCGATCGTAAGCCGAAGCGTTGCCAGGAGAAAAGTTTTATTCCAACATGAGTTCACCACTCACAGAAAATATTCTTGATATTTGTTATAAAAAATTCCATGGTGATGAAAATCTGTCGAATAGATGGGTGATGAGGTGACATTGGATATCCACCGTGTTCACCATATGGGAACACTTCAAAGTTAAAGCTTATCGCTTAAAATTAGCAATAATCAATAAAATGAAAGCATCTGTGGAATGAAAATTTAACCAAATATCAAATGAAGTGGTTCGTGATGATTGCAATTCCATTGGTCCGCGTGGTCTGTCGTGTCTAGACCATCAATTCGAAAACTTGCAAAAATCAAAATGAATCTACACCTACCTTTAATTTGAATGATAAAACTTAGAGGTACCTTAATAGTGTATTGATAAGCATTTAAATTGTGTACGTTTTTAGACACATGGGGCATGAATATTTCCACTCATATATTTATATAAAAAATCCTTTGGACGGTGGCGTAGTGGATATAGGAGTTAGTTATACACGTGTTACTGTCACCTAGTGGCCATGAGTTCAATCCTTGGATCTGGTAGGGACGTACGATTTCAACAGAAATGTACAATAAAACGGAAAAATAATCAATGAAATGCACAATAAAACGGAAAAATAATCAATGAATACCTGATGATGATTGGTCGAAACGTTATGTCTATAATAACATTTATATCAACCAAGGTGAGAACAATCGTTCGAAATAATACAAGAATATAGAAAATATTATTAGGTAGGAGGGTTTTCGTAATGATGGGCGAACAGCTTCAGTAAGAGCCATGGAGGGTGGCTGGTAGGACAAAATATAAAGAGAGTGAAAGTGTGTTCTGAGACGATTCTTAGATAGTTTTTCTGGATATATTTTTTCTTACGAGAGCAACTCCCGACAGTGAGAATTCACGAGATCTATCACGAAGTGATATATAATATTGGTGACGAGGACCTTTACTATTCAACAAGGGTGAAAGTCGTTACACTTCCACGAAAACAATAGTGGAGTACGACATATAGCAAGAAGGTAGACTGATTGCTAAATAGATATAAAGCGAAGGTCCTGAAAATCAGCATTTCATATTTAGGCTTTTGCCAAGTTTGAACACCCACCATAGGTGCACCTCAGTAATTAAACTGAGTAAATGCACTTGTCTTCTGTGATCGATATAGCCTGCAGACGGCAAAAGATCATTCGTCAGGTTTTCTTCCCCAAACCATTTACAAACATTATCAATCATCGAACATGGCCGAAGTGCTTTAGAGTCCGCACAGACCGCTGTCCACGCAGTGCCTGCTCATGGGACAGGCAATGCACAACATACACTTCCCTCCGTTAAGTGGATGGTCTAATTGTGGGTGAATACCTGCGGTCTCCTGATTCGGGTCTGACGTAGGCAAAATTTATGTCTGAACAACTGACCCTATCCTGAAAGGGTGGAATAGGTTAGGGTTTGTGGTCTCAGTTCGGACGGTCTCGAGTGGACACAGCTTTAAATTATTGGTGGTGAGAGGTTCAGATGCAAGGCGGTCAGTTTGTTTTCCTTTCACTTATGGCGTGGCTACTGTAACAGGGACGAGAATTTACGAGATTTGGAATGAGTCTCCGTGCACAATAATTAAATTAACTCGTTTTGTTTATGGATATGATTTTAGGCCGGATATTTGTTCTTTTTATTACTTTTTCCCCTGTTTTGCACATTAAAAAAAGAAAAACAAAAAATAAAATAACAGTGTTTCGTATTTTCCACCCCTTTTAATTTTTCTTAATTTTTTACTTTTTGGCTTTCGGTTTTAAAACTATTAATTATTTCATCCGAATAATGAGAATTAGTCTGACGTTTTTACGATTTATATTCTCGTAATATTTATTCAAAGCACACGGCACACACACGTACACAAGTATATTGATTGATAGATATAAGAATACAGTACAACTGTATCGTAGGTATATGCATATATTATACAGCAAGGGCAACTATGAATATAATATATATTCGTGTTCTCAAGTTTGGGCTACATTTTTAGCCAACCCAACCCAAGTAACAAAACAGAGTAAATACTACAACGAGACGCACACATAAAACCTCTCCCAAATTCGCACAGCCATACACCTTTAGGAACACACACACACACACACACACACACACACACACACACACACATATATATATATATATATATATATATATATATATATATATATATATTTCTGAAGAATTAATGGATTTATTTTTAATACGGCATTTTTTATTACTTCAAACTTAATTTTTAGCGGATATCCGTATAAGAAATCGGCGCCCCGTTTCTTCTTCTTCTTCTTCTTCTTCTTCTTCTTCTTCTTCTTCTTCTTCTTCTTCTTCTTCTTTTAAACGTCTACCAGTCTGCGCCCTCGACAAAACTTAAAGAAAATGTGCTTTCCGGTCGGGTTCGAACCAGTGTACACCTTTGTAGAAGAAACCACCGTTTGATCTGGTGTACTTTAGAGTGCTCGGCCACAGAGAACGTCACAGACCAGCAATATTTCTCATTACCCTTAAGGAATGCCCAATCCTTGTGCAGATTTTCTTAAAAGCCCATATCTGCTCGATGTCTGGAGAATTAATAAATTTATTTTTAATCCGAGATTTTTATTACTTCAAATCTAAGTCTTAGTGGATACCCGTGTTTGAAATTGACGCCCCGTTTACTATGAAGTAATAAGAATGGCATATATATATATATATATATATATATATATATATATATATATATATATATATATATATATATATATATATTTCAATTCTCGGTAGTGGATGCGAACTACTGATGAGTTCAATATATAGGACGAAACGACCGCCCAGTGCTTTCTGCATTCTGTTGAAGGTTCTTCTAGGCTCGATAAATTACGTAATTATGATTATCTCAAATCCTCAATTTTTATCACTTGTATATCCTTGCTTGAACCGGCTTCTAATGCTCTTGATGTAGTGGCTTGGCGATAGTAGTCGTGGCTCCCCGGGGGCACAGTCCTATGGGTAAGGAAAAACTTCCACCACGGCGCTATATCGAGTCTAATTAGGTACATATTCGTCACTACAAAGATGCAACTTCGTTTCGGTGCATTTCAATTAAATTCACTGAAACGAAGTTGCATCTTTGTAGCGAGTAAATTATTATTGCCTGTATGAAAAAAATTATAATATATATATATATATATATATATATATATATATATATAAACAGACACATAAATAGTAAAAACGAAGATTGTATTTTACAAAGAAAAGAAAACGATGAACCAATTTATTTTGGGATGATAACATTTTAAAGACAAACAGTCTTTGTGATTAAAGTGCTCAATATCAAGTGTCCTTTTATCTTTGCCTACTTTGATTTTCGCGGATTACGTCCACTCGTCAGGGATTGCTATGTCCACACTGCTGTATATATTAATATATATATATATATATATATATATATATATATATATATATATGATTAATACAAGGAAAACCTGCCACTCAGCTAACTGATATACATATATATATATATATATATATATATATATATATATATATATATATATATATATATATGATTAATACAAGGAAAACCTGCCACTCAGCTAACTGATATACATATATATATGTATATCAGTTAGCTGAGTGGCAGGTTTTCCTTGTATTAATCATATATATATATATATATATATATATATATATATTTTATATGTAAATTTTATTACTTATACTATTTCTTATTACTATAAATGTTTAATTTTTGACGGTCTCCGGTGACTTAATTGGCAACGGAACGCTTTGTCTATAGGGGTGGTTTCAAGTGTCAACTCAAACACGTGTACCCTCTAAAAATAACGTTTACAGTAATTAGAAATACGCGCGTGCGCACGCGCACACACACACACACACACACACACACACACACACACACACACACTCAAACGCTCGACCACATATCTAGTACTTCAAAAGTGAATTATAGTGGAAACTTATTATTTGAAATAGGCGGCTCATTTTTATTTATTATTAAATAGTGTTTACTAAGTCCATTGGCCTGCGCATTCGATAGATCTTAGTAAAGAAAATGTGTCCCCGTGAAAAATAATGAGTGAAGGAAGAGGATGATGCTTTCCTTAAATATCGTAAAAAGAATGCTGCTTACAATGAAGTCCTAAATGGCTGAGTACTAAAGCATGCTGGATCAAAAGGGGAACGCAGATTTAGTTCTTTACCGGTGGAAACATTTTCAAATTTTTCGAATGCACAGGTCGATAGACGTGATTAAAAGTGTTTAGTAATAAACAAAAATCGTGCGTCCATTTCAAATAAGTGTCCACTATAATAATATTTGAAGTAATAGAAATTGTCGGTTTAAAAATAAATCCATTTATATTAACAGACTTATTTTTAATTCGACAATTTCTATTACTTCAGACGTTATACTTCTTTATACCCAAGTTTCATTAAAAACGACTGACAAGTTACAGGGGTTAAGATTTGTATTTAATTTTTCATGTATTCTAATTTTTTTTCTGGGCGTAATAATTTTTTTATAACACATAAAAAATTAATTAAAAAACTTAACCGTCGTACCCTGCCAATCGTTTTTAATGAAACTTGTATAAAAGAGGTATTGCTGCCAAAACACACACACACACACACACACACACACACACACACACACACACACACATATATATATATAAGGAATGAAATATACATGATGCATAAAAATAATGTATTTTGATAATATAAACTAAAAATCTTTCAGGAAGTTCATATATATATATATATATATATATATATATATATATATATATATATATATATATATATATATATGAATATATGTGTGTGCGTGTGTGTGTGCGTGTATGTGTGTGTATGTTGTTTAAAAGGAGGCTAAACAGATTAAGATAAATTAGTCACTCGACCTAAATAAACCAGATCGATTCTGAAATATATCGATATCGCTGAATCTTATGTAAGCTCGATCACTGATCGGCAAATCGAAATCTAAAAAAATGGATCTCTCTAAAACGGCGCGAATGAAGATATGATCGTTAGTATTTCAATGTTTAGACCCAATGAAATCTATTCGCTAAGCATTTATTATTATGTCTGCATTTCTTTTGCTTATTGGTTGATTTCTTTTTGGAGGCGACAGCATGACATTGGATGGATAATAAATACCGATCGATATTTAACCAATCAAAAACAATAACCGACAATAGAAGACGGTGATTGGTTAATTTGTAAACGTGGGCGAACAGCTGTGTGAAAATGGGCGAGGTTGTATGTATGTGGGTGTGCGCGTGTAGTTTTTCTTGTTTACATGGGGCTGGGCAGGTGGAAAACGTTGCACAGAGAGTGTGTACTTATAAATAAATAAGGCTACCTAGTCAGTAATTAGCTATCTGATTCTAGAAGCTATTGATTGTGAGTTCGACCCCAGCTGGATGCTTCATTGATACCACCACGCGTTTGAATAAACAATAAATATTGTTCACTCCCGACTATTTACTTTTTGGCGGTTGACTAAATTACGTATTTAGATTGAGTTGAGTGTTTGTAGCTAGTGATCAAATCGAATTAGCCAGGTTTCAAATGCTGATTTTCAAGGTATGCAAGCTATTGGGTGATCTGCGGAAAACTATCTTAACAGATTCGATCTATTAAAAATCTGCAATATCTATGTGGTAATAATTATCTATCTACCTTAGTCTGCTCGTGATCTGATATATCTATCTGTCAATCTCAGTCTGTTCATCACTCATTCTATCGTTATCCTCCATCACACTCACTTTCTTCCTCTCGCTTTCTAGGTCTGTTCATTATCTATCTGTCTATATCTCTCTCTAAATATACTCTCTCCCTTTTTCTTTCT
>OZ038499.1:87857397-87859897 GCA_964036315.1 Acanthosepion esculentum | reverse complement strand
ACAGAGAAAAAAGATAAAGAGAAAAACAGAGATAAAGAGAGAAACAGCGAGAGAGAGAGAGAGAGAGAAACTGTGAGAAATGGAGATGGAAACAGAGATATAGAGACAGAGATACAGAGAGATAAGGAGTGCAAATAGTAAGAAAGTAAGAGTGGGACAGAGAGAAACCTGAACAGATCAAGAGACAGAGCGAGAAAAAGACAGGGAGAGAATGAGGGAAATAGAAACAGGGAAGCAGAGAAATAGAGAGAGAATGTGACAAATAGAGAGGGAAAATAGAATGAAAGAAAGAGTGGCACAGAGAGAAACATAGATCGAGTAACAGAACGATAGAACGAGAGGGAGAGAGAGAGAGAGAGGAAGAGAGAGAGAGAGAGAGAAAATGAATAGGGTGTGAAGATTATCGGATCAAAGAGATAAATAGAGAGAAGCGGAAAGTGATAGAGAAAGAGAGAGAAAGAAAAAGAGAGATTGAGAACGAGAAAAGAAAGAGAGAAAAAAAGCTGATTATTACACACCGTGCTAAAAAGGAAAAAAACATGTTGTCAGAAATACCAAATTAATAAAATAGCTTTTAGATATTAACATCCAGTCTCTCCAGATAATAATCCAATAGAAAACCTGTAATATATCATTAAAAGAGATGTATAATGGGAATGAAAAGCAATATTCAATCAAAGCTTTCTGGGAAGCAATAAAAACGGTTGCAAGTAATGTTAAGTTTGAAACAGTAAAACAGTTTACAAAATCAATAATGAATAAAGATTGATGGAGGTTACAGAATGTTAATGATCCTATATTAACATGTAAAATAATAAAGATAATAATTTATTAAGATATGTGGGATACTGAATTGATATATGTTTTAAATTTATCTATAAATAAGGATTTTTGTTGTACTTTTCATAATAATCTCAAGTACTTAAGACAGATAACGAGAGAGACGAAGAAATCGATCGCTGTGACACTTTGACATTAGAATCTCCCGATGTGTCGGTCAAGCAAATGTTATCGGGTTCGTTTAATAAATAAATAACGGGAAGCTATTAAGACATTTTTTTTAATTAATTGACAGTGAGCAAGGCGATAATGACACTAAGACGCAAGGGGCTACTGGGACTGAAAGAGAATGAAAAAACTTTAGAAGGAATCGGAAAACCCAATCCTAAAGAGGGAACAAGAGATAAACCTCTACTCCTATTCAAAAGACCGGAGAGGAGTGTGGACCGTGTGAGAGACGAACCTATCTACTCTTATTGAGAAGAAAGAAAAAAAAATCAGTAAATAAAATTTCAGAGTTCAGACGGAGACGTTAGAGTTGATGTAGAATTTAGAAGGAACCGTAGACTCAATCCTAAGCAGGTCATAAGATCGGCGAGACACTTTACCAACAGACAATTGTGCGGTGCTGGCTGACCAAGGTTTATCGAGTCCGTTTAAGAAAGAAAGAAATAAGCGAACAAAGAGTGTAAAGACGTTAAAAATACAATCGACGAGGACCTTTAGCAAAAGATAAGTGTGTGGTGTCAGCTGACCAACGGTTATCGAGTCCATTTAAGAAAAAAAATAAGAAAGGAAAAAAAGCGATAGGAATCCATGGAATTAGTAGATGCATTATTTGCATATATACACATGCCGGAGAGCGCATTTTTTTCTTTAATAAGACGATGATAAATAAATATATTTATTAATAAATAAAAGGAGCGTCTACTCAAATACTAGTATCCACTAAAACGGCGTTGGTTGAATCCAGCGACTTGGCCCAAAGAGTTGTGAGTTCAATACATGGCTACAGCAGAGGTGAACAAAAACATGGAGAGTTGCGTTAAAGAAAGCTAAGTGATACTGAAACATCCAGAAGAAGCATGGAACTAGAACAATCTACCCCGGTGGATGAAATAAAGGTTTTGGTTCGAATTTCCAATCATTTGAAGAAGGACGGATTGTGTTGGATATCGGTTCAGGAAAGACCTTTGGCCTTACTTCCGAAGCAGCAGTGTGTGAGCGGAAATCGGAACTGGTGAGAGCAGAAACAGGAAATGGCTAAAATAAACAGGATGTACAGGTGTCCTGAGCCTTGAATAAACAGGGTACACAAGTGTCCTGAGTGGAAGGAAACGCGTGCTTGACTGGGCGCATGGCGGAAGAGGCGTGGCCATGTGAAGTTGCGTAGGTGTCTAAATTTTATTTAACTGGTCCGATTCTTGATCTGGACACAGAGGCTGGCAAGAGGTTCACCGAAGATTAGTCTCTGTCATTTCCTGTGTGGGCAACCTTCTGTGATTCTCCCTCATTCTACCCATTCGCCGCAATTCGAACAATAAAGATATTTATATATTTTTATATATAAGTGTCCGTCGCCTTAGTTGAGCTCAGTAGCAACATACTGCAAGCGTACAACGACCGAAACGCCGTGAATATGGCAATAAAGATGAGGGTTACAGTCCGAACAATGTAAATAGCGTAAATAAAAATCCATTACTTCATAAAATTACTTTGT
>OZ038499.1:87817397-87852397 GCA_964036315.1 Acanthosepion esculentum | reverse complement strand
CCAAGGGAATGTCACCTGCAACAAACTCCGGTGCCTAGTCTGCATCACTCACAACATTTACCCCCCCCCCCAGCACTCTCGTGGTATTCAAACCGCCGGCTCTCAGTTGTGACACTTCGAATCTTGTATATTTACTTTTCTGTCACAAATGCGAGAAGGGGGATTATTTGGGAGGAAATCATGGAATACAACAACAATAAACACGTTTCTGCACACTTCAACCAACCTAGTCATAGCATCGACAATGTCGAGTGGGTGCTTTTAGCGTCTTGGTTCGGCAGCCGGTAGGACAGACGCAGATCGGAGTTGAAGTATATTCTAAAAGTAAATTCCCACATTGAAGGACTAAACAGGGATTTGGGTTTGCTCAGAGAGTACAGTTTCCACAGGGAAAACCTATATTCAGCAACACCGCTCCTTGGATGAATAAGCGCCCTCTTTTTTCCCTAAATTTTAACAGCCATCACCCCACCTACCCAGTATATTTTATGTTCTACCACCTATGATTTCCCTCATAACGCACTAGTCAGCAATAGAAGGATTGCCCTGCACATCGAGGGTTACTATTCAGTCACCCGCTTTATACCATCATTGAATCTATCACTATGGTTCCTTTACATATAAGCTTATGCAATGAGAGCGGAAGGTTAGTGAAGTTTAATTTTGTAAATGTATTTATATCTAAATGTGTATGGTGATTCATATGTTTGTGTGGTGGCTTGTGTATATTTACAGATTGTTATGTGTATGACATATGTACGCATGTGCATCTATATATACATGCTTTTTCCACGCAGTTTTTCCTTTAACAGATTTCCAAATTTTTATCAATATTTTTGTTCCATCACTTTTTTCTTTTCATTTTATTTTTTAAAATAATATTTTATTATTATATATTAACCTTTTTTCTAATCCCCCCTTTATCTTTCTTCCTTTTCATCACATCACATTCTAACCATATTCTAGTCTTTCAACACTACCAGGGAGTTTGCCAATTTTTGCTACAACTTGCTACACGCGAAACATCTTTTCCCCTCTCCAACTTATAAATTTTGTTCGTCAATGTTTACAATCTCACTCCCGCCACAACATACACTAGTAAAAATAAACCTGCTTAACACTTTTACACCGATCAAAATTTTAAATTTAAGTTTATTTTCATAAAAAGTTTCGCATTTTGGAAGAATCAAAGATCTGGTTTTTGCTAATAATACGATTTCCACTTGAAAATAGCCCATCTACAAAAACATCTGTCGGTTAGTAATTCCCATTTCTCTGTTCCTCGGATCGTTGATGACGGACACAGGCGTGTCCGAAAATTCCGAACATAAAACCTTTCTCTCTGTGCTTCATTTCTGTCATATGGTTAATATTTAATAAATGTTTATTGTACTGATTTTATTAGTACCCTTTCGTTTCTCCTTGTTTTATTAACCAACCTATTTTTCATATTATAAGAAGCACACGTGGACCACTATATTGTTTTATATACCTATCTCTTTCAGTCTAGATCTTTAATTTTATTTATCTATCTATTTATCCCTCAGACCATTCTTATTTATCTATCTCAGTCTAGTTCTGTCTGTCTGTCTATATATCTATGTCAGTCTATTCGTATTTATCTGTCTTTTTGTGAGTTATTCGTCCAATCTCTTAATTTTGTCTTTGGGTTATCAACAGACTGTATCTGATATAGAATACCAACTTAATGGTGAAGACTCACAGTTGAAAATAAAAATACAATTCATATATCTTCAAGCTTAATCATTTACACACTCACAATAGCGCATGCGCGGCCACTGGTGTGTGAATGTCTGCGTTTATACGCATCTGCAAATGTAATATGAGCCCAATTAAAGAGTTTAATTACTTTTATGTTAATATCTAACCGTTTACTTTCGTTCTCTTTCCGAAAATAAACCTTCTAAACCACTTTTCTCTTTCTCTTCGATTGTTATGGAACTCATACGCCTTTCTGTATTATTAACACGCACATATCCAGCTCAGTAATTTTTCCCACCCAACCACAACTTCTTTGCTTTTCTTTTTCTCCAGGGATAAAGCGACCGTAGCTCACTTTTGTATTTGAATGTTCAAATTAAACGCTAATTAAATGTTGTAGGCCTTTCCAGCTAAAAAAAAATCTTCACGTTCCATTAACGACAGGATTCATTATTAAATGCCTTACTCGTTAGCGATTGTTGATGAGATGGTTTGGTTGATTAGGATCCTCCTCGACAGATGAATTCGTTGGGTTAAAGAGGTTTGAAAGGAATGACAATGAATTCGTCTCAAAATAATTCATGTTGGGCAAACATGGATTTACGTGCCTGCAATAAGATGAAGTGTCAAAAGGACGGGTTTTCCTATGACACCGCTTTTTTTTTCTTTTAAATGCCTTCACTCTTCGGCCATGTTTTTTTATTTTAAAAATGATTATTCGAATTGGAATAAAACCTAAATATATGATAAAAAAGAATTTATACATTTTTTTTTGTTCTTGAGAACTTAGAACAAAAATATTAAACACTATTTATTATTAGATTGATTATTTACAAGAATAATTTCATATTTACAACATTCTAAAAACTAATATAATTAAAACAATTCAATATTTACCAATTTATAAAGTGTTATATTCCGTGCTAAGGGAATAAACATATAACACCAGGTGGATACTAGAAGAAAGGTTTATTGTACACAAGTACAATATGAAATACGGTACAGTTAAACACACAGGTCAAATCTAGAATTGAGTGCCACTAATTGGAAGGTCGGACGAGCTTGCGTCGTCTCGCTCTCTCTTCACTCCCTCTCGAGTCTCTCGCAGACAGTGGACTTTATAGGTACTTACTACCTATAGTGTAACCATTCATGGGGGTTACTGGTTATCCTATTACATCATAAAGAAATAAATATAAAAACAATTTTTATTCATAAATTTATAAATGTTTACCAGCTATTATAAATATGTCAACCAGCTATAAGAAAATGATTGTTATTTACCATTTTATAAAGTTCGAATCAATTAACAATTAGCCGATGTTTTACCCACCATTCCAATAAATACTATAATAAATAAATAGGCTTTATTCTTTTTGTTGCTAATTCTCATGAATAAAAAAAATGTATAAATTCAGTTTCGTATATTTAAGTTTTATTACTATTCTAATCATCGATTTTTTTTTAACAAAAAATATTCCGGGTCAATCCAGTATTTTAGATTCGGTACATTTGCTTTGACCTTTATTAAATTTAAGCTACTGTCGATTCTATACTTGTACCGAGAACATTTTCCCTTCAATTTATAAATGACGTTCATTTCTAAAAATGTAATTAGAATTTTAGTGATAGATTTCTCCGTTTTGGTTTTGGACAGGATTTTTGTTCGTAAGTCGATGTTTGCCTTATGGTGCTTATTTTAAAGGTTTGAAATTATTCGATATTCTTAGAGAAAGAAACAGTAAAAGAATGAAAACAGGACAAAAGGCAATAGTGAAGATACGAGGATATAACACTAAGTCTGTAGTAGGACATTAAAAATATAGGCGGACTGATAATACATAATGGTCCAGCAGTCTTTTCCTTCTTTCCATTAATTTTTCTTCCTTTTTAATACTTTGTTTAGCTTTTGGAAGGCATCTTTCGCTACGCTGTCGCGCCTAAACCGATCTTTTGTTCTTTACTGAATATCTTTCCTTCTTTTTTATCACATTTTTAAACCTCGCATTTCTTACTCTCATTAATTTCTTTAACCTTTTTCTCTTCTTTCTCCTCGTTCTTTGCCTTTTGCTATCTTTTTATTATTATTGGCAGTTTAAAGATTTTGGGTGTACCCAATGAGGACCTAACTTACGAGAGAATTGTAATCGCTTTCTTGATTAATTTGCTAATTTCACGGCGAGTTGGCTTATTTTATTCACAATTAATCATGTCAATAATAATTATTTCACTAATAGTTTCATTATTTCATTAAGAGGCTAGTTACTTTTTATTTCATTAATATATAAACGCCTTTAATTTGGCTTATATCTCCGATATTTTATCTCATCTCATACTGATGATTTCTTTCTTCCTTCCTTTCTTTGTTTCATCCTTCCTTCCTTCCTTCCTTTGTTTCATGCTTCTTTTCAATCTTCTTCTTTTATTCTTTCCTTCTATCCTTCTACTCTTTTCCCTTCCTTCCTTCAATTCTTCCTTTTTTTATTCTCTTCTATTTCTTCCTTCATTTATTTCACGCTTCCTTTCATCTTTCTCCACCTCCCTTCCAACCTTCTCTTTTTCTATTCCTTCCTTCCTTCCTTCCTTCCTTCCTTCCTTCCTTCCTTCCTTCCTTCCTTCCTTCCTTCCTTCCTCCCTCTCTTTTCCTTTCCCCTTCTCTTTTCCCTTCTTTTCTTCTTCCTTTTCCTTCCTTCCTTCCTTCCTTCCTTCCTTCCTTCCTTCCTTCCTTCCTTCCTTCCTTCCTTCCTTCCTTCCTTCCTTCCTTCCTTCCTCTGTTCACACTGCCTTCCACCCTTCTTCTGTTCCTGCCTTCCTTTTTACTTTCTTTCTTTCTTTCTTTCTTTCTTTCTTTCTTTCTTTCTTTCTTTCTTTCTTTCTTTCTTTCTTCCATACCATTCTTCCTCTTTCACAGTTCTTTCCTTTCTTCTTCCCTTCTGTTCTTCCTTTACTGTATCCTACCCCTCATCTTTTACTTCGTTTTACTGCCTTCCACAATGTCATTAATGAAAAAAAGTTCTGCACCCTTTAAATAATATATTTCCGTTAACTACCCCAGTCCAACCAGTCACATATCCGCAGCAAACTCGATGCGCTTTTCCCATTTATAGTTTACCCTTTTATCACCAACTCTCATTTTGCGCCTCCCGCTCCTAAACCTATTGACCATCGACCGTTTTTATCAAAGCATATCGACTGATAGCTTCGTTTCGCCCCATTACTCTAACAATAATGCCATTTCTGTTTACCCGTAAACATCTCCGGACATAGTTGTCACAAACAATTATAATTTCTCTTTGACATTTGAATTCTGTGGTTTCAAAGACGTTCGCTGTTGTTTATACAAAAATCACATCTGTAGCAAAGCAGACGATAAGCACAATTGCAACTGCTGCGATCCATAATGCGCCTCAGTCATTGTTAAAAAAATGACAACGGCAGTCATTCCGATAAAGTTATCCAGTTCCTTTCTACTCCTAAGTACAACTATTTTAACTCCTCATGCTTCCTTCCTTCCATCTCTTCTTCTTTCCTTCTATCCTTCTACTCTTTTTCCCTTCGTTCGTTCGTTCGTTCCTTCGTTCGTTCGTTCGTTCGTTCGTTCGTTCGTTCCTTCCTTCCTTCCTTCCCTTGTTTCATGCTTCTTTTCTTCTATCCTTCTACTCTTTTTCTATTCCTTCCTTCCTTCCTTGTTTCATGCTTCTTTCCATCCTTCTTCTCTTCTTTCCTTCTATCCTTATACTCTTCCTTCCTTCCTTCCTTCCTTCCTTCCTTCCTTCCTTCCTTCCTTCCTTCCCTCCTTTGTTTCATGCTTCTTTCCATCCTTCTTCTCTTCTTTCCTTCTATCCTTATACTCTTCCTTCCTTCCTTCCTTCCTTCCTTCCTTCCTTCCTTCCTTCCTTCCTTCCTTCCCTCCTTTGTTTCATGCTTCTTTCCATCCTTCTTCTCTTCTTTCCTTCTATCCTTATACTCTTCCTTCCTTCCTTCCTTCCTTCCTTCCTTCCTTCCTTCCTTCCTTCCTTCCCTCCTTCCTTCCTTCCTTCCTTCCTTCCTTCCCTCCTTTGTTTCATGCTTCTTTCCATCCTTCTTCTATCCTTCTATCCTTCTACTCTTTTTCCCTTCCTTCCCTCCTTTGTTTCATGCTTCTTTCTGTCCTTCTTCTCTTCTTCTTTCCTTGTATCCTTCTACACTTTTTCCTTCCTTCCTTTGTTTCATGCTTCATCTCATCCTTCTCCAAATCGAAACAATTAACTCTTTTAATCGTCTTAGAGAAACATTTGCCTTACATCAGCATGGCTGATGCTGGCCTCCAGGGGAGTGCCTCATTGCAACTTCTCAGGGTAACGTTTTCCACTTACATGAAGTAGTATCGAGTTCTAGGTCTGCTGTTAGCGGTGTTCGTTCATTGTTTTATTTCTTACGAGAATCGATCTTACATATTTATATAAGTCTGCCATTCATCCATGAATTAAATATTACTGTCATATCTGGTCTGGTGCTTCTGCTATATATCTAGAGATGCTTGACAAAATCCAAAGAAGAATGTTATTGGTCCTGTCTTGGCATTTCGGCTTCAGTCAATTTTCTACCACCGTCACGTAGTTTCCCACTGCTTTTTTCTGTAAAGATTTTCAGGGTAATTGTTCTGATGAGCGTTCGTCCTTAGTACATTGATCTTGCGAATTTAAGCGCAGTACTAGATTGTCAGATAGGTCTCATAATTTTTACAGTTGAAATTGCTATATGTAACCATATGTTCTACGTTATTAGTCCTTTTCTTGCACTTCTCGCTTGTGGAATAATAAAATAAACAAATAAGGACATATAAGGAAGAATCAGCTAACTCCACGTTTTTTTCTTATGTTCTTTCTTGCCCACTCAAACTTAACCCCTAAACCTTCTTTCATTTGGTCCTTTCACGTTCTCTATACCTGTGTATAGAATTGGCGCGGGAGTCTTATACGGAAGTAGTGGTCTTCTCTGCTTAGAATATTTGACTAATGTTTCTTGTCCACAGTTTTTCCTAAGAAATGAAAAAATGGAAATTAATTTTTTAAATATCAGTTCACCCCAACCGCCACCGGAAACAAGTGCTTCTTCTTCTTTTATGTGCCATGTCTCTTCAGGATGTAGGCGCTCATGGCCCTCCACATCATCCGTGTAGCTCTTAATAAGTTTTGATTTCTTGTTATTTCTCCTAAACCCTGTTCTACCACCCGATTGCTCAAGCTCATAAAGTATGCTACGCGCTGCCTTCCTGTCCCTCTTTCTCTCAATCTGTCCCATGAGTGTCAGATTTTCCAAGCCGGTCTTCCTGATTACCTGCCCTACAAGCCTCAACTGTCTCTTCCTGATGTTAAGTATAAGTGTCCTTTTTGTTTCTATTCTCTCCCAAACCTCGTTGTTGTTCATATATTCGGCCCATGGTATCCTCAGCATCTTTCTGTAGAACCACATTTCTGTTGCTTCAAGTCTCTTCCTCATCTTGGAGGAAATTGTTCCGTATTCTCTGTCATACAGGAGGATAGATATCATGTAACCGTTCAATACTCTTTTTTTTTTGTTTGTAACGAAATTTTCTGTTTCTTAATACTCTGCTTAGCTTTTGGAAGGCATCTTTGATCATCCTAATACGTCTTCTGATCTCAGTATCGCACTTTTCGTCCCCTGTTAGAACACTTCCCAGATATTTAAATTTCTGTACCTGCTTGATTTTAGTGTCTCCGACCTGTAATTTGCATTTTGGGATCATCTTTTTGCTGATAATCATGCCCTCTGTCTTCTTGTAAGTTATACTTAATCCATTCTTCTCGCTTTCCTTCGCTCCTTTTTGTGGGAGATTTTGTAGTTTCTCTTCCGTGTCTTCTACCAACACTGTGTCATCTACATATTTTATATTGTTAAGAAGGTGGCCACCAATAATGAATCCTGGTAGGACTTCTAATTCTCTTAGAATCTCCTCGCTGTATAGGTTGAATAAATCTGGTGAGAAGACACATCCTTGTCTTACACCGTTTTCTATTTTTGTATATCTGCTGAACTCATTTTCTGTCCGCATGCAGGCGGTTTGCTCCCAGATTAAATTCTTGATTATTCTAATGTCTTTCCTGAATATGTCAAGGTTCCTTGTTACACTGTCTTTGACGAACCCGCACTGTTCTTGCCCTATCTCTGGCCTGATTCTGCTGCGCGCTCTATTCATCAGAATTCGTTTCATGAGTTTTGTTATGTGGCTCATTAAGCTGATTGTCCGGTGGAATTCACATTCGTTTGCGTCTGGCTATTTAGGCAGTGCTATGAAAATGGATCTGCTTAGGTCTTCCGGTATGCCACCGCTGTTGTAGATGTCATTTATTATTTCTGTAATCTTGTCTATGGCGAAATAATCTAAGGCTGCCAGCATGTCTATGACAATTCCGTCTGGCCCTGCTGCTTTGTTTCTGATCAATTAGGCCAGTGTAGCTTCCACTTCGGTTTTTAATATTTCCAGTTCGTCGGTATTTCTGTGCATTGCTGGTTGTGAACTAACTTTCCTAGCAGCAGACCTAGCTGTTGATATTTCCATGGCAAGTGTTAAGTTGATCTCCATTTTTTAGTTTCATCAGCTTTGACACGCCATGCCAGTTTCACGGAGCCGAATCACCCTAATTTCTTCTAAATTTTACACTTAAGCAGCTTTTTTTCAAGAACCACTAAATATGGTCGTTCTTGAGAAAACGTACACACGCGTAGGTAATTCCCTTATTCATACAATATTGACCTCAAGGGTCAATCATTATCTCCGAGGTCTGTCTGAAAAGTAACAGTACTAGTGTCACAAACAATTTATTTCAATTCCAAACAATAAACTACATGATTTCCTCTTCAAATAATCCTACCTCCAGTCTAATGCACTTTTCCATCCTTCACTGCCACGCTTCTCTACATTGCTGGAAGGGTTCTTCTTGGATACCCCTCAGCTCCGTCGTTACGGCACTTTTGATGGCGTCCATGCCTTCAAAACGGGTTCCCTTGATGATTCCCTTCAGCTTGGGGAATAGAAAGTCATACGGAGAAAGATCAGGTGAATAGAGAGTTTTTTTCAGTATGGTTAGGTTCTTCTCGGCCAGGAACGGCCGCATGCCCAGGGCGTTGTGAGCAGATGCATTATCGTAGTGAAGCAGCCACGATTTGTCCTGCCACAACTTTCGTCTCTTATCGCGCTCCGAGCGAAGCAAACGCCACAGGATCTCTTTCCAGACTTGCTCATTCATCGTCTGGCCTTGTGGCAAGAACTCGCTGTGGATGATGTCCATAGCTCATACAGCACAATTTTCCTCCAAATTTCAGTTTGACAAACAGCTTTTTTTCTTCTCAAGATCCACCATATTGTGGAACATACTCCCTCGCATGTATTTCCCTTATTAATACAATATTGACCTCAAGGGTCAATCATTATCTCCGAGGTCTGTCTGAAAAGTAACGGTGTCACAAACAATTTATTTCAATTCCAAACAACAAACTACATGGTTTCCCATTCAAAGTAATCCTACCTCCAGTCTAATGAACTTTTCCACCCTTCTCTGCTACGCTTCTATGCACTGCTAGAATGGGTCTTCTTGGATGCTCCGTTGTTACGCCCAGGGATTGAACTCAAAGTTACAATGTCACCAAACTCACGAAACAATGATTTATTCCACTAGGCTATTGTTCCTTGTGACAGTAATCCGCATGTAATTATGGTAAATAATAATATCTTCTCATTCCAGAAATTCAGACGAACAATTCAAATACTTCAGTGTGTGAATCAGTTATGATAAATTTAATGTAGGAGACAAAGAAAAAAATAAAATCGGCTGTGCTAGGGGTCAGTCTGTTATGTACCATGCATGATACACATTTAGATGATCATGTATCTTTCGATACATGACTGAAGAGGCAGATTTTTCTAGCAGTAGGTTGCCATTTCTTTCTGAGGAAGTTGATATGCCGAACGCATTTAGGGGATATATTTAAATAGTTTACACTATTACCAATGTTCGGGCTGTTGTCCTAATCTTCATTGTCATATTCACGATGTTTCGGCCGTCATACGCTCCGGCTTTCTTCAGGTGACTGGAATTTCTAACCGAACCCTTTATAGAACGATCTGCCCCGGTGGGCGAAATAAAGGGTTAGAATCGAAATTCAAATCACCTGAAGAAGTCCGGGTCGTACAACGACCGAAACGTCGTGAATATGGCAACAAGATTGCGGACAACATTCTGAACACTGTAAATAGTGTAAATAATTACAATTCCTCATCTCAGAAATATTAAGATGTCAGTGATAAATTCAGAAAAATGTATTCCTTATCGTAAATAACCAAGAATTGAATTAATGGGGATCATTTTTAAATGATGAATAATTAAAAAAAAAATCTTTATCCAGATATAATAGTTATCTCCCTTTAATTTTATTAGTTTCGATTTTTCGTTGAAGTGAACCATTCGACGAGATGAAAATTCGATTGAACGCTTTCGGTGAAGCCAGTTATCGAGCAAATGACGTTCGCTGTTATGATTGCCTCCTGTTCGATCCGAACCAAATGCGTCATTATTACAACCATTTGCCAGGGGTTAGCTGAGCTTAGAAATGTCCACACGTGCACGTCGACATGCAAATATAAATACGCATGTACTTGTCTCTGTGTGTCCGTATGCACAGGCGCGAACATGCGTCTGTGTGTCCATATTTTGCGTCTATCTGCCGAAACAACTTAGTTTCACACACAAAATCACGGAAGAATAAATAAATAAATATAAAAATAAATAAATTACCCACCAGTCACGCGTGTGCACACCTGAGTGCGCATTTAGACAGTCCTGAGGGTGGCGATTGTAAACAGGACACGTGTTATTCACGGGGCAGAACCAATATTTTACGGGCATATCTGGCCGACAGAGGTCGCCACGTGTCTCTGATGCCATTAAAAAAGAGGATGTAAGGAAAATACAGAAGAAGTAAAAATGGCGCTCCCACACTTCCAAGTATTTAAGATTTGCGTTCATTACGGTCGCTTATCGTACGAGAGGATGCTGAAAACTTCCCGGCCCGACCAAGAAACTTTACCCCAAAAGTTCTTGTTTGGATCAAATTTTGGAAAGTAGCTTGGGCAGAGAACATTTCATCGTCCCTCGTTTGTGTAAAAATTATCATTGTTTTGAACAAGAACTATCATACGAAAAAATATTTGTCCTGGGTATGACGATAAACTATATCTGGCAGCAAGGCTGCCGGATGTAGTTTATCGTGAAAAAAAAAACAACCAAGAAAAAGAATAAAAAAGTCAAACACATTCCAGGGTTGAACTCATTTCAACAATAAAAAATCCTCGTACATAATCAAATCAAATAACTTGTTGTCAATCATTCATTATCGTTAATAAGCAACAATCAAATTAACCAGTGTAATTTTTAAACGATACATAATTTAAGAAAAGCACCAGTTATCTCCCTTTAATTTTTTATTTGTTGCTTCGTTCGTTGGTTGTTTTTGTTTAACAGCATATAAAATTCTATGGGTTATTAAATGCCAGAATCTAAATATTTTGAACGCATTTTTATTTTTGGAGATAATAAAGGTTTTAGTGATAGAAGTCTTACTAATTAACTCATAGATGTGGCAGAAGAAGCGGGTTAATACCTTTTGCCAATTCAGTAGGTTCTCGAGTCATACCTTTATATGCGGATAAGTGAATATAGCGAACCCGACTGGAATTGGAACTCGGCTGTCCGGTTAACAATTCCGAACCATTATCCATTACGCCACCTTCACACACAAGCTTACAGAATCTGGCATTCCCAAGGAGTTACCCTTCTAGGTATTGACCAGGCTCGACATTGCTTAACTTCGGTGTTTGTACGGAAACCGGTGTTTCAACATCATGCGTACGTAAGCCTTCCATGTTTGGATTTTTCGGTGAAGTGAACCATCCGATGAAGTGATTATTCGATTTTCGGTGAAGCCAGTTTTTGGACAATTGACATTCACTGTTATGAACCAGGCCTAATGTTGTAATATTAGTTAATCGTGAACGCATTGAAGTTTCTTCCAGCAAGAGAATATAAGACAGAATATACAATTAACGACATTATATTTTACTGCTTGAGCAAACTAGATAGAAACAATGCTAAGTGGTAAACGAAGCCGTGTGGAAATATATCCTTATTGGGACGTACGCGTGTGTAAAGATCCTATGAAGGCATGACAATAAACTACATCCGGCAGCAAGGCCTCTGATCGGGAGATTGGAGGTTTTGAATAGCGTGGAACTACCTCTTAATTACTGGTGTTCACAGGTCAACACTGACCCGGGATGGTAGCACTTGTTAGGGTCCCAGCTATGCAATGCGTGGTCCAATAAATAAACATCAATCAAATTAACGGGTGTAATTTCTAAGAAAAGTACCATTAAAGAGATAAAAGTTATCTCCCTTTAATTTTCTATGCTTTGATTTTTCAGTGAAATGTACCAATCGACACAGTGAAGATTCGATTTAACGCTTTCGGTGAAGTCAGTTTTCGGATAAAATTGACAGCTGATCTCGAAAATGATCAAGCAATTCTTAACTGGGGCAAAAAAATTGCTTGCAAATGTTAAAACTTCCAAAACTAAACTGCTATCAATTATTAATTATAGAGAACTATTTTGGCCTCCATCAGCATTGCTGATATTAACCACCATGAGAGCAACTCATTTTGCCTTCCTGGTCTCATGTTTTCTACTAACATGAAGTGGGGTGATTATATTGAATAACTTGTTAGGCTTGCTGGTAAGAAGATTAGTTCCCTGTGTCACGTCAGACAATTTTTCTCGTCAGAATCCATCTTGTACATTTATAAATGTGCCATTCGTCTGTGCATTAAATACTGCAGTTATATCTTGTCTAGTGCTCCGGTTATATATCTTGAGATTCTCGGCAAAACCCAAAGAAAGGTCTGTAATGTTATCGGTCTTGACCATGCATCTCAACTTCAGTTACTTTCCCACTGCCGTGAGGTAGCGTGTCCTTTTCTTTTCTATAAATATTTTCATGGCAGTTCTCGTAATGAGCTTTCATCCTGGCACCTTGACTGCATGAATTTAAGCGTACTAGACTGGCAATCAGCCCCAAAATTTTACTGTTGAAATAGCCTGATGTAAATGTAAGCTCTATTATAATAGTTTCTTTTCTTGCACTTCTTAAATCTGGAACTCTCTTCCGGTTTCTTGATTTCCTGCCACCTATAATCTTCAAAAATTTAAATGCAATATCAATCAGCATCTTCTGTCTCCCTAAATCATTATTTTAGATTACGTATTTAATATACTCGAAAAAGAGAATTTTGTTTTTGTATTATACATCTCTGAAAGTTTAAATGATGGATTCAGACATTTTTCTTTTTCTTTTTTTTTTTTCAACGCATTTGTTGTGTATGTTGGTTTGGGAAAGTAGTAATTCTTTCAGGAAAGGTGAGATTGGGGAAAAAAACCCAGGGCGTAGATTGATATTTTGATAATGTTCGATGGCGGCATTCTCGAGGATTTTCCTTCTGAGTAAATTACTTTCTCTTTTGATGAGTGTGGCATTTTTAGATCAAAATTGTGGTCGGATTTATTTCTGTACATTACGGGCGCATTTGTTAAATTGTTATTTATAAGGTCTCTTTTGTGTTCATAGAGACTTTTTAAAAAATTTCTGTTTCCCCAATGTATTGTGAGGAACAGCCTAGGCCGTTTATTTTATATATGCCTAATTCTGAACTATTATTGATATGGTTTTTTTTTAAAAACTTGATTATATCTGTGATGATTTGGGAAGTGATTGTGATTATTTGGATGTTGTTTGGATGGGATGAGGTATTTTAGAGAGTAGTGTTTATGACTGGTAGGTAGAATTATGCATCAGTTTTTGTTTAATTTATTTTTGTGGATAGGGTTGTTATTTTTGTTGCCTTCGTATATTTTTTGTGCATTTTTCTTTGCGTTGTGGATGCAGTGATAGGGATATTGGAGGTTTCTGAATGTGTTTTCTGTGTGTGTTTCTTCTGTGAGTAGGTATTGGGGGTTGCAAATTCATAGTGCTTTTAAGTAGAAAACTATAATTATACCAGATTTAATTTTGTAAGAGTGATGTGAAGAGTAAAACCATGACATTTGCCTTGATAAAGTCCGTTGATGAAGAAACGCGTCGGTTAAAAACTAAGTATAGTTTTCCTCTTGTCGTTCCATTCATTTTGTCTCTTCTACATATATACTCCATCTGAGAATATTTACACACACACGCACGCACACACAACTAGTCGCGCGTGCGCGCGCACACACAAACACACATGTTTCGGATACTATTATACATCCTACAAAGACACACACGCATACATACATACATACATACATACACGCACATAAACATATATATTTATTAATAAATATACTTACTATTTCACACTTCTAGCACGACTCTGAGTTTCATGTACGACGCAATTTTCAGGTGCAGAATTCAAAAACAGTCATTTTGAATTCTGCACCCGAAGATTGCGTCTTGCATGAAACTCAGAGTCGTGCCAGAGGTGTGAGATAGTATATATATATATATATATATATATATATATATATATATATATATATATATATATATATATAATAAAAAAACTTAAACACTAATATTCAATGGTCATAATTTATTCCATTGGAATCGTAAATACGATCCAATTCATCAGACCTACAAATTCAAAAAGAAAACAGAAAAAAACATCTCCGGGAATAAAAAAATAAAATGAGTGTGTATGTATGAGAGTGTGGGGCGAATGCTAAAGTGAATGAAGGCCAAAGGGAGAGGTAACAGACGAGAGAAGAATAGGAAGGTCTAAAGATCAAGGGGGGATTAAAATTTAACAGAGAGAAGTTTTTAAAAGGGGGAGGAAAAGACGGTTTAAGTGAGAAAAATATGCATATTTTCAAAAGTCTGATACATTAAAGATACACCGGAAGAGTGTATACATTTCTTGGTGACATACACACACAATAGATGATAAAATCTTAAAGCTCGGAAGATGAGAGACGGAGAGGAAAAGAAAAAGGGAGTGGGAGGAGGTGGGTTGGGGGAACTAAAACCGAAGGGCCTTTATAAAAGGGCCGCTGTGTAATCAAGAAAATTTGACAAAGGTAATATCGACTACAGGTCACAAATCTAATATAAACATAAAAATAACGATTATCTAAACTAGCAAGGACCTAAATTTCTATGTTCAAAAACACATACGTATACACACATACACAACAAATATTAATATTTTCACGTACATACATACATATAGGCGTGTACAAACATACCCATACATATACATACATATACACATACATATATACACATACACACATATACATACACACACATACACATACATATACATATATACACACACATACATACATATACACATATATCCACACACATACACTCTTACATATATACACATTTACGTACCTACATACATACGCATACGTGTACATAAACAATATATACATAAAACCCTACGCATCTCCATACAAATACCTACACACACCCATCGAAACAAATAAACAATGTATCCCTCTATCTATCCGTCTAACTAAACATACATACGTACATATACACCCACATACATATATATATATATATATATATATATATATATATATATATATATATATGTGTGTGTGTGTGTGTGTATATACATACATACCTAAACATGCACACACACACACACACACACACACACACACATAAACACATCTACATACACTTCTACCTACATGTACATACATCCATTTGCTCTGTTTTATTAAATTAAGCCCTGTTTTGTTAACACCTGCACTATATGCGCGATATGTCGTAATTTTATTAACATACATTCCTATCTATCTATCTATCTATCTATCTATCTATCTATCTATCTATCTATCTTGGGTCGACCTTGTCGTGTTTACTGTTTACATTTAGTTTCATGAAGAGTTTGTGAAAGTAGAGATATTTTAAAAATACATTTATTTGCAGTTATTGAAGTTGCTTTCAACATTAAGAAAATTATCTGTTTGAAGAAATTTGAACAATAAGAGCTTGGAATGTCAAAATTCGGAGTGTCGGGATTCAATACGATAACATAAAATATTGTTGCGGGGCTGCGTGTAATCCGACCGTTTAGAATAATCAAACGATTTTCATAGAAAGAATAAAATTCAGTAGAAAAGACAACGCAGTTTCAACAAATGAACATTAATATAACGAGAAGAATACAAGCAATTGTTCATAGATTGGAAAGTAATGTCTTTTTGTTTGGGTTAATAAAATTCTGAAATAAAATACAAATTCTCTTTGTGCACGTATATGAGAAACAATGAAATGTTGTTATATGTGTGTGTAAAAAAGTCAACACGTGTGTGCGTGGTTCATAGTAAAAAGGATACACGAGATAGAATTTGTTTCTTACTGTGGACGGTGTTGCCGTAGTCTGAAGAGGTCTCTTTGAAGTTTGTCAGCGCTGTCGCTTTTAGCATGAAGTCGTGAAGTTCACAAGCGAGAGCGGCGTGGACCTTGATGACAGCTGTGCGTATCCTATTTGGGGCCAGATTTCGTAGGTTATATACACTTTCGTAAGAAAATCGGCTCCATCCCCCACTTCCTACACGATAATAAATTTACATCTTTCTTTTCTCAACTCTCTCTATATGACTTGTTTATCACTTTTTTCCCCACTCTCTATATATGACTTGTTTATATCTTTCTTTTCCCCACTCTCTATATATGACTTGTTTATATCTTTTTTCCCCACTCTCTATATATGACTTGTTTATATCTTTCTTTTCCCACTCTCTCTATATGACTTGTTTATATCTTTCTTTTCCCCACTCTCTATATATGACTTGTTTATATCTTTCTTTTCCCCACTCTCTATATATGACTTCTGGCAAACACACAGGGTACAAAGTTCACAGAGTTTTATATAGCAAATCGAGGAATCGGAGAGCCGAGTTCGAATTCCAGTCGAATCAATTATATTCACTTACCCTTCTTCTCCCCCAACAATGGGCAAATAGCAGGACAGACCGGGTTCTATAGCCTTGGATGGCAACTGGTCTACTGCGGGAAAAATCTGCCTTGTCAGTCATGTATAGAAAGATACACGATCGCCTAAGCGTGTATCACGCATGTCACATAACTGGCTGGTCTGCTCTGTCCGTTTTCGTATCCGAAACGTAAACACATTTTTCATTTGTAAGACTTCTTAATATTGATTTCTCTGTTTAAGAAAAAAAAAAAACAAACAAACAGGAGAGTCAATTCAAACACGTGTTTCACTAAAATTAATGTTTACAGTAATATAAAATAATGTTGGATTAAAAGAATTCATTTAAAATTTCTGTGTTTACGCTTTAGGTACGAAAATATAACTTAACAGACAGATTCCAAGAAGTCCCAATGAGAGATGTGCTTTGCTCAAATAGTTAATTGAGCCTCGTTTTATGACGGTATCCCGTGGGCAATTTGGTAACGGCACGTTTCGTCTATAGGAGTGGTGTCTCGATTCGCGACGTGTTAAAGACACATGGGAGACATCTCCAGACTTCAGATGACAAAGCCTTTGAAACTTCAAAGGAGTTTGGCCAAATGTCGCGCCTTTTTTATTGGTTGTTACGTAAATCGGATTAAAACAACTGCCTTTCTCTCAGTGAAAAGAAGGCGCTGTCTAGTGAATCGACAGACAAACTCGATTTAGCAATTGAGGAAGGTTCATGTCCTGTCTTATCCTTGAGGCGGGCATGGAACAGGAGGAGGTCAGACGAGGGAGGGCCTGTCACATAAATGGACGAGATTCGCATTGTCCGATTTTCGTTTCATTGCAATCGCTCGTCATTTGGGGGGAGAAAATCATTTCACCAAGGCAAATATTCAACTTTTATAAACAAACAAATCTTTAAATTGTTCTGTGCCGTTGGAGCGAATACAATATTGCGTAGAGTAGGTAGCCTAAAACCATCTTACAAATTTTGTTTTCCTCATTACTTTGAAGATATGTTGTCCTCTAACAATTTTTTGAACAGAAATGCTAGTATAAAATATAGGTATGTCCGCGAGATCGTTAAAAAAAGAGCATAGCTCGATGAAAAAGACGCCAAACTTGCCGAAAAACAAATTTTATCGTCTAATTGTTTATGTTACTATTAAGAGGAAAGAACAAAGTAAATTTTAATTATTTTTCAAAATTTTTCTGCGTTTATTAGAATATTCTAACATTCGATTGAAAAAACCTTGTTTCTCGTCATCACCGGAACTTGTAGGAAATAACATGGTGATTTTTTTGTGCATTTTTTCATTATGTCACACATTAATTTTGAAAATCTTGAAAAAATAGAAATAACTGTCAGATTTTAATGAAACTTTCAGAAACTATTCAGAAATGATGGAAATTATTATAAATATGTTATTTTTTTTTAAAGTCATTATAATAATATATTTTTTATATATATATTACCCCCCCCCCATAATAAAATTAATGAAAACTCTAAAAATTTAATTTCAAAGCACGCAAGTATATGAGAATAATCCCGCGTTCAGTCAATGGGCGGCTATAGTTCTCCACATCTTCCTATGTTTTTCTTTTTTTCCTTTATCATCTTTCTCTTTTTTCTTCTTTCATTTCGTTGCTCAAACCTGCCAAGTAGCTTTTTCGATGTTTACTCGATATTCATTTGTGTTTGGTGCGCCTTGTGAATGTTAATTTTTCCAAGGATTCTTTCCTATATTATGTAACCTTAAAAATTAAACTGTCGATTTCTAATTGTCAATAGTAGTTTCTTTGTAGTTCCTGTTCTCCTTAAAACTTCCTCATTTGTCCCATACTCGATCTATTTTATTCTTAGCATTCGTCGATAGAAGCAATCTCAGTCCCTTCAAGTCTTTTCCTAATTTGTAATTAAAAATACATCCAACATTCACTGCCATATAGATGATTAAACATCGCGTATCAGTGCAATAGTCTTTTCTTTGTTTCTAACGATATTTTCCAGTTTCTTGGTTTATGAAAGGCATGAAGGATTGTCCATCATCCATTGCTATATTGGAGTTTAGTATTACATAACAGTTCAGTACTCATTTCTTTGTTTCTCATGACATTTTCCTATCTCTTAATACTTTGCTTAGTTTATGAAAGTCATGAGGAGATTGTCCAGCATTCACTGCCATATAGGAGATTAGATATTATATAGTAGTTCAGCACTCTTTTCTTTGTTTTTAATGACATTTTCCTATCTTTTAATACTTTGCTTAAATTATGAAAAGCATGTGGCGAGTGTCAAACATTCACTGCCATATATATTAGATATTAAATAGTAGTTCAGCGCTTTTTTTCATCAAATAAACGATATAATACAATATTCCGTAATAATAAACTACATTTTTGTTAATCCCATATCACTTCATTAGGTAATGGCCGTCCTCAACTTCCTTTTTGAATTGGGAATTAACATAAATTTTTCAGAAAGTTGTTTTTGCCGCGGCTTGGAATTCAGAGTAGACATTTTCTTAGGTTGCTTACTTCCTGTTTACTACTATTTAATCTGTAGCTGAGGAAGGAGAGAAAAGATGCATTCATGTTATTTTTTCCCGGGGCATTAACGCCAAAGTAAATGCAACAGACAAGGCCGGAATTTGAATTCGATTCGCCAATTCTACTTTCAGTACTACTGATAACCAGTTTGTTACCAGCACATCGTAACAGTATACATGCTACTTTCAAAATCCAAGATACCATTACACACAGACGAAAACACAAACACCTACATTAACACACATATACATACACGGACGTGCAGTTATTATGAGCACAGCAATTGGATGTCGGAAGCTGTCAAATTAACAATGAATTCGCCGAGACCTTTAAATGATTCTCTCTCTATACACAGTGTTCCTCAAACTGGGATTCATACTTTTGGCATTCTATTTATTTTATGATCCAATAACTTTATGGCTGACAATTAATTTTACAATAAATATTACACATAAAACCATGTTTTTAATTTAAAGCAGTACTACTCCAAGTGTGGTACGCGAACCATGGGCAGCTGGGAGGAGGCGGCAGCCAACAAAAGATAAAAGATGGATTTTCGAAACTACTGCATCTTTTAGTTTCTTTTTCAATAAACGTAAAGGCAGAATGCGATGAGATCAGAGAAATTGTTTTAAAAGCGCTCCGACTATTTCTTTCAACAGACTTTTGCAAGACTGGCTACTAAACAAGAAGAGTCCTTCAGACGAAATACTAAAAGAACAATATATATATATATATATATATATATATATATATATATATATATATATATATATATATATATATATATTTAAATTCCTATTAAGGAATTGTATTCCTGATCAATCGTAAATAGTTATATAGACCACACCACAACATGTTTGACACGCAGATTCACTCTACACCTTTCTGACCATAGCTCAATTAGATCTCATTTAAATATTCATGGAGACCTACCGGACACTATTCGTAACATACTTGTTGACAACACTAAGATAATAGCATCATCTACATGCAAAAAAAAAAGGACAAAAAATAATGGAAGCCTTATTAATAAAAACAAAAAAAACAGCACAATAATATTAACTTCGAACATGGACACAATATCTTGATCGTATTTTGAAAAATGAAAACATTCATAAAACATATATGCAACAAACTATTTCTTATTTAACAGTTAAAATATTTAATCCTTGAAAATGGCTAAATGTATAGCCGAAAGCGCTCGGATAAAAAGAACATTCGGACAATTTTTATATAATTTACCATCTGAAAAGAAAATATTATTAGATCGCATGAGAAATTGTATAAAAACTAAATAAAAGCACATTGTCAGTCGTATTCAATGAAATGTGCATGAAAGAAGGATTGCTGCCTAAATACACACACACACACACACACACACACACACACACACACACACACACACACACACACACATATATATATATATATATTGGTAATTTCACCTAAAAGCAGGGCGATAATGCCACTAACTAAGACCAAGGGGCTACTAGGAGTGATACCAACACTTTAATCTGTGAAAATGAAAGAAAGTTTTTAAAAAAATCAGAAGACTTTAGGTGAAGGAATCGGAAAACCAATCCTAAATAGGTAACAAGGGATAAAACCTGCTCCTGTTCAAAAGATAGGGAATGTGTGTGAACCGGGCGATAGGCGAACCTACCACTAAGTTAGATACCTCTATTCAAATTAAACATATTTTTTTATTCAATATATAAAAAAAATCGATAGCTGCATTCGTCACAAGTGGGAAAAATTTAAATCTGCATGGCACTTTACTCCAATTGGCCCATTCACTTGCTTAAACTCAACGTTGATTCTGATTCCGCAGAACTGGGTTGGGTGTGAAAAAGTATTTGATGTTAACATTCTTTTTTCATTCGGTGTTTCCAGTTACGAGTCCTTTTTTTAAAGCTGATCGTTTTGTGTTCATTTCGTTTAGTTCTTTTTTTCGTAACAGATTTAATGTTTAGTATAGAGCTTAGAAAAAAATCGCAGTGTGAGATAGGCAAGAAGTAAGGCATGTAGCAACATCGGCACGGCAAAGGGCACTCCTTTAAAGGCAAGGAAGGGAAAAATATTTTAAGTCAAGTGATAGCGATTGCTGTATGAGTCGTACGATTTTTTTAATCAAACACGGGCAGCGCTGGGCCATACTGCTAGTTCAAAATAAACGATGCTCTTATACCGAGCAATGAAACTGTTATCCACAATGGACAATGAGAAATACCCCCGCCCCATTCAAGAGTCGAGTTAAATGCAATTACAAGTAATGGGCTGGCTGTTAGATATTTCAATGTTAAACCTAAAAATAGAAGAGGCCTTCAGTTCTTTGAAAGCAATATGTTCTGCTGAACCTAAAGCTTCATGCAATACGGAACAACTTTTGAAGGATTTTTCCATGAAAATTTGATGTTGATCTCACACCCTTTAGGTCCTGTCACTGAGTCTAACCAACAACACCCGGTTAAGGCAGTGGAGCAAATTGGAGAGGGAAAATTAACAGGAGATAACTGATAACTGACATCCATTAAACATGGCACGTGAAACTAGAACAGTCTACCCCATTGAGCGAAATAAAGGGTTCAGTTCGACATTCCAACCACCCGAAGAAGGACGGAGCGTACAACGACCGAAACGCTGTAATAAATTTGGCGACAAAGATGAGGACAATAGTCCAAATAATGTAAATAGTGTACATAATACATCATTTCAGAAATATAGACAGATAAAGATAGATTCTGATAAGAAGAATTGTCTAGCAAAATTTATATTACCATTATTATTGACTTGTAGTTTCTAGTTATTTTATTTTTATTATTGGCTTTTTGCGATGATATTGTTGTTATCATTATTATTATTCACTTGTAGTTTGTAGTGTTTTTATCTTATTATTGCCGTTTTGTGATGATATTATTATTATTATTATTATTATTATTGAATTGTAATTTCTAGTGATTTGATTTTATTATCGGCTTTTTCCGATGGTATTATTATGTTTCTTGGCGTATACGTTACAAGCTGCCATTGTCTCAGATAAGTAATGGGCTAAAGACGGATGAAAAATATATATACATAAATATAGAAATATATATCAGAGACGCTGTTTGATTTTAGAGAGTAAAAGTAAGAGGGACAATAACACTCTCATGCGTTTACTGTCTGCTTCAGTGAAAGGGAAAACCTTTCCAATTTCGAATCTTTTTATTTGTATCGTCTTACTTCCTCAAATAAAGATCTTTATTCATATTTATAATTGTTATTGCAACATTTTGTTAAATTTATTAAGCGCAAATATTTAACGATGGAGAATTTCCATGGGTATATTATAGTCGCGGAACACGAAAGAAACTTATTCCTCGTCGTGAATAACTTCTACGTTTTCCCATATATATTTGAAGATGGCAGAATTAAGGCGAAACGTAAGCCACCGAATATTATAATGTTTACAGATTATGGAGCTTTTTAAATTAATTTTTTTAGCATTGACTAACTTAATATTTAAGTTAATATTTAACAGCCCCTCCACGAGGGATGTATGTGGCACAAGGCCGAGTTTACCGTGGGTTCTCAGAGCCCGTAGGCTCGGCCAAAAATATTCCTTTAGTACCCGCATAAACGGGTTCAGGACCTGTCTACCTCCCCGGACGAAACTTTGCCCTTCGGCAAAGCCTCGTCCGGGTTTCTCTCTGCTTAAGGCTATTCGACTGTTCCCTAACTTTAAGTTTGTTTAAATCAATTTATGTATATATGGGTTATGGAGTTATTCTTTTTGGTAGTTTCAAGAAGTATATACTTTGAGATAGCCCAAGTGTTGTATATCATATTTCTGGTTTTGGGGGTACGACATTGACAAGGGTCCACTTTTCGTAACTGGTCAGTTTATTTGTAGGACATGATAAATATTCCAATTTAAGCATAGAAGCTCTAATGTTTGACACACAAATGCACACCCACGTGTGCATTAGAATGCCCCTTCCTCTTTATCTCCCATTTCGCTCTGTCTCTCTCTCTCGCTCTTTTATGCAGACAAAAACGCGCCCAAATCCATTTCGTCGCCTAGAGTTAAAACACAAGTCCAGATGGTGACATAAAATTAGAAGCAGACATTTTTGATTGGTGTAAAATACACACACAAAAAAGACATTCAGTAAACTTCGATGTCATTCATTGATGACTTCCCTGGTTAAGTGGTTAGTTCTTTTCATTGACCATGTTAGCGTTATCACACACATACACACATATACACGCAGACACACACGCGCACACGTATGTTCGTGTATACACGCAAGAACATGTAATAACACATGTGATCATACACATGCATGCATACACACATAAGCAGACAGACACATACACACACATACCTGTGCATTTTCGGGCTCACGTATTGAAATAAGTCAAATAACTATAATAAAAAAATGTTGAAACTAACTAAGAATTTAACTCAAGCTTTGTTTTAATATATATATATATATATATATATATATATATATGTATATATATATATATATATATATATATATATATATATATATATATATATATATAGTTTAACCCGGATATAAGAGAGTTGTCGGGACCGGAGAAGGGCTCTCTTATATCCGGGTTTCTCTTATATCCGGGTTTGGTTTATTATATATACATTAACACAGGCTCTAATTTGAGACCATTGAAAATATCTCTTATATCCGGGTTTTTCTTATATCCGGGTCTCTTATATCCCGGTTACACTGTATATATATATATATATATATATATATATATATATATATATATATATATATATATATATGTTTATACATTCTTTTTATAGATACAAATATAAACATAAAAATGTCTTAAAATAATTGTCGGATATATATATATATATAAAATGGACTCTCCCGTCGGTTTCGACGTATGAGGATCTGACATCTTAATTGATTCAGTTGTTAAATTTTGTGCGATAATCTTAAGTGGCACTTAAGACCCGCTAGTGATTTACAAAGGAGGCCACATATGGAGCAAGAGTAACGATTGTGGGATCACTGTTAGATTGATCTCATCCCACAATCCTTACACACACGTATGTGTGTGTATGTATATATATATATATATATATATATATATATATATATATATATATATATATATATATATATATATATATATATACACATTCACACACACATATATATACATTTAACGCTTAAGTGTTTAACATTTGACAAATGTTTTACAAAGCAAATTCGAGATATTGAGGATTATACGATTTGTATAACTTCAGACAAACTCTAGGACCTAAACAAAAACAAGTTATGGCCTGATCAGAAAAGGCATGAAACTGATGGTTATCATTCTCACTGTTTATGTGATTAAACGATTGATTTGTTTTTTATGGTTTATTGAAAGCCAGGAATTATTTTTAGATTGTAATAATAATTTACTGATACAAGTCCTATTGATTAACCTATAGTCGGGAGGGGTGAGAAGAGGTGGGTTCATACCTTTCCCAAGGATATTTAAGCGTAAGTGAATATAACGAACCTGTCTGTGGTTGGAACTCTGCTCTCCGATTTCCAATTCCGAGCCGTTATTCCTTATATTCAACTTTACAGCGCCTGATATTTCCAAGTGGTCACCCATCTAGGTTGCTTAACTTCGGTGATAGTACGATAACCGGCATTTCAACATGCTATGACCGTAAGTCCGTCGGTGAGGGAATTTTATGAATGTCTAAACTCGCCATCTGAAAAACGTGAGATAAAGTGTTCAGCTCAAGATTGCTGGGTGTGTAATGAGTACGAAGTCAGGTGCTTGAAGAAGGCCGGTGAGTTGAACGGCCAAAACGATCGAGACGAAAGATGAGCAAAATGGTTCGAATAGAAAGGAATTATGTATGTTAATCTTGTAGATTCTTCTGAAGAGTATAAAGGACACAGACACGCCGAAATAACCACGTTAGGTGTTGACACTGGATTAACGTAGCCAATAGGCTTTTTTTACGGGGTGGAGTTGCTAGCGTTTATTAATTCAGAGTTGTCATTCTTCTAGATTGGTCGCCAATTCAGGCTATAAACTCCAGTCTTATCTGTTATTAACCCCTAGCGCTGGGAGTAAAAGATATAGATTTTATACCTTATCGAAGTGGACACCTCGGCGTGGTGTAATGGTTAGCAAGCTTGTCACGCTAAAACAATTACGACTAACTAGTGAGTTAGTGAAATGCCCCATACTGTCGGTCTTGTGCCACATCTAAGCTCCGCTTAGAAAATCTCTATGGGGCACCTCGTAATGGTTAGCAAGCTTGTATCGCTAAAACAATTATGACTGAGTAGTGAGTTCGATCCTCACTGGGTGCCCCATATTCTCAGCCTTGTGCCACATCTAAGCCACGCTTAGAAAATCACCATACCTTACCGAGGTTATCTTTGCGAAAGAGAACGCAATGAACCGGGCGCACATGTTCCATATCCACGCCGATAACAGCTACGCTATGCTAACATCCAGAAAGTCATATAATCCAGGCAAACTATTAGTGACTTGAATCCATATACGCTCTTTAGTCTTTATTTAGCTTAGTTTACAGGGTGCTCGTTAAAAAAAAAAGCGGCGAATTCAGAAAGAAATTTATTTACCTACCATGTTTCATGCACACACTGAACAATGATCGTAAACGTTCGAAATGTTTGCCCGAATGTTTAACACAAAGCTGTAAAGCGTGGTAACCAGAAAGCAGTAGCTTTGCAGATAGTATTTTTTTTTAAGCTTATCACCCCAAGCAAGGCTGGAATCCACTAGCACGCAAGGGGTTACAGAAGGTTTGGAGGAAGAGCAGATAGGAGTGGTAAAGGAGAGGATGTGGAGAAAGATAGTGGATCGATCAAGGCAAGGGGGTTACATAAGATTTGGAGCGAGAGCAGATGGGAATGAAAGGTGAAAGGATGTGGAGAAGGGAAGTGGATAGATCAAGGCAACTGGAGATGTCGATTGACGTTACACTTAATTAGCTGGAGATTATATTTGTCAGGGAAACAGGAATAAGGAAGGGAGTTCCACAGGCGAGATGTGCGAGACATGAAGCTATTGGAGTAGAAGAGACGTCTACATCTAACAGTTTCAACGGTGAAGGGGTGGGAACGGGATGCCAGCCTCGTAGGACGTATCAAGAGGAATTTCATTCCAAGCTTCAGTTTAGTTTCACTTCAATGAATCAACATCGACGATGTCACGACGACGGTTTTGCAACGGGATCAAGACGACAGTTTTGCAACGGGATCAAGACGACGGTTTTGCAGCGGGATCAAGACGACGGTTTTGCAACGGGATCAAGACGACGGTTTTGCAACGAGATCAAAACGACGGTTTTGCAAGTGAGTTAGGAGTATAACCAGGATTTTTAATTGCGATACCGGCGTTCAAGTGCTTATTTTTTTTTCTTTATTGTTAAAATTACAGATAAAGTTTGTACGTAGTTTAAACCTATAAAAGCCTTAACGTAACGTCCGGCATTAATTATAAAATTAAAAAATCCGGTATTGCAAATTGAGTTCGATTCTCACTGGGTGCTCCATACTTTTGGCCTTGTGCCACATCTAATCTATTCTTAGAAAATCATCGACTGAATAGTGAGTTTGATCCTCACTGGATACCCCATCCTTTCGGTTTTGTGCTACACCTAAGCTACGCTTAGTAATGAGCACTTCCGGTGTAATGGTTAACAAACTTATCTTGCTAGATCAATTATAACTGAGCAGCGAGTTCGATTCTCACTGGGTGCTCCATACTTTTGGCCTTGTGCCACATCTAATCACATTCTTAGAAAATCATCGACTGAATAGTGAATTTGATCCTCACTGGATAACCCATCCTTTCGGTTTTGTGCTACACCTAAGCTACGCTTAGTAATGAGCACTTCCGGTGTAATGGTTAACAAACTTATCTTGCTAGATCAATTATAACTGAGCAGCGAGTTCGATTCTCACTGGGTGCTCCATACTTTTGGCTTTGTGCCACATCTAAGCTACGCTTAGAAAATCATTTTAAAGAAATCCCAGATGCGGTAGGCTTGGATGTGCGGGTGGTGTATTGGATAACGGCTCGGAATTGGAAAGAGACGAGTTCGTTATATTGACATACGCGCAAATACTCTTGGGAAAAATATGAATCCACCCCCTTCTCTCCCCTACTATGGTAGGACTTGTATCAGTAAATCATTATCTTAAAAAAATTCTTACCATCTAAAAAAATGGCTTTAAATAACCTGCAAAGATTGATAAGTCATAAAAAAAGAACAAATCAATAAAAAAAAAACATTTTTATTTAATAGCTGATTATTCCGACTTCATAAAGTATACCTTAAAACAAAGTCGATTCAATTAGTTAAATTATTATCACAGGCATGGATTTCTCTATATTCTTTATCAAAGTGGTTCGAAGTTTCTAGTATGGAAGTTCTTTGGTGGATTGTACCTTGTCATGAACCATTTTTTTGCCAACATAGATTTTCAAATGGATTTAAATCCTGACTGTTGTCATCGATTTCATAGGCCTTTTCTGCAGAATCCATTTGTCCCGTGACAAGATGCATTATCATCTTGAAAAAAGAATTCATCATCACCAAACCAATTTTCTATGAATAGAATGACAGAATTATCCACGATTTTAAAGTACACTTGTGCATTGATTGCTGAGGTAATGACTATCAACCCCCCTGATCTTTTAAATGATCTGCAGCCCCGTCTCAGAAATGACTTGGCAAATCTCCTTGCTTTCTTCAGGCAGTCATTGTTATATTTTTCATTTGAATGGCACCAGGCAAAATTCCAGATTCTTGATTCATCGCTGAATATCACGTTCAACGAATCATTCACAGGTCATGATTAATTCTATTTAACTAGCTAAAATTCATTTTCTTCTTTTTGCGTGTTAGTAATAGTTCTTGATCGAATTTCTTGTGTTGGTACTAGTACTGTAATGGATATCGGCTCGGAATGAAACATCGAAGAGCCGAGTTCGAATTCCAGTCAAATTCGTTACATTCACTCACTTGTAAAATAACCTTGGGAAAGTTATGAAGTCATCACTTCACTGCCAAGCTATGGGTTGAATAGCAGGACAGATTGAGTTCTATAGCCTTGGTTAGCAAGCAGTCTACCATAGAAAGAAATGGTAAACTATGGCAGGAAGATCTGCCTAGTCAGTCAGGGATCGAAAAGATATGATCGCCCAAGTGTCAGGCAGTTAAGTGCCAACTTAATGTATGGCACATAACTGACTGACTGACTAGTTTTCGTTCGACTTTTCAGCATGTAAATACCATTTCATTAAGCGGATTTTTTACAGTTCCCATTTCATTAAGCCGATTACTTACAATTCCCATTCTATTAAGCCAAATTCTTACAGTTCCCATTTCATGAAGTCGGTTAATTACATTTCCCATTTCATTAGGGTGATTTCTTACAGTTCCCATTTCATTAATGCAATTTCTTACAGTTCCCATTTCTTTAAGCCGATTTCTTACAGTTACCATTTCATGAATCCTTTTCTTACAGTTCTCATTTCATTAGGCTGATTCCTTACAGTTCCCATTTCATTAATGCGATTTCTTACAGTTCCCGTTTTATGTAGTCAGTTTCTTACAGTTCTCAATTCATGAATCCGATTTCTTACAGTTCCCATTTCATCAGGCTGATTTCTTAGTTCCCATTTCATTAATGCGATTTCTTACAGTTCCTATTTCATGAAGTCGATTTCTTACAGTTCCCATTTCATTAGGCTGATTTCTTACAGTTTCCATTTCATTAATGCGATTTCTTACAGTTCCCATTTCATTAAGCCAGTTTCTTACAGTTCTCATTTCATGAAGTCGGTTTCTTACAGTTCCCATTTCATTAGCCTGATTTCTTATAGTCCCTATTTCATGAAGTCAGTTTCTTACAGTTACCATTTTATTAGGCTGATCTCTTACAGTTCCCATTTCATTAATGCGATTTCTTACAGTTCCCATTTCATGAATCGGTTTCTTACAGTTCCCATTTCATTAGGCTGATTTATTATAGTTCCTATTTCATGAAGTCAGTTTCTTACAGTTCCCATTTCGTTAGGTTGATTTCTTACAGTTCCCATTTCGTTAGGTTGATTTCTTACAGTTCCCATTTCATTAATGTGATTTCTTACACTTACCATTCCATTAAGCTGTTTTCTTGCAGTTCTGTCAAAAACATTGACTTTTGTTTCGACCCATTTGTTTTCTATTTCCTTTTTAATCTCTGACGCCATGACTACTTTCAAAGGTTGACCACCGATCGAATTTATATTTCTAAAGAAAGTAAAATATTTATCATGTTAAAACAATGCGATACCAGAAATATTCTGCTTTGTGTCACTTATACTGTATTGGGTGAGAGATGAAATTGTAAGATTGTGTAGGATTTGTCGTTAAGTACAGTCTTATTTCTTAGATCTATTTAACCTAAGTGTTGTTTTCCTTTGATAAATGAATTGTTCATGAAAATGAGTTATACTAAGCAAATCTTTACAAGTCAGGTTTGTTCTGATCTATACACTTTCAGATAGAGATGACGATGACACCTGTGGTAATCAGGTAAAATGAGGGTGAGATTCCGGAACATGGAAAATGATCCATTGAAGGTAGATATGAGCGATGCAATGCCATAATTTTGATTAGCCCGCCAATGAGAGAAGAGCTGGGGTGGAGATTCTCGTCTCCATCTCCAATACATACGACACAGGGCCATTATTTTTATTTGATACCCAAACATATTGGGTTCTTGGGAAGACTTTCCTTCCTCTCCCTCAAGGCGTATGACACAAGAACATTGGCCAACCATTATTATGGGCTGGTCAATCAAGGCAGTGCAATTGGGGTTTGCACCTCCATAAAAGCAGTTGCCGAAAGAGCAGCAATAAGATCAAACCTTTCTCACCGATAGTAGACTAACACTCTCCCTGCCAGATGACCGTCGTGCCTCAATCAGCTAAAGATCTTATTCTCAACACCACTCTTCTGAACTCCCTCGATCAGCTGCCGTCATTTAAACAGTTTAACGACTCTGGGCTGTTTAGCTATAACTTCAACCGCCAGTAAACCTTTTCCTCCGAACTCAAGAATTCCTTATATGGGGAAAGTTCTTCAAATCCGTTTGTTTATGTATTCATGATCTTAATCATAGTAAAGGTTGTTACTTTTACACTTGTCAATGAGTGTTGTTGAAGTCAATTAAGTTTACCGAGAACGCAGGTGACTTTAGTCTTTCATAAGGATAGCTAGGACAGAGAGGAGTCAAGCCAGGACAGAGAGGAGTCAAGCCAGGACAGAGAGGAGTCAAGCATGATCTTCAATATGTCTTCGCCGATATTCCTGCGGATGCTGAAACACAACATGGGGTCGCAGGATAGGTGCAGAGCGGGGCTTGTCGGAGAAGTATAGATGTGGCATTCAGCGAAGCACTCATCAACAGGGGCCACACTCATTTTCACATTTCAAGGCATGTTGCTTTGTTTTCTATCCTGACATTTTAATGTCTTTCGTGGTCTACCAGTGTGTTTTTCTTTTCTTTTTAACCATTTCATTTAAGTTTAATTGAATGACCGATTCCCTTCTTACGGCTTATCAACCCTTTGCAGGTTATTTAAAGCCAGAAAATATTCTTACATTGTAAGAGTTTCTTTTTTTGAAGATAATAAGGATTTGCTTAAAGTCTTGCTTAACCGAACACTGGGGTGGGGAGGTGGTGGATTCATACCTTTCCCAGTTATCTAGAAGAGTGTCCGTTCAAGACGCGGGTTAATGTAACGGTTGATTGATCAATTCATTTTCTATGGCTTATCAACCTGTGGCGGACTTCACCACATTAATTTAACTTTAAATTAGGAAACAGGGCTGACGCAGAAAAGGATAAGCAAAAGACATTGTTACACATAAAATATGTATTTAACAAGATGTACAATATCAAACAACGATGTGAAAGAAAGCCTGCATTTAAGTAAGAAAAAGTTGAATAAAACAAGAGTTGTCTCTCTTTAACTGTTATTTTAGTGTTTTAAGTTCACTGGAAGAATGTTCATGAGAGTCTTTTGTAATGTTTGTACTTGTAAGCTTTTACTGTGTAAGAAAAGATGTGAGTATATACAAGGTATGTTCATCAGCGTGTGAGTGGTGTGTGTGAGTGAGAAGGTTGGCGCATGGTTTCAACTGTCGTGGATTCGTTTAGCAGCTGAATTCTCACTAATTATTTAAGAAAAGTTCTTGCTTAAATAAGTAATTATAGGCTCCAGATCGCTGCGCGTAAAGAATTATTCTTCACGTGCAGACGATCTGATTGGTTGGCATAGACCAATCAGCGAGCGAGTTTTGTGGAGACTTAAGAAAGCTTCTGTGATCCGTTTCTCCCAAAAGGGCACAAAACTGACTACATGAAAATAGAGCGATTACAAAATTGTCGCAATGCTGCGATTTCTAAATTGTCTATAATAACGTAGTGATGATTAATTAACCAATCAATGCCTTCTCTTGTATGTGATTTGTATTTTTGTATGTATGTATATATGTATGTATGTATGTATGTATGTATGTGTGTGATAGACTCGCACAAACCCTTTCCAGGTTATTTAAAGCCAGAAAATATTTTTAGATTGTAAGAATTTATTTTTGTTGAGAAGAAGTGGATTTATACCTTTCTTACGTAAGTGAATATAACGAACCCAATTGGAATTGGAACTGGGCTATCCGATTAACAATTCCCAGCAATGGCTATCCATTAGATCACCCGCACTTCGAAGCTTTCAGCACCTGGTATTTCCATCTAGGTAGTGAACAGACTCGACGTTGTTTAACTTTGGTGATCGTACGGAAACCGATATTTCAACGTGATATGGCCGTAAGCCGCCATTTATTTTATATTTGCACGTAAATTTAGACACGCTACACTGTTGAATGAATTTTACGATCCTTTCCATTGTTTCAAGCGACTATCCTTTTGTTGAAGTCATGTCTCCTTTCAATTCGGTTTGCCCAACCGCTTGCTGAGGTCTTCAAAATCTGCGCTTTAAATGTAGATCTATTTGCATATCAACACTTCTGTATTTGTTTTAGGAATGCAAATTACGAGATCGTTCCATAATCTTTTCCTCCGTATAGGCTTATCCCATAATATTTTTCTTTTTATGGTATGGAAAAAAATTATACTATTAATTTAATAACTTAATTTAGTTTGTTTAATGTATATTTTATGAAGCCAGACTGTTCTATTAAATAAAAATGTTTTGCATATTATTGATTTTTTTTTTTTATATATTTGGTAAACAATAGTGACGATAATGAGAAAAAGTAGAAATTTTTTTTATCAAAGACGCGTTTCACTAGAGAAAGCTTATGTTCTCTTTGGCATCATCAGTTTGTCTGTCAAATGATTTCAAACTGATGATGCCAAAAAGAACATAAGCTCTCTCCGGCGAAACGCGTCTTTGATAAAAAAAATGTCCGCTTTGTCTCTTCCGTAAACAATAGTATATAAAATACCATAAGTATCTATCGTAGAACGATGTTTCTTAGAAACACAAGATCAAAGCTGGTGTCCCCAAAGGTTTTCTCGTCGGCCCTACCCTTTTTTATTTTGTATTAATGCTCTGCCTAAGAACGTCAGTGTTAGTAAAATTCTTGCTGTAATGGAATGTTCCACTCTCCCTATTATCTGTTGTGGACTAATATATCAGTAATATATGTAGTGTGCACAGGACATACCAGGGTCTGCCTGTCTGTTTGTCTGTCTCTCCGACTGTCTTTGGAAAGTGTTAGTCGACTCCCTATCTTTCAGTAGTGTATTCTCTTTTACAATAAACCTCTCTTTCTTTCATCTACGCCCGTGTTGCTGTTCCTTCCACTCGAGTACAACCATTGTTTGTAACCTTTTTAAGACTACAACAATTCTTAAATGTGATGAGTTTTGGGGTATCATATATTTGTATGGCCTTTTACCATACTACATAGTATTTGGTAACTATCTACAGACATCTATGTAGAGAAACGCTTATACATATAAACATACTCGAGGGGTAACTCGGCGTGGTGTAATGGTTAACAAACTTGTCTCGCTAAAACACTTACGACTGAATAGTGAGTTCGATCCTCACTGGGTGCCCCATACTTTCGGCCTTGTGCCACATCTAAGCTACGCTTTGAAAATCAAGGGCACCTCGAGGCGGTGTAGTGGTTAGCAAGCTTGGCTCGCTAGAACAATTACGACTGAGCAGTGAGTTCGATCCTCACTGGGTGACCCCTAATTTTGGCCTTGTGCCACATCTAAGCTACGCTTGGAAAATCCCTGTAAACACACGCGAGACTTAACGTGATTACGAGAGACTTCTGTAACTCACGCACACACACACACACACAGACGAGTTAACTATATTCGCGGATACTCTGTAACGCAAATAAAATAAAATAAAATAAAATAAAACAAATCCCAGATCATATGCAGCAGAGCATTACCGGACATTGTTCCTTGTTGGGCCCGACAGATGAGCTTGAAAATCAAGGAGCTCTCTTCAAGAAGTCAAAAAATTATTTTTTTCTTGACTGCCATTTCACCTTCTCCTCATTCTTCAACTTTTTTTCATTTTTTATTTTTTTTACACCCTTCCCCCCCAGATGATCATCTCCTCTCGTTCACCCTCTTACACACCACGGCATCTCCACCCATTGTATTCTGCGCAATTTCAAGGGAGATCGCGCTGGATTTGAAGAGCTAACGTCGGACGAAGACGACGTTTCGACACGCACCGACGGCCACCGTCAGAACTGGCCACCAATGACACCAACGTGTCCCCAGTGTCTTTTCTCATATTCGCTCAGCTACTTTCGCACGTTATTCTGCATCGAAAAGTAAACACGTTCTGTTTTTCTTTTTGCCTGTCATTGGCACCGTTTTGTTTGCTGGTGTCATTTTTTTTTTCAAGGAAAAGTGGGGAGAGAAATAGAAATGGAAATGAAGTAAGAAAGAAAGAAGAGAAAAATAAACGACGTAATAAAAAAAGAAAGAATTAAAAAAAAACATATTTAAAAACATGCAAAAATAAAAACTGAATATTTTTTGCTGAATATCTTTGCTTCCTGTTCGTTCTTAGTTTCGTTTTATATATTTCATTGTTTTGAAAGATATTTTTTTACCTCATACATTGTTTTTATTTAATCAAATTATCTTGTTTATTCGTACCTTGAAGGTTCGTTTGACATCTGCCACTGTGTTTCGTTGGTTTACGAGCGGGGTCACGTATTTTGAGAAGGGTTCAAAATATATACTTAATAGAAAGCTCGCATATTATTGTGCATATGAGCACTATGCTTTCACGTGCCCAAAGAAACACACACATTATATCTTCTAATGACCTGTTTTTTACGGCTTATCAACATTTTGTAGGTTATTTAAAGCCAGGAAATATTTTTAGATTGTAAGAATTTCTGTTTTCTTTTTGGTGATAATAATGATTTAATAATACAAGACTTACTAATTAACCCATAACTGGGAGGAGAAGAGGTGGCTTATAGCTTTCCAAAGGGTATTTGTGAGCAAGTGGATATAACGAACCTGAACGTAATTGGAACTCGGATCCCCGATGAACAATTCCGAGTCGTTATCCATTGCACCACCTGCACACCCAAGCAGCGGTCACATATATATATATATATA
>OZ038499.1:87809897-87814897 GCA_964036315.1 Acanthosepion esculentum | reverse complement strand
AGTCAAACCAAATGAGCCAGACAAACCTACCAAGGTTTCACTTAGGCAGATCGTCAGGGGCAGCTGACTATATATATATATATATATATATATATATATATATATGTATATTTGCAGGTGACTTATTATTGTAACTCACCTGCAATATCCAAATTATTGAGAGCCATTATTATTTAGGAATTCACATATCCCTTAAGGAAGTGTGTTCCTGATCATTTCAAATTGATATATAATTATATTGGATATTATACATCCTGCCCAAGAAGATGACTCACGTTACATCTCTCTGGCCACAGCTCAATTAGGTTTCATTTAAATACACATGGAGACTTACCAAACTCTATCCGAAACATAATCGTTGATAATACAAATATAATAGCCTCGTCCACATGTAAAAATGGCTAAAAATAATGGAAGCATTATTAATAAAAAAAGAAAAATCCAACACTCAATAATATCAACTATGAACACGGCCACAATTAACTGACGGTGTTTGGAAAATAAAACATTCCTATAACTCTCGATATATACATAAAACAATCCATACATTCAGTTAAAAGTAAAGATAAAACCATCCTTGATGATGTCTAAAAGTATTGCCGAAAGCTCTCGGACATACAGAAATTATGGACAATTTCTATATAAACTACGTCCTGTAAAGAAGAAAATTATAAGAACACAAGGAAAATAAAAAAAACTTAACCGCAATACCTTGTTAGTGGTTTGTAATAAAACTTGTATATATATATATATATATATATATATATATATATATATATATATATATATATATATATATATATATGTGTGTGGGTTTTTAAACAGTGACTATTACGGCTAATAATGCAAGACTCTTCGGTAAATCGAATCGAGTTCTCTCAGTCACTGTGTGTTTATCTAAATATAAATACGCTTAAATTCACCCTCTTCTTTGCCGTGCGCCAACGGCTTCAGGGTAAAATTTCCGACTGACGCGAATTCAGCCGGTTTTCGATTCTAGCCAGAGGCAACCGGACGTCTAGCCACACTGATGAGCTGTGATACAGTGAAACAGTCTGTCTGTGGATGACAATATATATATATATATATATATATATATATATATATATAAGAACATTTGGTTCAATATTTGAAAAGTGAATTATATTATTTTAAATGAAATTGAGTGTAACATAGGGATTGTTTTGTCTCTCACGGTATGACAGATGTTAGAGACAGAGGAACAAAGGAACATGCAAAAAAAAGTCACATGCTTCACTAGTATATATGATAAAAGAAGATATTCAGATGACTTATAACGGGTGGATGGTAAATAGGACAGTGACACGCAACTAAAGCTTTTTGACTTGTTCTCCGCAAGCGATGTGCAGTCGCTCATTATTGGGAAAACAAACAATTCCTTCACGATTCACTAACACCAAAGGCTTTTTGGATCAACACATTGTGAATTGTATGGCAGTGTGCAGTGTATATCATCCTCTACGTGTGTGAGACTTGAACTCTCTTGGATTCGAGAACAAATGCTCGAGAAAGCTTCGCCACATCTCCTACTAGGAGCACAAAGCCAAGGACTATGTTAAGAGCAAAGTCAAAAGTTTCGTGGGTCGACAGTAATCTCTCCTCGCCACTATTAAGCATCGGATGGTTTTGACGAGAGAAATTTTAACGAACTTCTTTTTATTTTTATTTAATGCTAATTCACCCAATACAAAGCCCAATAGCCACTCAAATTAGTTACTAAGGGAGATTGTAAGGGAGTGGGGAAAGGGTAAGTAAGAGGCTATTATGAAGATGAGTAGAATGGATATCGCTTGACCCAGGATTTAAAGAGACCAATATTTTAATTTTTGCATCCCTAATTTGTACTTTTAGGAATAAACAAAAATATTTGTCCACATCACACGTTTGGTGGGAGTTTGCTTTTTTTTTAAAAATTATTTTTTGTTATACAGCAGAGAAATACGTAGTAATTTAGTGCCACTAAAGGAAATTTTAAAGTAAGTCATTGTCTTTTTTTGTTCATTAGTTTTTTTTTTCTGTTGAAAGGTGAGCTTTTGGTTCATTAAAATTTCTTGTTAGTCAAAACCTGTTGATTTGCAATGGTTGAAGAAACGGAAAATAACTTTCGCGATTTGCCACAAGATGAATGGGAAGTTTCATTTTGTGATGGAGACTCCTCAGATGACTCTTCGTCAGACAATGATTATTATTCAGTAACTGATAATGATTCTTCTTCAGGGGTTGAAATCGACTCTCAATGAACGGTAATAATACAATGTTAATTGGAAAACCACTAATTGCAATAATGCCTCTCTACCTTTTAACGGTGTTCCAGACGTGAAAACCGACTTTGGTGATGAAATGACCGATATTTAGATTTTTTAAATTTCTATTCTAATGATGTTAGATTGTATTTGCGAAGAAAACCAGTAAATTTGCCACTCAAACGCGTCTAACAAAATTGGAAACGCATAACACGCGGGTAATTACGGGTGATTTTTGCACTGAAAATTTATCAATGTTTCTTTGTACTTTACATGGTTAGTGAATATTTCATATCGATTAGTGCTTAACAGTTGTATTCAAGTTTGTGGCATTTGTCTGTTCCTTCCAGTATATATGACTTTGTCGCATTATTCAACCAGGGAACTGAATTCACAAATTCATCAGTGTTTTCTTTTTTTCTTTTCTTTTCAATCAACTAATTTATGTGTAAAGGATCGCGTGGACATAACCTGTTTGTAGTAAATCAAGTGTAATGACATTTTTGAAGTAAATTAAACTAGTTCCATGCGAATAAGTGTTTCTCATGAGTATATTGATTGGTTGATTGAATGATCTGTTTTTACGGCTTATCAACCTTTTGTAGGTTATTTAGAGTCATAAAATTTTTTTAAATTATAAGTTTTTTTAAGGAGATAACAATGATTTACTGATACAAATCTTACTAATTAACACATGGCTGTTGGGGGAGAAGAGGAAGGTTCAAATTTTTCCTAAGGGTATTTGCGCGTAAGTGAATATAACGAACCCGACTGGAATTGGAACTCGACTTTCCGACTTCCAATTCCGAGCCGTTAACCATTACACGGACACACGTTCAAACTTACATTATCTGCTATTCCCAAGTGGTAACCCATCTAGGTACTGACCAGGCGTGATGTTACTTAACTTAGGTGATCACACGATAAACGGTGCTTCAATGTGAAATGGCCTTAAGCCAAACTGCCCGCACATCCAAGCTTACAACACCTGTTATTCCCAAGCGGTCAGCTATCTAGATACTGACCAGGATCGACATTGCTTAACTTCGGTGATCGTACGAGGACCACTATCTTTATCAGATTTTCGTATACAGACCATAGTTTGCTTTATAGAATGTGGGAATATCTATTTACAGGCAGACGCTATTCAGACTGTTTTATCTTCCAATGAAAACGCTTGTCTGCTTCTGTTGACGTCTTACAGATTTCAATTGAATAGTTTTCATTTCTACTCTTAGCTTTTCTCTCTTCTTTTATGTTATTTTTGTCTGTTTTTCTTTCTTCCTTCTTTTTCATCAAATATCTACGCGTTATAACTGTTTTTTCTTTTCTTTTCTTGTGTTTTCATCAACCTGAACGCATTCGTAGCCTATCAATCATAGGTAATCCAGCCATAATCTTTTTAATTTTCTCCCCTTATATATATATATATATATATATATATATATATATATATATATATATTCTTTCATCCACGTGGTCATAAAACTTCTCCAATCTTTACTTTTCTGATATTATTTTATTTATTGCAGATTTCACTTACGATCAGGTTGGCGTTATTTTATACCTGTTCATGGAAACTGGGCCAATATGAAAGTTACAGACAAAATTAACTTGGAATTAATCCAGTCTATTTCTCTCTGTTTTTCTTTTACTATCTCTGTCACACACACACACACACACACACACACACACACACACACACACACACACACACACATATACATATATATATATATATATATATATATATATATATATATATATAGAGAGAGAGAGAGAGAGAGAGAGACAGACAGACAGACAGACAGACAAACTTTTACAAACATTGAATTATAGATATAAAACCAAACATTGCAACGTAGATTACAGTTGTCAGCTCGTAGCAAAGAAACGAAAAGAGCATAAAACAGTAAATTATTTCGGGGCCCCGTTCCAATATAGAAATGATATACAGGCCGCCTCTGCTGAAGTTTGAAACGATCAAATGATTGATTGATTTGATTTTTCTTTTACGGTTTATCAGCCTTTTGCAGGTTGTTTAAAGCCAGAATATTTTTAGAAACTTTTGGCAATAATAATGATTTATTGCTACAGGCCCTACCAATTAAGTCATAGCTTGTGGAGGAGGAGAGGTGGATTCATGCCTTTCCTAAGGTTATTTGCACGTAAGTGAATATAACGAATCCGACTGAAATAAGAACTCCGATTATTAATTCTGATCCATTACACCACCCGCACACCAAAGTTTACAGCACCTGGTCTTCCCAAATGGTCACGCTTGTCGGTACTGACCAGGCTCGACGTTGCTTAACTTCGCTACTCGTACGAGAACCGGTTTCAATGGATGTATGATGCACATACAAAGACGTTCTCAGATGTGCCTACCCGCAAGTCAATAGGAATGGGCAACGAGACATATTTTAAAATCTGCTCAACTGGGTGTGAAGTTTTAAAAAGCTTGGCGTAACACAATCTTTCTGACACCATTCTCCCATATGAGAGATAAGGATTAAAAATAACGAAAGGAAGAGCAAGTAGACACCTTTTATTAAAAGTGTTGTAGAGTTATTTCCTCAGTGGAAACTGTATTTGGACTAAATTCGTCCTAAATAGGTTCAACGTACAAAAACGTTAGGAACTTGTAATAAAGTGTTACGCAGAGTAATCGAGTTGTGGTCGCTGACTACTTTTTCCCGTATTCGACTGCTACTGACTCCTACTTATAATAGATGG
>OZ038499.1:87737397-87804897 GCA_964036315.1 Acanthosepion esculentum | reverse complement strand
TTCGCCTCCACCAAGTTTTGTTTTTCTTTCTTTCTTGTTTCTTCTCTTCCCCTTCGCGTCTCAAGCCGTCAAATTGGACAAACAGTATAATTAAAGACCGCAACATGATCGCGAAATATGCAACAACGAATAAAATACGAGAGGATAAATCAATCCGAAACGTCAGAGGCCATTTTTATTTTGCCTTGCTCAATCGAAGAAAATGACAGCAAATACTAAAAAAATGACCGAAGAAAAAAAAGAAAGATGGCAGAAAAATAACGCTAAAATGTAAAATAAGACAGCACGAAACAAATTTCCGTTAAATAAAGATAAAGAAAACAAAACAAATTGAAAAAAATAAACTGCATATAAAAAAGTCAAACATAAAAATAAATAAATATTGACCATAAAATGTCTGCTACCGCTGCCGCTGTCAAATTCGTGGCAAAGAAAAGAATTTTGGAGTTCTTTGCCGCCAAACGAATTTTTGGACAGTAAATAATACATTGTTTTGCCCCATTCCCTCATCCAACTATCACTCCCTTGTTTTCTGTTTGTTTTATCATTAAAACTGTTGTCAACATCGGATTTATTTTTATATTTACAATGCGATGGAAAATGGCTACGAAGGCGAACGTCAGAAAGAGGATAAGGATGGACAGTAAAAGATTACAACAGAGTATATCAGAACTGCTTTTTGATAAATAAAAAAAAAAGATGAGCTGGGTGTTTATAAGCGGAAATTCAAGAAGAAAGGCGTTGCCTGTGAGTTTCCTCTCAGGATGTGTCGTGTAAATTAAGTATTCTTTAATTTTTGTTTGAAGTTTTTTCTTTTTTTTTCTCAGAGAAATCGAAGTAAAAAATTGTCTGCAATCTGACAAAACCTCCCCTCATTTATGATCATATAAAAACGATAAAGTTTACTTTTGACTCTCAGTGATTTATGTAGTTACTAACACTAAGTAAAAGAATATGACCACAAGAGTTCATTATACTTTGTAAATGTATTTTCTGTACCAGGAATTATCTGCCCTTGTCAGAGGGTAGATAATTGATGACCGTATAATGGGAAAGAATACAAAAATAAAAGAAAGAGAGAAAAAAAAGAATAACACTGATGAGGAGGGGAAAATAGAAGCAACAAACAATAAATGGTAATATAGGGTGACCCCAAAAAACGGGGATTTTTTAACAATCCAATAAAACCAAGAGTGATGGAAGAAAAATATTTAATTCATAGTAATTGAAACCTTAAAACATGCCATTTAAGAAACAATGATGGAATTTTCATTTTTTTAAAAATTATGTCCTGTAGATGGCGTCCTCCTGTACGAATGCATTCTTGAAATCTGCTGTTGAGACCCCTATTTACTGATGCAACATCTCAGCTGGGATATTGTGAATTTCATTCTTGTTACTAAAATGGCGAAATGTTTACTTGCTCAAGGTCACTGTCTCGCAGTGTTGCCACTTGCTCATGTCTAGCAATACGCACATCAAAAATTCACTTTTTTTGGGTCACCCTATATTTAACTTTCGTGCCAGCAAACAAAAGAACAAAAAAAAAACGGTGTGTCAAAAGGACTGTTATTCCTTTGACACCGCTATTACTCCTCCGATATTCATTTACTAGTGTTAAAACAATTTCTGGGGAAAATTATTTTTCCTTACAGATATTGGACTAATTATCTAACGGCCACATCACGTTAAAACACCGGTTCTCGTCCGATCACTAAAGTTAAGCAACGTCGAGCCTGGTTAGTACCTAGATTGATGACCGCTTTGGAATACCAGGTGCTGTAAGCTTGGCTGTGCGAGTGATGTGATGCATATTGGCTCTTAATAAGAAATCGGAGGGTCAAGTTCGAATTCCAGACGAGTTCGTTAAACCCACTCACGCAAAAACCTGGAAAAGGTAACGATCCATCTTTTCTCCTCCCAGCTCCGAGTAGCAGAGCAGACTGGGTTCTATAGCTTTGATTGTCAACCATTTTATCGCAGAAAGTAACGGCAGTCTACTGCGGGAATTCCTCTGCTAAGTCAATCATGAATCGGAAAGAGACAAGATTGTCAAAGCGTGCATCACATATGGCACCCAAGGGACAAAGGGATATACATAATTATGTTAATTGTTTCTTATCAAGTATTTTTTTCCGATGGAGTTGTACAGAAGGCACCAAGAATAGATATCCTGGGTATGACGATAAACTACATCTAGCAGCAAGGGCTCTGATCGTGAAGTTTTGAGGAGCGTGGAACCACCTCTTAATTGCTGTTGTTCCCAGGTCCACCAGGATCTGGGATGGTAGCACCTGTTAGGGCCCCAACTTTGGGCAAATAGTTAACCTCTAAAGTAGGGTTAAAACAGTGAAAGTATAAATTTTATAGTAAAATTACCAGCAATACATTTTTTGCAACAATAAAATAAAGTAAAATAAAGTAAAAATAACTGCAATACATTTTTGTAAAAGAAATTACTAATGCTCCCAATAAAATTGACTTGCGCCCTGAAATGACTTATAAAGAGTTGATATACCGCTAAACAAACAAACAAACGAACAGATAATAAAATATTATTTTCTCGTTTTTTCTATTACGATAGGTTAATGACTCCAGATCATGGATAACGAAAAAAGAATTAAAGTCTGAGTGTTTTGGCAAAGGCCACTCCCTTCGAACATTGTGGACCAGACCTACAGAATCATAGACAAAGGACTGTACCAAATAACAGAAACGATATCATTTGAGGACTACTAACAGTGGCAATAACTAAAATGGATAACACATGTAACCTGAAGAGAAAATAATGACATAATCAAAATGTTTAACAATCCACTCCACTTTAAATAAAAGGTTAGGAAAGAAAATCCCATCAATGCTGGAAGGAGCGATAACAGTTACTGGACTTGAGAAATCTGTTTTTCTAAAAAAAAAAAAATGATTTAAGAGAAAGATTTTATAAATTTCAACCGAAAATAGTACTTTCATAGTGTTTTGACCCCTTTTGGGGGGTTAACTACTTGCCCATAGATAGGACCCTGAAAGGTGAATTCCACTCCTGGTTAGGGTGGACCTGGGAACACAAGCGAGGTGGATCCACGCTCCTCAAAACCTCCTGATAAGAGACTTTCTGTTGGATGTAGTTCATCGGCATAAATACCAGCAATACATTTTTAGAGAAATAATTATTACCAGCAAAAGATTTTAAAAAAAACAAAAAAATTATTACCAGCAATATATTTTTAGAGAAATAATTATTACCAGCAAAGGATTTAAAAAAAAAAACAAAAAAATTATTACCAGCAATATATTTTTAGAGAAATAATTATTACCAGCAAAGGATTTAAAAAAAAAAAAAAATATTATTACCAGCAATATATTTTTAGAGAAATAATTATTACCAGCAAAGGATAAAAAAAAAAAAAAAAATTATTACCAGCAATACATTTTTAGAGAAATAATTATTACCAGCAAAGGATTTAAAAAAAAAACAAAAAAATTATTACCAGCAATATATTTTTAGAGAAATAATTATTACCAGCAAAGGATTTAAAAAAAAAAACAAAAAATTATTACCAGCAATATATTTTTAGAGAAATAATTATTACCAGCAAAGGATTTTTAAAAAAACAAAAAAATTATTACCAGCTATATATTTTTAGAGAAATAATTATTACCAGCAAAGGATTTAAAAAAAAAACAAAAATATTATTACCAGCAATATATTTTTAGAGAAATAATTATTACCAGCAAAAGATTAAAAAAAAAACAAAAAAATTATTAACAGCAATATATTTTTAGAGAAATAATTATTACCAGGAAAAGATTTTTAAAAAACAAAAAATTATTACCAGCAATATATTTTTGAAAAAAAAGTTATTACCAGCAAAAGATTAAAAAAAAACAAAAATTAATTACCAGCAATATATTTATAGAAAAAAAATTATTACCAGCAAAAGATTTTTAAAAACACACAAGATTATTAACAGCATTATATTTTTGGAAAAAAAATTATTATCAGCAAAAGATTTAAAAAAAAACAAAAAATTATTACCAGCAATATATTTTTGAAAAAAAAAAATTATTACCAGCAAAAGATTTTTAAAAAACAAAAAAATTTTACCAGCAATATATTTTTGGAGAAAAAATTATTACCAGCAATAGGTTTTTAAAAAAACAAAAAATTATTACCAGCAATATATTTTTGAAAAAAAAATTATACCAGCAAAAGATTTAAAAAAAACAAAAAATTATTACCAGCAATATATTTTTGGAGAAAAAATTATTACCAGCAATAGGTTTTTAAAAAAACAAAAAATTATTACCAGCAATATATTTTTGAAAAAAAAAAAATTATTACCAGGAAAAGATTTAAAAAAAAAACAAAAAATTATTACCAGCAATATATTTTGTGAGAAAAAATTATTACCAGGAAAAGTTTTTTAAAAAAACAAAAAATTATTACCAGCGATATATTTTTGGAGAAAAAATTATTACCAGCAATAAAAATCTTGTCAGCATTAAATAACCCACTGTGGTTGATAAGTCATAAAAGAAACCAAAACAAAAAAACAAAACAAAACTAAAAACAAAAAACAAAACAAAAAATAACGAAAGTAGTACTGACTGCTCGGTAAATGAATGCCAAATGTTTCTTTTTAAGGAAAGTGTTAATGTCACCATTACCATGTGTCTTATAACGTACCCAACAAAGCAGTGTGTGTGCGTATATGTAAGTATTACATAAAACTGACATCAAATAAATGCAGTTATATCCTTTTATATCTACCAGAATGTGTCCAACTAATGGTTATATGCATCAATACTACCAGTTGGTAGACTAAAAGACATGCAAGTGTACCAGAATAGAACAGTTTGTCGGCCAACTGTATACCTTGATCAGCCTATGAACTTTCCAATCGACTCTCATATACTTTTTCCGTCGGCAGGTGACCGCGCTTTAAGGATATCAGGCTTTACTACTGTTCATAAAACAGCAGGCACTTCAGACTGTGATAAAATAATTTCGGATCTGCTTGACTCTGCGATAGGGTTCCATTGTATTACACTTTAAAAACAAAAATTAGAAATGAACAGTGTTTTGTTATTTATTTATAATCAGCTTTTTTGCAATCTTTATAAGTAAGCGATTGTCTTGTTTGCTTTTAGAATTAAAATTCTTTGTTAATCAAATGAAGTCATTTTCTGCCCTGAAAGTGGTAATCACCATAGCATTTAGATAATAGCTTGGGAGAAATGCGAAGTTAGCAATATATAAACGTAAGAAATCTTGATATGTTTAAAGTGTATTAAAAAGAAATGCAAATTAAAATGTATGTTTATAGAAAGGTTTCATTCAGAAGTAAAAATCAAGGAAGTTACACGATTTGTTTTGTCTAATAATGGATTTATTTTTATGGCTTATTTAAAGATAAAGGAATCATTTTAACGCTAAAAACGAATGGAAAGATCTATCTAATGCTGTTCATATCTATCTATCTATCTATCTATATATCTATTATTTCTTTCTATCTCTATCCATTTCTATCTATCTATCTATCTATCTAATATTTCTTTCTATCTCTATCCATTTCTATCTATCTATCTATCTATCTATCTATCTATCTATCTATCTAACTATTATTTCTTTCTATCTCTATCCATTTCTATCTATCTATCTATCTATCTAACTATTATTTCTTTCTATCTCTATCCATTTCTATCTATCTATCTATCTATCTATCTATCTATCTATTATTTCTTTCTATCTCTATCCATTTCTATCTATCTATCTATCTATCTATCTATCTATCTATCTATCTATCTATCTATTTCTTTCTATCTCTATCCATTTCTATCTATCTATCTATCTATCTATCTATCTATCTATCTATCTATCTATCTATCTATCTATCTATCTATTATTTCTTTCTATCTCTATCCATTTCTATCTATCTATCTATCTATCTATCTATCTATCTATCTATCTATCTATCTATCTATCTATTATTTCTTTCTATCTCTATCCATTTCTATCTATCTATCTATCTATCTATCTATCTATCTATCTATCTATCTATCTATTATTTCTTTCTATCTCTATCCATTTCTATCTATCCATTTCTATCTATCTATCTATCTATCTATCTATCTATCTATCTATCTATCTATTATTTCTTTCTATCTCTATCCATTTCTATCTATCTATCTATATATCTATCTATCTATCTATCTATCTATCTATCTATCTATCTATCTATCTATTATTTCTTTCTATCTCTATCCATTTCTATCTATCTATCTATCTATCTATCTATCTATCTATCTATCTATCTATCTATTTATTATTTCTTTCTATCTCTATCCATTCTATCTATCTATCTATCTATCTATCTATCTATCTATCTATTATTTCTTTCTATCTCTATCCATTTCTATCTATCTATCTATATATCTATCTATCTATCTATCTATTACTTCTTTCTATCTCTATCCATTTCTATCTATCTATCTATCTATCTATCTATCTATTTATTATTTCTTTCTATCTCTATCCATTCTATCTATCTATCTATCTATCTATCTATCTATCTATCTATCTATTATTTCTTTCTATCTCTATCCATTTCTATCTATCTATCTATCTATCTATCTATCTATCTATCTATCTATCTATCTATCTATCTATCTATCTATTATTTCTTTCTATCTCTATCCATTTCTATCTATCTATCTATCTATCTATCTATCTATCTATCTATCTATTATTTCTTTCTATCTCTATCCATTTCTATCTATCTATCTATCTATCTATCTATCTATCTATCTATCTATCTATCTATCTATCTATTATTTCTTTCTATCTCTATCCATTTCTATCTATCTATCTATCTATCTATCTATCTATCTATCTATCTATTATTTCTTTCTATCTCTATCCATTTCTATCTATCTATCTATCTATCTATCTATCTATCTATCTATCTATCTATCTATCTATCTATCTATTATTTCTTCCTGTCTCTATCCATTTCTATCTATCTATCTATCTATCTATCTATCTATCTATCTATCTATCTATCTATCTATCTATCTATCGCTATCCATTTCTATCTATCTATCTATCTATCTATCTATCTATCTATTATTTCTTTCTATCTCTATCCATTTCTATCTATCTATCTATCTATCTATCTATCTATCTATCTATCTATCTATCTATTATTTCTTTCTATCTCTATCCATTTCTATCTATCTATCTATCTATCTATCTATCTATCTATCTATCTATCTATTATTTCTTTCTATCTCTATCCATTTCTATCTATCTATCTATCTATCTATCTATCTATCTATCTATCTATCTATCTATCTATCTATTATTTCTTTCTATCGCTATCCATTTCTATCTATCTATCTATCTATCTATCTATTATTTCTTTCTATCGCTATCCATTTCTATCTATCTATCTATCTATCTATCTATTATTTCTTTCTATCTCTATCCATTTCTATCTATCTATCTATCTATCTATTATTTCTTTCTATCTCTATCCATTTCTATCTATCTATCTATCTATCTATCTATCTATCTATCTATCTATCTATCTATCTATCTATCTATCTATCTATTATTTCTTTTTTATCTCTATCCATTTCTATCTATCTATCTATCTATCTATCTATCTATCTATCTATCTATCTATCTATCTATTATTTCTTTCTATCTCTATCCATTTCTATCTATCTATCTATCTATCTATCTATCTATTATTTCTTCCTGTCTCTATCCATTTCTATCTATCTATCTATCTATCTATCTATCTATCTATCTATCTATCTATCTATCTATCTATCTATTATTTCTTTCTATCGCTATCCATTTCTATCTATCTATCTATCTATCTATTATTTCTTTCTATCGCTATCCATTTCTATCTATCTATCTATCTATTATTTCTTTCTATCGCTATCCATTTCTTTCTATCTATCTATCTATCTATCTATCTATCTATCTATCTATCTATCTATTATTTCTTCCTGTCTCTATGCATTTCTATCTATCTATCTATCTATCTATCTATCTATCTATCTATCTATCTATCTATTATTTCTTTCTATCGCTATCCATTTCTATCTATCTATCTATCTATCTATCTATCTATCTATCTATCTATCTATCTATCTATCTATCTATTATTTCTTCCTGTCTCTATCCATTTCTATCTATCTATCTATCTATCTATCTATCTATCTATCTATCTATCTATCTATCTATCTATCTATCTATCTATCTATTATTTCTTTCTATCGCTATCCATTTCTATCTATCTATCTATCTATCTATCTATCTATCTATCTATCTATCTATCTATTATTTCTTCCTGTCTCTATCCATATCTATCTATCTATCTATCTATTATTTCTTCCTGTCTCTATCCATATCTATCTATCTATCTATCTATCTATCTATCTATCTATCTATCTATCTATCTATCTATCTATCTATCTATCTATCTATCTATCTATTACTATAAAGGTTCTTTTTAGTGGGTACATGTGTTTCAGTTTATATCCCTGTTGTTTATTTTCAACCGGCTTTCTTTGGCATGATTCTTCGATCTCGGCCGTTTGATATTAATTTCACTGCTGAGGAAATTTAAAGTCACGGATATGAGTTGAAACACATATACCCACTAAAAAGAACATTTATAGTAATAAGATTTAATTTTAGATTAAACACACACACACACACACATACACACACACATATATATATATATAAATTCAGATATAAATAAAAATATTTCTGTAAAATGTCTGTATGAATAAAGACAAAAGTAAATAGTATTCTTTACCAACGCGCTTCATCCTCTGACATTTGCCTTGATAATGTCCATCAGAGGACGAAACGCGTCGGTAAAGAATATATTTTTCTTTTTGTCATATATATATATATATATATATATATATATATATATATATATATATATATATATATATATATATATATATGGTGCGATAGATAAATTGTTGTCTACATTACGCAAAAATGAAAATAACACAACAGCTCATTTTAACAGATATATTTAAAAAACTATACAAAAATATTTTGAAATACTAAAGAATAAAGTTATTCAATAAAATTACCATTGGCTTCAACAACGGCTTCCAGACGACTTCAGAATCTATGGCACCTCTTCTGGACGATCTCCTTGTTTAAGGTGGTGAATGCTGCCATAATCCTTGCCTTCAGTTCATCTTTGGTGTTACAAGGAGTTTTGTTAGTCTCTCGCTCAACTGCGTCCACACATGTTCCAAAGCAGTTTGGAGAGTTAGGTTGCCAGATGTAAGAGGTGATGTGGTCGCAGAAATTGTCTGACAGCTATCACTGGGTTTTCCTGCTTGTGTGGCCTGGTGAAGAGTCCTGTTGCCAGACATGGGAATCTTCCAGCAGCCACCCTCTTGACCCAGGGCAGCACTACCTCCTCAAGGTACATGACGTAGGCTTCCACGTTGAGTCTGAGGCCTTGTGGGAAGATGAATGGAGGCATAACGTCACCATCACGAGTGATCCCTCCAAACATGATGTTGGCTGGATATTTATTCTTCATCACTCTCGGTATATCTTTTGGAGACACTGCATCCTCTGCACTGTTCACAGACTGACGCCCAAACACGCCGAAATCTTCGTATTGGAGCATCCGGCGCGAATGCCAAGAAGTACAGCGTGCCGTTTCCAAATTACTGGCGAAGTGAATTGCATCAAGCTGCTCTTTTTCTCACAGACGATGTCCAACTGATCCTCCATATGCATCTGCAGTCGACAAAATCAAAAACAAACAGCGTGCATGCAAGAAATCTACCCATCGCACCCTCTGTGTGCATGTGTGTGTGTGTGTGTATATATATACAGTGTAACCCGGATATAAGAGAAACCCGGATATAAGATATATTTTCTCTGGTCCCAAATTAGAGCCATACTCACCTAAACAAAATAGACCTAACCCGGATATAAGAGAAACCCGGATATAAGAGACTTCGTATCCGGTCCCGACAACTCGCTTATATCCGGGTTACACTATATATATATATATATATATATATATATATATATATATATATATATATATATATAGAGAGAGAGAGAGAGAGAGAGAGAGAAACAAAAGAAATGTGAAGAAAGAGTGAAAGATGAAGCAAGTGACAGGGCAATGCAGAAAATTACAAAGTTATCAGGTAAAGGCGCTAAGAGAGGCGGCATTTCAGCGTTAAGTGAATATGAAGTGAATGAATCATAGAAAATAACAGCGTCAAAATACATTAGAAATGTCAGACATTTTTTCTTTTTTGCTTTTACCCTCTTTTGCCCTCAGAAGAATTAATGTTGTCCATACAGAATGAGAAATTTTTGCTTCTGCGCATGCGCACACACCTTCTTCGGCTTTATGTTTGCGCACGCGCACGATGACATTTTATAAATGCAGGAAAAAGCATTTGCCATGAATGAGTAAAAATACATTTTTCTCTGTTTATAAATGGGCAAATATTGAACAGGTGCGCTAGTTTAAATGAATACATCTGCATATGACATCCAGTTTACGCTTTAACCATATACTGCGTCTATTCATGCATATATATATATATATATATATATATATATATATATATATATATATATATATATATATATAAATAACATAAATAGATTTAATTCTTAAAAAATAAATCAATTTGATGATCACAAAAGCGTGAAACCCAGGGTTACAAATTCATATCCATACAATTGAGTATATATATATATATATATATATATATATATATATATATATATATATATGTAAATCATTTACAGAGATTGAAAATGAAAGCGAAGACTGAGATTAAGCAGGAACAAAAAACAAATAGGCTTCAAGAAGACATAAGATGACGATTGTCGTTGAATTTTATTTGTTTTATGATTGTAGTTAACAGGGAAGCAGGTAATGGGAAGGGAGTTCCACAGGTGGGAAGTGTGACAAAAGATACTCTTATAGTGGAAGTGGCGCTTCTCAGCAGAGAAGTTGCCAGGAAATTATTTGTAGAAAAGGCAGAGGGAAGCTACGTCACGTCGGTGAGAAAGTGTCTAAAGTTAAGATGCCTGGTCACATTTTGGATTTGGTCAAGTATCTCGAGCTGTACAGCAGACACACGCACACACACACACACACGCACAGACACACACACACGCAAACACAAACACACACACACACATATATATGTCATCTAAAAAATTGCTATATTTATGTGTGAAAAGTGCTCCATATCGGGGAAGTGGGAGTGGGGTAGATTCAATATAACGTGTTGACTGGCAGTTTTTATTTCTACATCTTCACTGTTTAAATACGGCCGCCTACTCACGTTTTCCGAGCACATCCGTCTGCTCGTCGTGGTTATTCCCTGTCGCAGACACCTGCTCAGATACATTTTATGTTTGTTCAACACTCATAGAGGACACCTGTGGTTTCTATTGCAATTGTGCTGAGCAGACCTTAGTTACAGTTTCCGGGAGTGAGCTCACTATCTGTTATGATCAGCGCTACGCTCAAACCCTCAAACGACTTGTGACTTCGGGTTAGGACAACCATCGACGGCGTCCGCGTAACAGTTTCGTCTTGATTCAAGTCGTGGTCGGGATTTCAGGCACTTTTCAAAGGTAGTGCATGCTGAGATCGCCTCCCCAGGGCGTTAACATCAAGAAGTCACCTGCCTGGCAAAGTGTAATTTCGAACTCGGGTCTCGTGATCGAAAAACTAACATTCTAATGACAGGACCACGCGCATATAACACTGTTTTCTCTCGTGGCTTCGTACTGAGTCCCTGTGGATGCAATAACTTACATTACACTTCTGAATGACCAAATATACTACTGCTGAAAGCCTATTGGTCAAATATTTAAACCTCTTATTAAGAGCGCGAATTAAGTAAATCAAAACAGTGTTTAACAATGTTCAACAATGTTTCGAAAGTATTCTTCAAGTTATGTTTAAAAAAATAAAAAATCTAGAAAAAATTAAAAGTGTTTTTAACAAACGTCACTTGTCTTGATAAAAATAGTTGTATTGGTAATCAATGTGTAAACGCGAATGAAACGCAGCCAGCATGAATGGAATATAAGTGTAACGTGACTAACATGAGGGTGATCGAGCTCATTTTGAAACTTTCCGTTAGCTCGGCCGCTATACAGAAACCACTATTTTCGGCTATACCAGCGTGACAGCTCTCGTCACAACAGGCGCCTATTCGCATTGGACATCTCGAAAGCCTTTGACAGGGTCCGGCATTCAGGTCTTCTCCACAAGCTGAAAAGTTACGGTGTTTCCGGACACTTTTTTGAACTGATCCAGTCTTTCCTATCAAATCGTGAAATGAAAGTCATCCTGAATGGCCATTCGTCTAGATCATTTCGTACTAATGCGTGCATTCCCAGGGCTCCATCCTTGGTTCTACTCTGTTTTTAATTTTCATTAATGACCTTCCTGACGACATCAGCTCTCAGCTTGGTATCCGTGCTGATGACACAACCATTTACACCTGCCTCCATAGTAAGGCTGATCAGTCCGTCAAGTCTGTCAAAATGGCAGCCGATGTCCAAAACAACCATCGTTAAAAAAGATGGCGTGTTAATTTTAACGCCCCCAAAACTACACTTTTCTCCATTAATCATCTGGGAGAGCCCTCGCTGCCTTCCATCAGCATGGCTGATTCTAACTTCCAGGAAAGTGACCTTCTCGGGCTAACGTTCTGAACTGACATGAAGTGGAAGGACTATATTGAATCCATTGTTAGGTCAGCTGCTAAGAAAGTCGGTTCATTGTATCGTGTTTCTCTCCAGAATCTATCTTACATATCTATAAGTCTGCCATTCGCCCATTCTTGGAATGCTGCTGCTACATATGATCCAGTCTCCCTGCGATCTACCTTGAGCTCCTCGATAAGACCCAAAGAAAAATCAGCAATATTATTGGTCCTGATCTGGCGGCTCGGCTTCAGTCACTTTCCCACCGCCGTAAGGTTGCCTCTCTATGTCTTTTCTATAAATACTTTCATGGTAATTATATGGATGAGCTTTTCGCTATGTTACCTAGAGTTTTTGAATTTAAGCTCAGTACTAGACTGGCGTCGAGATCTCATCAATTTACATTTAAGTTTGCTTGATGGAGCCGTAAAAAAACTATGTGTTATGGTCCAATTTCCTCGTCGCCACTGTTATGGTCCAAGGTTAGGACCAAGGAAGAACAACACGAACACAAGAGTAGAAATAACAAAGATACATTACACAGAATAATAATACAAGATGTTGAAGGTGTTTGGATTGAACTACTATTGGCGCGACTCGTTTCCGTCTCGACTTGTTCTGTCTCGACTCGTTCACGTCTCTCTTGAGAGGCGCAATATATATATAGTGTCAGGAAGAGTTCATTGTGTCGTTATATGTAAGATTCCATAACACTATGCTAACAGTTTCTTCTCTCGCACTTCCCGCTTATTGAACTCTCTTCTGGCTCCATGCTTTCCAGCCGACTTTAATCTGTAAAAAAATAAATGTAATGTCAACGGCTATCTACTGTCCTCGTGATTACGCTTTTCACTTTCTGTTCATCATTAATGTTTCTGTTCCTAATTCTTCCACACTATGTAACCCCTTGTGTTTTAGTGGCATTAATGCTTTGCTTGGGGTGATACCAATTTAAAAAAGTTGATTAGTTACTCTCCTGTCATTTTGTTAATTTCCCCAGAGTGGGACGTTCGTAGTTTCCATACATAACTATCCTCATGCGTTTTAAGGGCCGATAGTTCCGTGGATTCTGGATATTTTTCCTGAATGTACACCTTAAGATGTTTGTTGAATTTAAAGTTAATATTTATTATTTTTATTATTATTTGTACCAAATTTTATTGATGAGTTTTATTACAAAACTAGCAGCATGGCCCGGCGTTGCCCGTGCTTGATTAAAAAAATCATACGACTCATACAGCAATCGCTATCACTTGACTTAAAATATTTTTGCCCTTCCTTGCCTTTAAAGGAGTGTCCTTTGCCGTGCTCATGTTGCTACATGCCTTACTTCTTGCCTATCTCACACTGCGATTTTTTCTAAGCTCTATACTAAACATTAAATCTGTTACGAAAAAAGAACTAAACAAAATTAACACAAAACGATCAGCTTTAAAAAGGACTCGTGACTGGAAAAACCGAATGAGAAAAGAATGTTAACAACAAATACTTTTTCACACCGAACCCAGTTCTGCGGAATCAGAATCAACGTTGAGTTTAAGAAAGCGAATGAGCCAATTGGAGTATAGTGCCATGCAGATTTAAATTTTTCCCACTTGTGACGAATGCAGCTATCGATTTTTTTTGCATGCTAGCATGCTAGTTAACATTCGTGTCAGTCAGCTGTTGGCTCTTTACGCTGGCCAATAGAATCTTCCTGCCTATTCGTGGCAGCCAGCTATAGGCTCTCACTCTGGCCAGTAGAAAATGTCCGCAAACTACATGAAAACTGGCGTAGAAGCATGAAAAAATATCGATTATTTCCACTATCGATGGGAGTTGTGAAACGCAAAGTCGGTCTTGGTCTTGCCGCTAACTTGGAGCATGTGCATGTAAATTTTGGTGCAAATCCGTCGAAAATTGCGGCCGTGCATTCGTTACACACACACACACACACACACACACACACACACACACACACACACACACACACACACACACACACACACACACACACACACACACACACACACACACATCCTGCCTTTTATAGATAGAGATTGAATGTTATTAAGTACAAAAGATTAGATTGGCGAAAAAAATCACAAAGTGCGAAAAACGCATTTCCGTTTGAATGTCTATTTTCTTTAATAGGCTTCAATAGCTTTAACATGGTGTTTGATTGTTAATCTTTCCATGGTTGAAGTTGACATAGACTTAAGTTGTTAAATCTGAAAGAAAAAGAAAAAAAAAATCATTAGATGCTTGAACTGAATTCACATTTAAAATCGGTCCAAGTTATTGGAACAGCCTTTACAATCTTTATTCTTTATTATACACACACGCACACATCCTGTCTTTTATAGATATAGATAATTGATATTAGGTTTATTTGGGAGGCCAAAACCCTTTCTCGATATACTGAGCGACTTCATTTGTTCCTGTGCTTTGTGTGTTGTGTTCCCTGTATTTTTTTTCTTGGATTCTTATGTATTCTTTGTTCTCTGGAAATGGCATCGGGACCATTTCCATAGACTTCAGGCATTGCAGTTATCATTGCGACTTCAATATTCTATAATTCTGAAACTCTTGAAGAAAGTCTTTTTCTGTAATTTTTAAAACTTCCTTTTCAAGATCTGATCCATCAAAGTGGCCATACCTCCTGTACCGTTCACTATCCTTTTTTTCGCCGCCGTCATCATCATCGTTATCATCAGCAAAAGCAGCGTGATTATTATTTTATCGTAATCTTTCTTGAAGCTCCAACTTGGTCTGAGAGAAAGGGGGAAGGGAAGAGGAAAAAGAGAGATAGAGACAGAGAAAGGGAAAGTGTGTGTGTGTGAGAGAGAAAGAGAGAGGAAAGTGTGTGTGTGTGAGTGTGTGTCTGTGTGTGAGAAAGAGAGAAAGGAAAAAAATAAACTATGTCTGACTTTCATACAAATGTTTTCATCATTTCGAGCATTATTTGATTTTTTTTTTTTCGGATATGTTTTTTTTCTTGTTATTCAGCTCGTTATCCACACCTTGCCCTTTCTGACCCCTGCTAAGAAGACGACAAGAATAATTTGTTTTTTTTTCTTTCTTGCTTCTTTCAGAGACGCCATCAGCATTTTCTTTGCCAGGTCTCTCGGAGATAGTCATCGTGTAACCTTGACAGGACAAACGTTCAAAGTAAGAGTGCACAAAATACATAAACAGAAGCCAAAAATTGAAAATAGCTGTAAGAGTGATAGAGTAGAAAATCTTAGAGCGAGAAGATATAAAGAAACAGAAAGGAAGAAAGAAAGAAAGAAAGGAAGGAAGAAAGGTGAATGCTGAAAGAAAAATAGAGACGCGGTTGATTTTAAACAGAGAGAGAGCACAAACTGAGAGTCGTGAGTTTAGAAGAGGCAGAAAGTGGCTGTAAAAATGAATAGAAAAACATGAGGGAAAGGAGAGGAGAAAAACTGAAAGAGAAGTAGCAATATTAGAAAGCGTAAGAGATAAAGAGAGACTAAGGAAGATATAAGGGGGGAGAGAGTGGATAGAAAGAAAGAAAACATGAAAGAAGGAGAAAGATTAAGAAAAGATTAAAGAAAAAAAGGACTGAAAGAAAGAACGAGAAAAATGAGGCAGCGTGAGAGATAAGAGAGAAATTAATAGGCGTTAAGAGAGGGGAGAAACTGAGAGAATGAAAAAGAAAGAAAGAGTGAGTTGACAGGCTTTAAGAGCGGGATGAAAGAAAGAGAAAAAGAGTGAAAGAACAAAGTGTTATTGGTGAAAAGAAAGAATGTGTGAGTGTATGTGTGTGAAAGAGAGAGTGAGAAAGAGTGTGTGTGAGAGAGAGAGAGACAAAGAAAGAGGAAAAGAAAGATTAAATTATGTTGAGGTTGGAAAAATGAGAGAGATAAAGAGAAAGAAAGAAATTAAGAGGCTATAGCGGTGGAGAAAAGAGAGAGAGAGAGATTGGAAAACATTAGGAGTGGAAAGAAAGAAAGAAAGAAAGAAAGAAAGAAAGAAAGAAAGAAAGAAAGAAAAACAAAGAATATAAAAGGAAGAAAGAAAGGTAGAAACTAGAATAGCAAAGCTCGAGTAAGATTTTTAGATCAAATAAACTTTTTCGAAAGAATATTTAGAGAATCGATTAAGAGACATTATGAGCCGAAACAAAAGCGAAAGGATTGAGAAAAAAGAAAGAAAGAAAGAGAAAGAGAGATTAAAAAGCATCAAGAGTGGAAAAAAAGAAACAAAACGAGAAAGAAAGGAAGAAAGAAACAACATAACAAAGAGAAATATCGATTAATTCATTCATTTTCGACGGTTTCTCAACCATTTGCAAGTTATTTAAAGCTAGAAAATTTTCTATCTCGGTTGTAAGCATTTTGGAGAATAATAATGATTTAGTGATAAAAGTCTTATTAATTAACCAATAGCTTAAGGGAGAACAGGTGAATTTATACCTTTCCCAACGGTATTTGCACGTCTGCGAATATAACGAACCCGATAGGAATTACAACTCGTCTCTCCGATTTCCCATATCGAGCCGTTGTCCATTACACCACCCACACATCCAAGACTACAACACCTGATAAAATGTTTTTGCGCTTCGTCTGAGATTTGTTTATGGTGGTTTTCTAAGCGTAGCTGAGATGCGGTACAAAGCTGAAAGAATAGGGGCTCGAACACAACGTGAATTGGAAGTCAGCTCTCCAATTATTCAATACTCCATACGCAAATTCAAGATTACAGCACTCAGTGTTCCCAAGCGGTCACCTATCTAGGTACTGACCTGGCTCCACTTAACTTAGGTGATCGTACAGGAAACGTTGTTTCAACGTGACGTCGCTGTATGTCATAGCACCCACACATCCAAGCTTACAGCAGCTTGTATTTCCAAGCGGTCACCCATCTAGGTACTGACCAGGCTCGACGTTGCTTAACTTCGGTGATCGTACGGGAACCGGTGTTTCAACGTGACGTCACCGTATGACATAGCACCCACACATCCAAGCTTACAGCACTTGATATTCCCAAGCGGTCACCCATCTAGGTACTGACCAGGCTCGACGTTGCTTAACTTAGGTAATCGTACGGGAACCGGTGTTTCAACGTGATATGGTCGTAACCACTGAGAGAAAGAAATGGAGCTTAAAGCGTTAAGAGCAGAGACTAAGGAGATTTAGAGACATTAAGTGTGAAAAGAAAGCAAAAAAGAAAGAAAGAGAGAAAAAAAGAAAGACACAGAGAAATTAAAAGACACCAAGAGTAGAAAGAAAGAGGAGGAGAAAAAAGAGAGGGAAAGAAATAGCGAAAGGAGTAGAGAGAGACTAAGAGACATTGAGAATAGAAAATGAGAGAGAAAGAAAGAGAAGGTCGACAAAATAAAGGGAACAAAGAGATTAGAGACTCAAGAATTGAAAGAGAAGAAAATATAATTGAAAAGATCAAGTAGGCATTTTAGAAGACATCAGAAGAGTATTTAGAAGATAGAAACAGAAAGAAAAAGAGAGAGATATAGAGAAAACAAGATAGAAGGAGAGAGAAAGAACAAAAGAGTGAAAAAGGCGTTAAGGATGGACAGAAAGCAAGAAAAAGAGAAGAAAGGAAGAAAAGACAGAACAAAGAATGAAAGAACAAAAAAGAGAGAGAGAGGAGGAGATAGAAAAAACATAAATTAAGCGATATTGAGAAAGGAAAGAAAGAGAGGAAAAAGAAAGGAAAAGATAGATATAGAGAAAGAAAATATACGAAGGAGGGAGAGAGAAAAACGAAAGAGAAGATAGAGAGGAAGAAAGAGAAAGATTAAGAAGCACTAAAATGGAAAAAGAGAGGAATTTTAGAAGAGTATTTAGAAGATAGATTAACATGCAACACAAATAAAGGAATAAACGATACTGAAATTGGAATGAAAGAAAGAAGGAAAGTGAGAAAAAGATAATTATAGAGAAAGAGAATATATAAAGGAGAGAAAAAGAAAGCAAGAAAGATAGAGAGGGATACAGAGAGAGAGAGAGAGAGAGAGAAAGAGAGAAAGAGAGAGAGGGGTACAGAGAGAGGTTAAGAGTTATTAAAAGTGGTAAAAAAAGAGAAAGAAAGAATAACAGACATTTATTATTATTTATCTATTATAAGACAGGATAATTAATGGGTCTATAACCAAAATTGATATATATATATATATATGTGTGTATGTGTGTGTGTGTCTGTGTCTCTCTGTGTGTGCGTGTGTGACATCGTTTCATATATAGAAGAGGGTGTATAATAAAATAATTTACAATAAAACGCTATTAAAAAGTCTCCTATTTTGAAAATCCCGAGCGTGAAACTGTCTTCTAAACTGATATATATATATATATATATATATATATATATATATATATATATATATATATATATATATGTATATATATATATATATATATGTATATATATATATATATATATATATATGTATATATATATATATATATATATATATGTATATATATATATGGTTTCATTTTGTTTTTTCTTGTTAACTTGATGGATTTGAAAATCCTTATAAATTAATTTTAATTTATAAGGTGAAATAATTATCATCAGTATCATAGAGTAATCCTAATTCCTATTGTTTGTAATATATATATATATATATATATATATATATATATATATATATATATATATATATATATATATATGTGTGTGTGTGTGTGTGTGTGTGTGTGTGTGTGTGTGTGTGTGTGTGTGTGTGTGTGTGTGCTCCTGAAAAATTTATTTCGGTTAAGCTCTCTGGGGAGGAAGTGTGGGTTGGTAAACAGTGATTATTACGGCTAATAATGCAAGACTCTTCGGTAAATCGAATGGATTTCTCTCAGTCACTGTGTGTTTATCTAAAAATAAATACGCTTAAATTCACTTTCAACGGCTTACTGGTAGAATCCACGTTTGACGCCAATCCAGTCGGGTTTCGATCCTAGCTAGAGGCGACCGGACGTCTAGCCACACTGATGAGCTGTGATACAGCGAAACAGTCTGTCTGTGGATGGCAATATTTTTTTTTGTATATATTGGAGGAAACTATATATATATATATATATATATATATATATATATATATATATATATATATATATATATCAAGAACAGTTTTGGAGGAAACTATATATATATATATATATATTTATATATATTATTTCCATACTGTTTTATATATTGTTTAGTTAATCTCCAGAAATCAGATTTTGTACTGTCGCTGTGTACGAAATAATTAGATGTTTTAATTTGTTTAATGTGTTTTCACTTGGATATCACATGTTTTATAAGCAGCTTGTTACTACTACTACTACAAATAATAATAATAATATTGATAAGCAAATACAACAAACTAGAGATCGAAATATAAAAAAAATGTGGCACTTAAAACCTAAAACTGTTCTTCTTGGGATTGAAGCTTTGGGTCTGATTATAGAAAGGAACTCAACAGCAAATCAAAAAAAAAAAAAATCCCTGGTGCGCCCTCTATTCAGGCCTTTTCAGGAAATCCCCGAAATAGTTCGAACAAACACAGCTCATATTCTACGATGAGCTTTTGCCTATTTAAGTTTTTTGTTAATAGCTGTCTTTTGTTTAATTAAATGGAAAACAACAAAAATATCACATCCTTTGCTTGCCCTCGGTCATTGGTTATGACCCGGCATGTAATTATAAAAAAAATGTAGGTTAAAAAGAATTTAAATAATAATAATAATAATAATAATAATAATAATAATAATAATAATAATAATGATAATTTCAAATCGACAAGGTCATAAAACATTGACAGCCGGAGACCGGGCTTATTACCTTCTTAACGTTGCTTGTTCGTCTGATACATGAGAAGTCGAGGGGGAAGAACAGAAAACTGAGAACTATAGAGGTACGAATATGGAATTATTAAACGATAGAGATTATGCCTATTGCAATTGGAGCATTAAGAACCGTGTTAGAGAAAATTGCCTATTGGTTGAAAGTACAGGGTGAACCCCCAAAAAACGGGAATTTTTGAAGTGCGTATAGCCAGACATGAGCAAGTGGCAACACTGCGAGACAGTGACCTTGAGCAAGTAAACATTTCGCCATTTTAGTAACAAGAATGAAATTCACAGAATCCTAGCTGAGATGTTGCAGCAGTCAATGAGGAATCTCAACAGCAGATTTCAAGAATGCATTCGTACAGGAGGACGCCATCTACAGGACGTAATTTAAAAAAAAATGAAAATTCCATCATTGTTTCTTAAATGGCATGTTTTAAGGTTTCAATTACTATGAATTAAATATTTGTCGTCTATCACTCTTGGTTTTATTGGATTATTAAAAAGTTCCCGTTTTTTTGGGTCACCGTATATTAGATTTATTAGTGAGCTTTTATGTGTTCGTTTACTTGGCACAGTACGAAAAACCAGAAAAGTACTGGATATCTAAGGCTGTAGAATATAGCTTAACATCTAATAATTGCAAAAGCAGCTAATAACATCGAAGAAGCCGTGCAAAAAGACAGTTAATACTAATAAATACAATAAACAAAATATTTAATAGCCACAGGTATGTCATTCGAACCAACAATGTGACATCCTCAGAACTTACGGAACATTTTATCATGAACAACTCTAATTTCAACGAACATCTTAACGTACATATTTTGAAAAATATCCAGAATCCACCGATCTTTCAACCCTTAAAAGGCATGAAGATAATTACATCTGCAAATTACTAACGTCCCACCCCAGGGGGAGAAGAATTAGCAAAATGACAGGAACCTTCCATAAGATTTATACTAAACTATTTGGTTAATTGTTCTCACTAACTAATGAACTAATGGAAATATTCAAAATGAGCACGGTCCCCATCACGTTACACACGAAGAAGTTGCATTCCATTCACGCTAATCATGAAATACCGCATGGGATCTGACCCAGAAAAAGATCATGAAAATAATGATAATAAAATCTCTCTTAATCTTAATTTCTAATAACATTCCTTTATTTCAGGTCTCTGGAACTGGAAATAATAATAATAATAATAATAATAATAATAATAATAATAATAATATTCAATCACCTACTCTACATGGATGATCTAAAAATCTTTGCCAAAGACGACAATGAGTTGAAGGGCTTCCTCAATATTGTAAAATACTTCAGTGACGACATAGTTATGGACTTCGGATTAGATAAATGTGCAAAAGTAACATTCTAGAAAGGTAGAATTACAGAAACACCCTTAATAGATTTAGATTTTGTCACAACGATTAGGGATGACACTTATAAGTACCTAGGAATTAGCGAAGGAGATGGCATACAGCCCCCCACCAAATGAAGGAGAAAGTAAGAAAGGAGTACTACAGGCGTGTACGTCTGGTACTAAATACCGAGCTAAACTCCATAAACAGAATATCAGTTATAAACACCTTGGCTGTCCCTGTGGTGCAATACAGCTTTAACGTCCTTAACTGCACCATAGCTGAAATTAAGCGAATGGACGCCAAAACGAGAAAGCTTCTCACTTGCTACAGTATGCATCATCCCAAAGCTGATGTTGATCGTCTGAATGTGCCCAGATCCGAAGGAGGCAAAAGACTAATTCAACTAGAACTCTCCTACAAAACTACAACAATTGGCCTCCAAAGATACTTAGAAAATACAGAAGACTGGATGATGGTATGTGTCAAGGAACATGAAAGTAGTAAGCGTCTTTACTCCGTAATAAAAGAGGCCAACAAATTCAAAATGGAGTTTCAAATGGGCGAGGCTGAAGCTGCAAAATACTTAAAAAAGAAAGCAAAGACAGATGCAACCGACCAGATACAGAAACAATGACAGGATAAACCGCTTCATGACAAATACTCTGCCTGTACCAAACAAGCTGACGTAGACAAAACCCGTACCCATCAGTGGCTACGTAGTGCAGGGTTGAAAGCTGAAACTGAAGGTTTTATCCTTGCTGCACAGGACCAATGCTTAACTAGGAATTATCAAGCACATATACTAAAATATTGTGTTAGCCCAAAATGCAGATTCTATGATAAATATCTAGAAACAATTCATTATCTTGTATCAGGTTGCACGATATTGGCACCCACTGAATATAAAATCCGGCATGACAGAGTGGGCCAATATCTGCACGGGAAAATTTGCAACTTCTATGAGAAGGAAACGGGAAGAAACTGGTATGAACACCACCCAGACTCGGTTACGGAGATAGGACCTGTTACAATTCTATGGGACTACACAATACACACTGACAGAACAATCAAAGCCAACCACCCAGACATTGTTATTAAAGACCACAAACAAAAAGTGCCTCCTTATTGATATGGCAGTCCCTGCAGACTGCAATGTATCTTTGAAGATATTCAAAAAGCTGTCAAAATACAAGGACCTTGAAATAGAAATCTAAAAAATGTGGCACATGGGAACATCAACAATCCCTGTTGTAGTTGGAGCCTTAGGATTGGTTGGAAAACATTCCAGTAGACTACTTGAAGGGATTTCTGGAAGTCCATGCCTCAAAGAGATACAAAAAATTGTTCTGACAAGTACAGCCCACACTTTACGAAGGGCTTTATCCATGTAATTTTTTTTTGTCAGTGGAAAGTGTCATGATGCCATTTTTAACATTAAGTACCTAGGTGGGACACAGAAAGAAATGTGTAAACGGCAGATATCAAAGGAAATAAAAATAATAATAATAATATTAAATTTCCCCAGGAAATGACAAGGTACCCAACTTTTGATTCTTTCATTTGTCATCAATCCATAAAACCCTTGCGCAAAATTTATCAATGGTAATTAATAATCCTAATGAAATTTCAGAATGGATCACTCAAGGTATTACATATCTCCTGCCAAAAAAGGTGAACGAGATGACCAAAAATATTATAGGCCAATAACATGATTGTCCATCACATATAAATTAGCCACATCTGTACTGAGTGAATGTACTTACTTTTTTCTTGGTGAAAACAACATTCCTCCAATGGAACAGAAAAGATGTCGAAAAGGCTGATATTGTTACAAAGATCAAATATTGATAAATAAAATGATCATGGAATGTTGCTGGAAAAAGTAGCCTTTGATAGTGTGCCACACTCTTGGATCCTCAAGGTTTTGGTAATGTACAAAGTCTCCTCGGTGATAGTAAATTTCCTTATGGAACTGTGGAAAATCACTTTATACTTAAATCACACCAAAGGCACTGCCACGTCCAATTATATGAATATCCGATAAGGAATCTTTCAAAGAAACTTCCTGTCACCTCTTCTGTTTTCTCTGACCCTAACCCCCACATTTGAACTAAACAGTAATAATCTTGGATCTAAAATAAACAAAAAAGTAATTAATTACTTATTCTACATGGATGACGTCAAAGCCTTTTGCGAAAGACGACAATGAGTTGAAAGTTCTCCTCAGTAATGTAAAATATTTCAGTTATAACATCGGTATGGATTTCGGGTTAGATAAATGTACAAAAGTGTTGGGGCGCACCCACCTTCACAACCACAATAGACTGATCCTATTATTATAAATAGAACAGTAGTTCTAGAGACTGGGAGTAGTGTTGTAGTGCAGTGCAGAGTGAGACTTCTGTAGTGATCAGTTACACTTCCGTTTCTCGACCGGAAGATACCGTTGGACTTTATTACTATTACTTATTGTTACTACTAACCTACGTTCGTTCTACTACTAATCTCTCTGATGTAAATACCTCTCTGAATATACCAGTATTTTTCCCTACGACTGTGTTTGTTCGTTATTACCATATACTCACGTGGAAACACTCAACATCTCAACAGTGGCGACGAAGGATGTTTTATTGATCTCAACAAAAAGTATCATTCAAGAAAAGGAGAATTACCGAAGCACACTTAATAGATCTAGATTTTGTCACGAGGAAACTGGAACAAGAAGAAGCCTATAAATAGCTAAGAGTCAGCGAAGGTGATGGAATACAGTATACTCAATTGAAGTAAGAAAAGAATATTACAGGCGTGTGAGCTTGGTGTTAAATATCGAGTTGAATTCACCAAACAGAATATCAGCCATAAACACTTTGGCTGTCCCTGTGGTGCAATACAGTTTTAACATCCCTAGTTGGGCCATAGTTGACATTAAGCGGATGGACGTCAAAAAGAGAAAGCTTCTCACTTGCCACTTCAGCATGCATCAACCTAAGGCCGATATTGAGCGTCTGTATGTGTCATGATCCGAAGGCGGCAGACGATTAGTTCAAATAGAACTGTTTTATATAAAACTACAACAATCGATCTTCAACGATATCTAGAAACTGCAGAAGACTGGGTGGTGATCTGCATAAGAGAACATGTAAGAAACAAGAAACGTTATTCATCTCTCTGATAGGTGTCGCGATCTCTTAATAAAAAAAAGTTTTCCCAGATGACAATGAGATGAAACGTCTCCTCAGTACTGTAAAATGCTTCAATGGTTACATCGGTATGCATTTTGGATTAGCTAAATTTGCAAATGTAGCATTTAAGAAAACGAGAATTACCGAAGAACACTCAATAGATCCCGATTTTGTCACAAAGATTAGGGAACGGGAACAAGAAGAATCCTATAAATACTTAGGAGTCAGCGAAGGCTATAGAACAGCCAGTCAGTTATGTGTCATGCGTGATATACACTTAGGCCATCATGTATCTTTCGATACGTGACTGAAGCAGATTTTATTCCCGCAGTAGTTTGCCATTTCTTTCAAGGGTGAAAGTTTACTGTTTTCCTTCTGCTCCTCTCATCCGGTCTGTCCTGCTATTTACTCATAGCTGGGGGGGGGGGGAGAAGAAGAGGATTCATACTTTTCCCAATGGAATAGCACGTAAGTGAATGTAAGAGATTCGACTGGAATTTGAACTCGGCTCTTCGATTCCACATTCCGAACCGCTATCCACTACTCCACCGTGCCTCCTGATGGAACACAGAATACCCTAATGAAGGAGAAAATAAGAAAATACTACTGCGTCTGGTTTTAAATACCGAATTGAATTCATAAAACAGAATATTATCCATAGACAGTTTGGCTGTCCCTATGGTGCAAATGTTTTGAAAAATAAAAAAACTCGTCCTGGGTATGACGATAAACTACATCCGCATCCTGGGTAAGACGATAAACTACGTCCAACAGCAAGGCTTCTGATAATACGTTTTTGAAAAAATAATGTTGCCAGCTGTACGTTTTTGAAAAAATAATATTACCGGCTATACGTTTTTCTTGAAATAATAATGTTGCCGGCTATACGTTTTTGAAAAAAATAATATTACCAGCTATACGTTTTTGAAAAAATAATATTATCAGCTATACATTTTTGAGGAAAAATATTAACAGAAATAGATTTTTGACAAAACAAAAATATTACCAGGAAAAAAAAAGTTGTCGGCATTAAATGACCCATTGAGGTTGATATGCCGTAAAACAAAACAAAGCAAAGCAAACCAAAAATAAAAACATTACATCTGTTAATCACTAAAAACTGTAATATAATTTTATTTAGTTAATTTCTTTGTTTGGTTGGTTGATTTTGTTTAGCGGTATATCAACATCTATGGGTTATTTAATGCCAAAATTTAATTTGGTAATTATAAAAAAAAGATTTTCTTCCACTCCTGGTTGAGGGTCATATATTCTGTAGCATTCTGGCACAAATAATTGTTGTAAATCAGTTGGCTTGGTGGTGGTGGTGGTGGAGGGCGTTCATCACTGAATGATGATTTTCAATAAAGTTACAGTTTTAAAATTTTTAAAGTTCTATCTTTGAATGACGATAAATCAATCAACATTTTTTCCTACCGTCCAACAATCTAGCGCCTGACAATCTGGCGCCAAAACAACCGTGACAAAACGCCAGCACCCAACTGGCTGCGCACAGTCGTCCCAGTCCGAGGTTATTCACTGTTTCCTTCTGCTCTTCATTGTCTTCTGTGAGCAAGCCCTCTCTCCTCATTATGTGTCAGGAATTTCAAATGTCTCTTTCTGATCCTAAGCCCGTTTTGTTTCCATTTTCCTTAATACTTCCTTATTGTTCACATGTTACGGCCATAGTATTCTCAGCATCCTTTTGTAGAACCACATCTCTGCTGCCTCAAATTTTCTCTTCATCTGTGAGGATATTGTCCAGTATTCACTGCCGTGTAGAAGGGTTAATATTGCATAGTAGTTCAGCATTGTTTCTTAATACTTTGTTAAGTTTTGGGAAGACATCTTTCGCGATTCCAATGCGATTTCGGATTCTGTTTTACATTATCCATAATGTACCACTGTTGTCAAAATTAACAGTAAGAAGGAATTTTCTAATCGCTATATACATTTTTTACAGTATATCTTTATAAATTTTCTGTTATACAAATAGTTATTATTTTTAATAGCATATTATTCCAAATAAATTCTACGGTAAGGACGAATCTTCTATCCGTCACGTAACATTTATTACAGTCTATTGTTATAATTCTTCTATTTTATTAGTTATTGTTGTTAATCGCTTACTGTGCCAGTAAGATCCCTTTTTATCCTTTCACATCAAATAAGGCGATAATGCTACTAGGACGCAAGGGGTTACAGGAAGTGAAAGAGAATGAAAAGGCTTTAGTGAAGAGAAGTGAGGAAAAGGGCAAAGGAACAGGGTTCAGGAAAACAGAAGATGGCGACTGACGTTGCTTTTAAACTTTTGAAGATTGTAGGCGGCAGGAAAGCCAGAAATCGGAAGGGTGAGAAGTGCAATAAAAGAAACTGCTAGAATAGAAGTGGCGGTTGCATCTAACTAAGTACAACAGTAAAATGCTGAGACCTAGTTGCCAATCGAGTAGCAAGTTTAAATTCATGTAAACGGAGTACCGGAAAAGCAGCCATGAAAATATTTGTAGAAAAGACAGAAAGAAGCCACGTCACGCCGGTGAGAAAGTGACTGCAATCGAGATTGGTGAGAACGAACCTTCTATCCACTACATAACTCTTATTACAATCTATTGTTATAATTGTTCTATTTAATTATTAGTTATTGTTGTTAATATCTTATTGTGCCTAGTTTATAATTTCAACTCTTATACAACAATATATGCATAAGAAAAATATAAGAATTTTGCCTGGACTCTTGGACGATATTTCTCGCGGTAAAGAAGACCATTAAAACTAATCATAATTTGATTTACCATTTTCTTTCGTAGGATCAAACTCGAGATGAAACTTTTATTAACTTTTCGTACACATTGCATTATTTCCAAGAAGTAACTCACTCCCACCCTAACCTCGTGTGTAGCTCGACTGGCAGCTCAATCATATTTCGCTCAAAATCACATTAGGACAGTGTGATTTGAAACAATCCAAATCGGCCAATCACGTCTAATCCGATTATGCTGTCACCAGTTTTGGTTTTAATTTGATGGTCTCGACATGCGCACGCCACTACCTCTTGGAAAATGTTGTTCGTTTTTGACTCCAGACACAGGAGAGCAGTGACGTGAGCTGTCATAAGTCATAAAGCTAAGGGCGGCGGGAAAGTTTGGTAATAAAGCATATCAATTATCTCATGAAAATAAATAAATGAGAACGAAAACAATGAGATGATATAAAAATAAAAAAAAACAACCAAAGGAATAGGAACGGAGTTCGCGAGGGAAATAGAGAAGAGGAAAAACATAAAAGATGTAAGAAGAAAAGAAGAGAAAAAGACGAGAAAAGAAATATGACAGGAGCAGCTAAGAAAGAAGAAGAATGAAAAGTGCATTGAGAGAAGAGAAAAGCACAAAGAAGACGTAGAAAGGAAGAAGAAACAGAAAAAAAAGAAAGAATGAAAGGAAGAAAAGAAAGAATTAAAAAGAAAGAATGAAAAAGAAAGAAAGAAAAAAGAAAAGTAAAGATAGTAGAAAGTAAAAATTAAAAAAATAAAAGGAAGAACAGAAAGAAATAAAGAAAAAGGAAGAAAGAAAAAGACAGCAAAGAATGGAAAGAAAGAATGAAAAGGAAAGAAAGAAGGAAAAAAGAAAAAGAAAGAATAAAAGGAAGAACAGAAAGAAATAAAGAAAAAGGAAGAAAGAAAAAGACAGCAAAGAATGAAAAGGAAAGAAAGAAAGAAGAAAGAAAAGAAAAAGAAAGAAAGGTGTTTGGAAAAGAAGTAAAAAGGAAATAAATATAAATAATAAAAAAGAACGAGAGAAAAGAAAGGAAGAAATTGTGAGTGAAAAAAAAAAAAACAGTAAATGAAAATCCCTCTGCTGCTTTTTTTTTATTATTTGTCAACGAATATGAAATAAAGAATGAAAATGACAAAAAGAAATTTGCGAAGAAAAGAAAAAGTCGTGGAAAAATTAGGAAAGGCCAGGATAAAATGAGGAAGAACAAGAGAAGGAGGAAGAATAGAAAGAAAATAAATTGTTTCAAAAGAAGGAAGCAAAGAAGAAGGAGAGGTATAAGTAAAAGAAGAAAGAAACCTAACAAAATAAAATTGCGAGGAAAATAAATGAGCGATATTATATGATAATAGCAATAATAAAAAAGACGAGAAAAAAAGAGAGACAAATAATTTGAAGAAACAGGCGAAATTGTAACTTTTATCATAAGTGAATGGCAGGAAAGCACATAAAAGCAAGAACGACAAAGTGGGAAGAGTTATACACTGGAAATTGTACAAAATGTTGGGTCACTATATAAACAAATGTTAAAAGAACCAACTAAAGTTAATTCTAGAAAACTGGAAAAAATAATTTTTTAAAAATCTGCACAAACTTCAACATCGAAAAAAAAGAAAACGGATTTATTTTTCGTGAACACGTAAAAGATATTCTGTCGTATTATAGAATAAGAAGAAAAAGAAGGCGAAGAAGGAGAAGAAAAGAAGAAGAAAAAGAAGGAAGGAAGAGCGATGAAATGACGAAAGAAGACATATGAAACAAAGGCATAGAAAGAAGGAAGGCAAGGAAGGAAGAAAAGAAAAGAAAAGAAAATTTAGATTTTGTGAACACGGAAAAGAGATTCTGCCGTATTATAGAAGAAGGCAGAGAAGAAGAAAAAGAAGAACAAAAAAAAAGAGAAAAAGAAGAAGAAGAAGAAGAAAAAGAAGAAGGAGGAGGAGGAGAAGAAGAAGAAGAGAAGGAGGAGGAGAAGAAGAAGGAAGAGGAGAAGAAGAAGAAGAAGAATGAGGATGAGAAGAAGAAGAAGAATGAGGATGAGAAGAAGAAGAAGAAGAAGAAGAAGAAGAAGAAGAAGAAGAAGAAGAAGAAGAAGAACTGACAAATGAGTAGTGAAAAATAAAACGAGAATTAAACGATTATTACGACAAAACACAAAATAATGAAAAAATCGTAAAAATGATTTTTCAGGAAGTACCGGAGGGTTAGTGTTACGGTTCTCAAAAGGTCGTGCCATTAATAACTGAAGCACTAGAAACGATGTCAAAAGTACTAGAAATAGGAAAGTAGTTCATTGGGCAAAAGAAGAATAATAGAGAAATAAAAAGCATAAAAGATGGAAGGCTAAAGAAAAGAAAAAGAGGAGAAAAGAAAATGAAGGAAGGAGGAGGAACTATGAAATGGGAAAGTAAGACACATGAATAGTGCATCGCGAGAAAAGAACAAAGAGGTAGAAGGAAGGAAGAGAAAAGAACGAGAAAAGGAAAATGAAGGAGGATGAGTAGGAGCAATGAAATGAAGAAAGAAGGCATATGAATAGTACATTAGAAGAGAAGAGAAGAACAAATAGATAGAAAGAATGAAGAGAAATAAGGAAGAAAGAAAAGAAGAAAAAGAAGGAAAAAGAGAAAAGGAAAAAGAAGGAAAGAGGTGATATGAAATGAAGAAAAAGACATGAATAGTGCACTGGGAGAAGAAGAGAACAAAGAGGTAGAAAGAAAGAAGAAAGAATGGAAAAGAAGAGAAAAGAACGAGAAAAGGAAAATGAAGGAGGAGGAACGATGAAGTGAAGAAAGAAGACATATGAATACTGCATCGAGAAAAGAGAAGAACAAAGGTATATAAAGAAAGAAGGGAAAGAAAGGGAAAGAAAAAAGAAGGAAGAAAAAGAAAGAGAAAAGAAAAATGAAAGAAGAGAAAGAGGAGATATGAAGGGAAGAAAAAGACACATAGTGCATCGGGAGGAGAGAACAAAAAACGTAGAAAGAAGGAAAGAAGAGAACGAAAAGTGGAAAAGTAGAAAAAAGAACGAGAAAAAGAAAATGGAAGAAGAAAATGATTGAGTTATGAAATGAAGAAAGAAGCCGAATGGAAAGATCATCGGTAGAAGAGGAGAACAAAGGGGTAGAAAGAAGGAAGGAAAAGAAGGAAGATGTTACCATAATAATTACTTGAGGTAGGTCAGAGGCCCAACGGCCATAACATTGCGATAAAAACACACAAAGATGAGGATAACAGTTCGAATGTAAATGATGCCAATAAAGAGCAATTAGTCATATACTAAGCATTGTTTCGTCGACTTCCCTTTTTTGGAGATACGTGTACCCTTGGGGGTACGCGGGAGAAAAAGGGATACACAATCAAGTTTCTTGTGCACTCTGTATTTTCACCATTTTTATAATTCTTTTGAACAGCAGTAGAGGTTTATCACTTGTTTCATGTTTAGGATAGTGTTTCCGGTTCCCGCTAAAGTCTACTAAACTCTATACTTCTAACCTCTCCATCTAAACACTAATTTTATTTACTATTTATTTTTTCCTCAATAGGAGTAGACAGGTTTGTATATCGTCCGGTTTACACTGCTCCCCCGACCTTCTGAAGAGCTATAGAGGTTTATCACTTGTTACATGTTTAGGATAGTGTTTCCGGTTCCTTCTAAAGTTTACTAAACTATACTTCTAACGTCTCCGCCTAAACTCTGTAATTTTATTTACTGTTTAATTTTTCAATAGGGGTAGATTGGTGCGCCTATCGCCAGGTTAACGTCCTTTTCTTGGTCTCTTGAACAAGAATAGAGGTTTATCTGTTTTTTTTTTCTGTTCACGATTGGGTTTCCGGTTCCTTTTAAAGGCTTTTTAATTTCTTTCACTCCCAGTAGCTCTTTGCGTCTTAGTGGCATTATCGCCTTACTTGAGGTGAATTGATTAAAAAGAAAATTAGTCATTCACTTTTCTTGGATAGAAAGTAACAATTTACTTCATGTGTTTCCCACATTGATTATCAACCCATTCACAATTCCTGCTGTCCAGGGTATGACGATAAACTACATACACGTCCTGGGTAAGACGATAAACTATGTCTGACAGCAAGGCCTCTCATCAAGAGGTTTTGAGGAGCGTCGAACAACCTGTTAATTACAGCTGTTCCTAGGTTCACCCTGACCTGCGGTGGTAGCACCTGTTAGGGTCCCAGCTATGGGCAAATAGTTAACTTCTAAACTGGGTTCAAAACACTATGAAAGTGTAAAAATATGTTTTAATACCAGAAATACTTTTTTTTTAAAATTATTATCTGAAATACATTATTACCAGCTTTATATTTAAAAAAAAAAATATTAGCCGCAATAGATTTTTGACGAAAAATATTACCAGCACTACATTTAAAAAAAAAATATTAGCAGCAATAAAAATTTTGTCGTTATTAAATAACCAATTGAGGTTGATATGCCGTAAAACAAAACAAAACAAAACAATCAATCACAATTCCAATCGAATTAATTCCAAATCACTCACAGACAATTTCAAAGATGAATTTATAGAATGTTTGCATGGCTTAATGACTAATGATCTTTCTGAAATATCTTCCAAGGGAATTTAAAAGTGAGAGGCACAATTTATGGAGATATGTGGATAGATAACGGTTAACCCTAGGCTTGAACGATTATAGTGATCGGGGAAGGATCGATAAAGCAGCGATTCGTGGCAAGAAGCTGTTCGAGTGGAACTTACATCTCACCAATGGGATACGAAGAGAATGAGAGTGGTTCGTTACACTGTGTCTGGCATGGCGGGTCTTAGCCGTGAAGATTAGAACTGATGGAAATAAGGAATGTAGTTTTCTGAACACTTTCCATGGAAATAGCGTTAGAGCAGCAACAGGCTTGTGACGTTTGATCTGTGAGAAAGGAATTTGCAGGCTGGAAAATTAGTTCGTAAGCCACAAGAATACGGAGACGCTTTTAGGTTTTATCGAGACTGGAATGTGAAGATTGGACAGCGCCTCTCCATATATGGTCAAAAACAAATTTCATGCAAATCTATCAAATGAAAATACATCCGAGTCTCTTTCGGAAATAGTTCCAAGAATTGATTTAATTTTTGAAAAAAGCCAACCTCATCCATTAAATGTATTGAATAAAATTATAAGCAAATATTACTTGTTTTCTATTCTATTGTATGGTATCCATACATTTTTTAGCATATTATTTTCAAAAGGTACACCAACACAATTATATAAGATGAAAGGGTATATGGGAGGGAAAAGTTTAACACTTCCTGATTTAAAGGCACTTGATCTAATAAGCCTATTGAAATTAAAGTTAAGTATTTGGATTCCTGATAGCATGAAATTAAATGTGGGTCTCTTTCACAAATAGATCCCAGAATTGACTTAATTTTTGAAAAGAGCCAACCTCATCCATCTCATTAAATGTATAACAATACATTGAATAAAATTATAAACAAATATTACTTGTTTGCTATACTATAGTATCTATACATTTTATACCATCTTATTCTCAAAAGGTACACCGACACAATTAGATAAGATGAAAGGGTATATGGGAAGGAAAAGTTTAACACTTCTTGATTTAAAGGCACTTGATCTAATAAGCCTATTGAAAAATGCCTGAAGATTTAGTTCAAGCATGAAACAGACTGTCGCCGCTCGGTGTTGACCACTGTGTCCACTTTCATATTTTCTGATGCTATATCCCTGACATAAAGAAGAAGCGGATTAGAGAAGATTATTAAGAAGAAAATTAAAGAAGCAGGTTGAACAGAAGAAGATTAAAAAAGAAAATTAGAAGAAGAAGAAGAAGATTAGAGAAGAAAAAGATTAGAGAATGAAATTAGAGGAAGGAAGGAAAAGAAGACTTGAGAAGAAAATTAGAAGAGCAAGAGGGGAAGTTGAAGTAGAAGAAGAAGATTAGAGGAGAAAAAGATTACAGAAGAAAATTAAAGGAGAAGAAGGAAAAGAAGATTGAACAAGAAAGTTAGAAAAGGAGGCGGAAAAGAAGAAGACGAAGAAGAAGAAAATGAAAAGAAAAATTAGAGGAGGCGGAGGAAAGAAGAAGATTAGAGAAGAAAAAGATTAGAGATGAAAATTAAAAGAATAAGAATGAGAAGAAGAAGAAGAAGAAGAAGAAGAAGAAGAAGAAGAAGAAGAAGAAGAAGAAGAAGAAGAAGAAGAAGAAAATTAGAGGAGGCGGAGGAAAGAAGAAGATTAGAGAAGAAAAAGATTAGAGATGAAAATTAAAAGAATAAGAATGAGAAGAAGAAGAAGAAGAAGAAGAAGAAGAAGAAAATTAGAGGAGGCGGAGGAAAGAAGAAGATTAGAGATGAAAATTAAAAGAATAATAATAATAATAATAATAATAATAATAATAATAATAATAATAATAATAATAATAATAAGAAGAAGAAGAAGAAGAAGAAGAAGAAGAAGAAGAAAATTAGAGGTGGCGGAGGAAAGAAGAAGATTAGAGAAGAAAATTAGAAGAAGAAGAAGAAAAAGAAGAAGAAGAAGAAGAAGAAGAAGAAGAAGAAGAAGAAAATTAGAGGTGGCGGAGGAAAGAAGATTAGAGAAGAAAATTAGAAGAAGAAGAAGAAGAAGAAGAAGATGAAAATTAGAGGTGGCGGAGGAAAGAAGAAGATTAGAGAAGAAAATTAGAAGAAGAAGAAGAAGAAGAAGAAGAAAATTAGAGGTGGCGGAGGAAAGAAGAAGATTAGAGAAGAAAATTAGAAGAAGAAGAAGAAGAAGAAGATGAAAATTAGAGGTGGCGGAGGAAAGAAGAAGATTAGAGAAGGAAATTAGAAGAAGAAGAAGAAGAAGAAGAAGAAGAAGAAGAAGAAGAAGAAGAAGAAGAAGAAGAAGAAGAAGAAGAAGCAAATTATAGGTGGCGGAGGAAAGAAGAAGATTAGAGAAGAAAATTAGAAGAAGAAGAAGAAGAAGAAGAAGAAGAAGAAGAAGAAGAAGAAGAAGAAGAAGAAGAAGAAAATTAGAGGTGGCGGAGGAAAGAAGAAGATTAGAGAAGAAAATTAGAAGAAGAAGAAGAAGAAGAAGAAGAAGAAGAAGAAGAAGAAGAAGAAGAAGAAGAAGAAGGAAATTATAGGTGGCGGAGGAAAGAAGAAGATTAGAGAAGAAAATTAGAAGAAGAAGAAGAAGAAAAAGAAGAAGAAGAAGAAGAAGAAGAAGAAGAAGAAGAAGAAGAAGAAGAAGAAAATTAGAGGTGGCGGAGGAAAGAAGGAGATTAGAGAAGAAAATTAGAAGAAGAAGAAGAAGAAGAAGAAGAAGAAGAAGAAGAAGAAGAAGAAGAAGAAGAAAATTAGAGGTGGCGGAGGAAAGAAGAAGATTAGAGAAGAAAATTAGAAGAAGAAGAAGAAGAAGAAGAAGAAGAAGAAGAAGAAGAAGAAGAAGAAGAAGAAGAAGAAGAAGAAGAAGAAGAAAATTAGAGGTGGCGGAGGAAAGAAGAAGATTAGAGAAGAAAATTAGAAGAAGAAGAAGAAGAAGAAGAAGAAGAAGAAGATGAAAATTAGAGGTGGCGGAGGAAAGAAGAAGATTAGAGAAGAAAATTAGAAGAAGAAGAAGAAGAAGAAGAAGAAGATGAAAATTAGAGGTGGCGGAGGAAAGAAGAAGATTAGAGAAGAAAATTAGAAGAAGAAGAAGAAGAAAAAGAAGAAGAAGAAGAAGAAGAAGAAGAAGAAGAAGAAGAAGAAGAAGAAGAAAATTAGAGGTGGCGGAGGAAAGAAGGAGATTAGAGAAGAAAATTAGAAGAAGAAGAAGAAGAAGAAGAAGAAGAAGAAGAAGAAGAAGAAGAAGAAGAAGAAGAAGAAGAAGAAGAAGAAGAAGAAGAAAATTAGAGGTGGCGGAGGAAAGAAGAAGATTAGAGAAGAAAATTAGAAGAAGAAGAAGAAGAAGAAGAAGAAGAAGAAGAAGAAGAAGAAGAAGAAGAAGAAGAAGAAGAAGAAGAAGAAGAAAATTAGAGGTGGCGGAGGAAAGAAGAAGATTAGAGAAGAAAATTAGAAGAAGAAGAAGAAGAAGAAGAAGAAGAAGAAGAAGATGAAAATTAGAGGTGGCGGAGGAAAGAAGAAGATTAGAGAAGAAAATTAGAAGAAGAAGAAGAAGAAGAAGAAGAAGAAGATGAAAATTAGAGGTGGCGGAGGAAAGAAGAAGATTAGAGAAGAAAATTAGAAGAAGAAGGAGGAGGAGGAGGAGAAGAAGGAGAAGAAGAAGAAGAAGAAGAAGAAGAAGAAGAAGAAGAAGAAGAAGAAGAAGTGGTAGCAGGAGATTAGTGACGATTAGAGAAGAAGAAGTTGCTGAATATTAATAATAAAAAAACATAAAAAATCTGCCCAAAAATTAAAAAAAAAAAGAAATTTCAAGAAACTAATGAAAGCAAAGCAAGTCTGTGTTAACATCAATGGCGTTAACAAAGCGACCGCTATGTTTTACGCGCCCAGCACAAAACCGTTCGAATACAGTAGTTATTAATGATGGGCAAAGTACAAGGCGTGGCAATTTCCGGGGGTCTTCAACTCCTTACGCCCTTTGCAGAAAAGATAATAATTAACTCCGTGATCTTTGGAATGATGGCAACAAAGATGTCGGCACTCGATCTATAAGAATTAACGTTTCTCTTCTATCTTTATTTCTTAATTTATTTTTTATTGTTAGTATTGATATTAATTAAAGTGAAGTGAATAGGGTAAATGAACAATTGCCGGGAAATGTAAGTCGGGTGATTGTGTTGCATCATGCGGGTATTTGGCTTTGAAAATCGGCATTCGAAATCATGTTTATAACTCCCTTAACTCTTAGCCAAGCCCTTAGGTATACTTACCATAGTTAGTGTATTCTGGCATTAGGTCACAAAAGGTATGGCACCTTTGAAGATCAAGCGCTCTAAAGCAGCTGTCTATCAAACCAGCTTGTTAACCATCACCTTACGACTGACATTATTCTCCAGTTAAGCTACAGTAATGAATGATCGTGTTTAAATAATCCATGACTACACGAATAAACGAAATATTTAATAATTCCTGCCACTTATCGAACCATATTGTCATCAAACTGCACATAAATAAACAGAATAAGGATAATAGCATTAGACAGCTACGCACAGATATTACCATAATATCAATAAAATCAAATAGTAAAAAAAGACATATTATCCTTATGTGTGTGTGTGTGTGTGTGTATGTGTGTGTGTGTGTGTAAATATAAAATTGTGCGTATGAGGTGAAGGTCGAATTAATAGAGACCTTTCATGGCTATCTACACGTGTGCCATATATATATATATATATATATATATATATATATATATATATATATATATATATATTTTTATATATATATTTTACAGCAAAAAAAAATTATCTCAACGTAGAGTTGTCTATGTTGAGGTAATTTTTAATTTTTGTTTTTTTGCTGTAAAAGTACATATGCTCTTTTAAAATAAAAATATCGAGCTCTCTGTTGGTCAGTTGTATTATTAATATTACTAGAATCCACCCGGATTATATACCAACAGATCGATTACCTGTACTATATATATATATATATATATATATATATATATATATATTCAATGAAATATCTCGGACATTCAGTCCGGTAAATATTGTTAATAGTGTTTATTATAAACAGAGCATTTACTTAAATATTTGTATGTATAAAAATAACGTATAAACAATATATATATATGTATATATATATATATATATATATATATATATATATATATATATATATATATATATATATATATATATACATATAAAAGTGAACATTAAGGTCAACACTTAGAGGCGACAGTCTGTTTCATGCTGTCGCCTCTAAGTGTTGACTTCAATGTTTACTTTTATATTTACACTCGCTCTATCTCTGATATTGAGCACTTTATCCCATAAATATAGCACACCTTAAGACTATATTTCTTCATATATATATATATATATATATATATATATATATATATATATATATATATATATATATATATATATATATATATATGTGTCTATATTTCTGAGATGAGGTATTATGTACAGTATTTACATTAGTCGGACAATTGTCCTCATCTTTGTCGCCATATTTGTCACAACATTTCGGCCGTTGTACGCTCCGGCCTTCTTCAGGTGGTTGGAATTTCGAACCGAACCCTTTATTTTGATCACTGGGGTAGACTGTTCTAGTTCCACGAGCCATGTTTGATGGATGTCAGTTATCAGTTATCTCCTGGTAATTTTCCCTCTGAAAGTTCTCCACTTCCTGAACCGGGTATTGAACTCACACTCTTTGGGTCTGTCACTGGATCTAACCAACGCCTTTATCCACTGTGCCATGTGTCCTTGAGGACTTGAGTCTACCCCAGTGATCGAAATAAAGGGTTCGGTTCGAAATTCCAACCACCTGAAGAAGGCCGGAGCGTACAACGGCCGAAATGTTGTGACAAATATGGCGACAAAGATGAGGACAATAGTCCAACTAATGTAAATACTGTATATATGTATATATTTATATATATATATTAAGACTATATTTCTTCATATATATATATATATATATATTTATTTATATATATATATATATATATATATATATATTTATATATATATATATAAATATATATATATGTACGTGTGTGTGTGTGTTTTAGTTAGTATATGAAGAAATGAATAACATACAGCAAGCATTTATTAGCAAAACAACAAACATTTATTTCCGAAACAATAACTTTGACCTGCAAGTGAATTAGTTTGAAAGAATTGCAGAGAAAACAGCACAAACAACAAACCTAATATAGAAATTAAATCATTAATTTATTCTATTGTTACCAAATGCCTCTTAATTATAAACAAAATAACAAAGTCATCAAAAATATGATTCGCCGACTTACATAACTTAATGAGTGTAATAAATACCTTCCTTTTCTCCTTCACTATGAACAACATTAACAACACACATTTAAAACATCTGACCTCATTATTTCTAATGATATGTGACCTCAGTGTCCGCCTTATGTAACAACGTTATTGTTTATTAATTTTTGTTCCTAGGGGGCGTTGCTAACAGTAAGTTATGTGCCATGCGTGATACACGCTTAGGCGATCTTTCGATACATGACTGACTAGGCAGATTTTCTCCGCAGTAGGTTGCCATTTCTTTCTGCGGTAGTTGGCATCCAGGATATAGAAACGGGCCTGTTCTGCTGTTTACCCATAGAAGAAGAGGGTAATTAGTACGTAAGTGAATGTAATGGATTCGAATGGAATTTGAGATCGGCTCTCCGATTCCTCAATTCGAGCCGCAATCCATTACACCATTACCGATAATATATATAAAAAAAGTTAAATTCATATGTTTATCATACAACCACCACTCTTTCTAGTAGGTTAACTTGAAATTTATCGAAACTTAGTGGCATTCTTACATATAGTGGCCAATACATCAGAAACTATCAAAATATGATTTTTTAACATAAGAATTATTTGTATATTTTTTACAGTTTATCCAGCTTTTGCAGGTTCTTTTAAAACTAGAAAATATTTTAAGATTGTGAGATTTTTTTTTTTTTAGATAATAATGATTTTTACTGATAAAAGTTATACTATTAACTCATAGCTTGGAGTGGAAGAGGTGGATTCATGCCTTTCCCAAGGGTATTTGCGCGTTAGTGAACTCGACTGGAATAAGAAATCAGAGATCCAAGTTCCAATTTGGAGCCGTTATCCATTAGAGTACCCGCACATCCAAGCTTACAGTACCCGGCATTTACAAGCGGTCACCCATCTAGGTACTGACCAGGTACCTTAACGTTGCTTAACTTCGGTGATCGTACGGAAACCTGTATTTTCCACGTGATATGACTGTAAGCTGTCATTCATTTATTTAAGCTCGTCAGTTAGGTGGCCCGCTGTACCCTCAGTTCCCCCTCGCCTTCCCAGTGGTTGTCAAGACTTCCATCTTCATTATACGTCCTAAAAATTTTAACTGCCTCATTCTGGTTCTGAGTATAAGTGCGTTTTTCGTTCCTATTTTTCTTAAAAAATCTCCTCGTTGTTCGCATACTCCGTCCTTGACATTCTCAGCATCTCAGATTTTGGAATAACTTATTTTTTAAAATTTATTGAGTTTTAAATGCACATATAAATTCATAATTTCCTGTTTCCAAGGATACAGAGAAATCCAATCATTCAGGGGCGGTAGCGTGTTCATTTTTATTAACTATTGCTGTATCAATTATGAGTTACGTTCGAAAAAGAGGTTAAGTTTAGTGAGGGTAGGGGTGTATTTTTCAACGAATTCTGACATCCGTTAAACGCATGTCGCCCGTTTTTTTTTGTTTTTTTTGTTAACGTCAAAATGTTTTTCGGCATTTTTTCGTATTTGTATATATATATATATATATATATATATATATATATATATATATATATATATGTATGTATATCTGTGTGTGTGTGTGTGTGTGTGTGTGTGTGTGTGTGTGTATACACCCAGTTCCTGGAAACCAGTATACTTACATCAACTTACGGACACAGAAGAATTCAACATCAATTATTCCCTAAAGAAGATTCCAATCCCATGCCATCAGTCCGCCCCGAATCCCATATCGTAGTGGCACCATATGTGCTAAATCCACGCAGAAGTGAGGTGTCTCCGGCAAGATTGCCTGATGGAGCACTTCAGTCTAATTTTAATTTTCGCTTAGAATTTCTACTGGACAAGACACTTCTATTTAACCCTTAGCTGGGGATGAGAAAAGGAGGTTGCTTCATACATTTGCCAAGGGTATTTGTGCGAATGTCAATGTAATTATCCCAGCCGGAATTTGAACTCGGCTGGATGTTTTACTTTCAGGGTCGCTATTCACATATCTACTGCTACTATACAAAGTAAAATTAATAGAAAAATTGATACAAAAAATAAGGTGGAAAACACACTTCTTAAATCAGGAATGCAGCACAAACACGAAAAAGAAAATTCCTTCTCTCTCTCTTTATATATATATATATATATACATATATATATATATATATATATATATATATATATATATATATATACATATATATATATATATATATATGAAAAGAATTACTACTTTCCCAAGCCAATATATACAACCCCAAAAATGATAAGAAATCTAAAGAAAATGGTTAAATCCATTGTCTCATGTTTTTGAATATGTACAACTCACACGTCCATTCTAAACCATAACAATGTGATCACAATTTAAAACAATATTAATTTATTATAATTATGAAATATTTGAATATTAATCCTTTTCTTTTGTCTTACCAGACTTTAAATTATGGCACTTTGTGTCCTCCGCCATTTTTGACTGACCTTCCAACCAACTGGTTAATGTCGTTCTCAAAATTAAAAGCCTTGATAAACAAATGACATCCTTACTCTTGTATATAATGATGTGCAACAAAATAAATCCTACATTTGCTTTGATAAAGTTTTTCTTTTCTCATTAAATTCATATATATATATATATATATATATATATATATATATATATATATATATATATATATATATATATATATATATACGACTGCAACAGTGTAGCGATTTTTACATGTTGTCTTAATATTCTAAAATAAATAATATTGCTCTACTCTGTATTGAGCCCTCTTTTAAATAAAATGTACGAGCGTTGGAACTGTACTCTATTCGTTCTCAGCTTACCTGGATATATATATATATATATATATATATATATATATATATATATATATATATATATATTCAAGTCTAGGATTGGTGTATTAGCGTCTGTTCTAACGTAATTTCAATGAAAAATAAAATAAATTGAATTACATATGTATTTTTTCTTTTCTGATCAGTAGTTTTATAATTTTAAACTTAATAGAGATTAAATTTAGATTTTAAAATTGGTAATTTTTTACCTTTAATTTTAATATCAAATTTTATCATGTAATTTAATACTTATTGGTTAGAATAAATTCTATTTTAGTAAAACCCCAACTTTAAAGCTTTCAATATCTATTATAACCTTACTTGGTTGTCAAGTTTTTTGAATTCCCGTGTACTTGTATTTTGATTGGTCATTCCTACTTATGTAACAGCGTTTACCCGTAAGAAGGCTCGTTAATTAATTTGAAACTTTTAAAACCCTTTATTCTACATTCAACATCATCACTTGATAAGACACCGGAGGTGTTGAAACAAAATGGCTAATTTTGTAGTGATTTTATAACATATTTATGTTATAATTTTTAAATAAACAATTATATATATATATATATATATATATATATATATATAGATATATAATTGTAATATATATATATATATATATATTGTAATATATATATATATATATATATATATATATATATATATATATTGTAATATATATATATATATTGTATATATATTGTATATATATTGTAATATATATATATATATATATATATATATATATATATTGTAATATAATTGTAATATATATATTGTAATATATATATTGTAATATATATATATAATTGTAATATATATATTGTAATATATATATATATTGTAAGAATAAACTTGTTCTCCCCTTTTGTCAGAAACATGTAGGAACCTTCTTTAGCAAAGAAAGTAGGTAGAAATAGATTAAAAAATTGTGATATGAAACATTTTGTAATCTGGAAAAAAGGTATATAAATTTTTATATATCAGAACAAATTTATGAAAATCTATTTGTCATAGAAAAAAATTTCGCGAGACGCGTTTTGTTCTTTAGTGCTTCAATTGGAGAACAGGAGCGTTGATGCAAAGGAATTGAAAATATTTTTAATCTCTTCCAATATCCTAATTATTTCATATTCAACGCGAAACAAAAGGCTAGTAGAATATTTCGAAATAGAAGAATGAACCATTTAGACAAACCCAAGATTTCGCAATATATTATTCTATCCACCAACTCTGTCACAACTACAGTTGAAAAGAATTTATCTAAACTTAACATAGAATGCGTTGCAATCCCTTCTAAAGGAATAAAAGATTTAATTAATACAAAACAAATAGCAATATGCTAAAATTTGAAGGAGGAATTTATTCTGTCACTTGTACCAATTACCACAACGAATACACAGGAGAAATAATTGGATCACGTGATGGGTAATGGAAAAATATATATATATGAATTAGCGGCGTCTGACCGAGTATTGTTCAAATGTGTTACTATTATTGTATCTGTGATTTACAAAGTCTCTCCTACAAAAAAAAGACGTTTTTTCCAGTTTGTGTACAAGCTGTCACTGACGTAAATCAAATTTGAATTTACTGTTTATCACCTGCAGTAATTACCACAAAGAATACATAGGAGAAACTTCGAGGAAATTAAATAAAATATTATATGATCACAAAAGAGATCTTTTATAAAACAACAAACTCAATGCATTTGTAGCTCACCGGAATCAAGCTGACCATAATTTCGATTTAAAAAAAATGCTACTTTAATTAAGATATAAAACAATTTACCAAGCCGAAAGTGTATAGGAACTGCTTTTAATCGCTAAATCATCCACAGCAAATTTACATCCTGGTTCTTACATTTCCCTACTCTTCTCGTCAAAATGTGGGATATTTAATAAGAGTGATGCAAATATAAGCAAAAATAAATATAAACTAAATGAAATTGACTAGAATATATATCCAAACACATATTAAAAAAAGGCAATTTATAAGTTTAAAATTTTATCATCTCCTCCCATTCTTGCACACGTGTAATTACGTCAATGTAAACATCATTTTAGTCTGCTGGTGTCCGAAAGGAAGAAATGCGTCACACGAAAATTTTTTACACTTTTTTGTCATTCGCTAATAACTAGCATACCATGATGAAAAATAAAAAGCCCAAACTTACTAAAAACAAAGTTTAACATCAACATCCTTATTATTAAGGGGAAAAGACCAAAGGATTTAAAGGAGGAATTTATTCTGTCACTTGTAACAATTGCCACAAGGAATATATAGGAGAAACCTCGAGGAATTTAAATAAAATATTATATGAACACAAAAGGGATCTTTTACAAAACAACACACTCAATGCATTTGTAGCTCACCGGAATCAAGCTGACCATAATTTTGATTAAAAATTCTTTCTCTAATTAAAAGAGAAAGCAATTTACTAAGTGTATAAAAAGTGGATTAAACATTAGATAATCCACAGTAAGTTTACGTCCAGGTTCTTACAACATTTTTATCTTCATTGGCATATCTTCTATTATCATAATGTAGGACATTTAATGACGATAGTGGTGGAAGCATAAACAAAAATAAAAATAAAATATAGACTATATACCTAAACACATATTTAAAAAGAAAAATAAATTCAAAAATTTAAAATGTCAGCGTCATCTCTTATTTACGTGCATATGTAGTCGTATCACCGTAAACATCACTTTAGTCCGATGAAGCCTCAAAGGACTAAACGCCTCACACGAAATTTTTTCTACTTTGTCATAGATTTTTTTTTTAATAAAAAAGCATTATCTTAAATGATAATATGCCTGAAAATCAGACGTAGGAGAAGCTATCTCTGAAAATTTAAGAAAATGGGGCTGGATGTGGTACTCATTACACTAACCATGGTTAAATAAATAAATAAACTGACTTCGAGTCTTTTACGCACTTAAGATTTACTGATCTATTCTTAACAAAAGATTACAAAGACGGGTGACTTATTTCGAAAATGGTTTATTATATATTTTAATAACTGTTGCGGTGTCCTCCCTCTTAATAGTCTATGTTAGACTCTTCCGCCTACTATTAGTTTAGTAGGAGAGAAGGAACAGTGAACGGATTGAGCGCTAGTTCATTCGATACACTCTCACTAGTTGTGTAATACTCTTCTGGTGTACTTACTGTTTAATATACTATATATCTGCAAACCTGGTTTTTGTTATTACTTAACTATTTACTTGGTCACAACAATAATAATGAATATGCATGAAGTATAAAATAGATCGATTTCAGTCAATGAATCATGAGAAATAACTTTATTCAATTTCTAGCAAGTTCATGTTAAAGGCAACATCCTCTGCTTGGATATCACGCTACCAAAGAATTTATTGTCCAGCATTCTCGCGCAGTTACAACTTAAGGCATCACCGTCTATGTCTTGACATTTGCGTGCCAGTTCCCGCCCTCTTTTTATTCTTTCGCTCACTTTCCTCTGAAAGTGCTTAGTGCTTGTCTTAAGCATAAAGTTATGCGCGTGTGTGTATCTTGCGGTCGGATTATCCTTGCCATTGTCCCCCCTAAGAAGATTAACGGCGTGTGATCTGATCCTTGGAGATCAGATCAAAGTACACCTCCCGCTCACTTTGTTTCGTGATTGCAGAGAATGGTGATGGTGGATTTGTTCTTTCTTACTTTCTTTCTTTCTTTCTTTCTTTCTTTCTTTCTTTTAGTCATTATATATTTATATAACTTATCCTTGCTTATTTGTATTCAAAAGATATCTTTGCGTTTCATCTTCATTAAAGCTTTCTTTATCGACGTTTGTCCTGCTTTGTCCAAAAGCGTAGCCCACATCAACTAAAGCCTCTTTGGTTAGTTTGCACCGTGATTATTTAGGACAGCCCATCAAAAACAGTGACTATAATATACAAAACTGGAATATATCCTTCCGATTTTATGATGTTACAGTACAGAGTCTTTTCATAATCTTTGCTAAAACATTCTTTAATATATCGAATTGGAATCCACCTTTCTTATTTTATGTTTACTCAACTGTGATTTTCATATACCAAAATGAAATGCGTCTTTTTTTGCGACGATACAATAAGTAATCATTTTTCTTTGTTTACTCAATTTTGACTTTAAAAGAACAAATTTAAATCCATCTTTCCGACCTTTAATTATATAATTCATCCTTTTTGTTCACGCTTCAGCAACAGTGACTTTAAGATGCCAAATTGAAGTACGCCTTTCCTATTTCTAGTAATTCATATTTTCTTTTTTTATGTTTAAACAAGAGTGACTTTAATATACTAAATTTAAATATATTTTCCTATTTTACGATGCTAGGAGAAATCATTTTATTCCTGATGACTATTGTGAACACAGAACGCACATACTGGCAAAAATCTGACCCATCATCGGAGTTCTGAAACCAGAAATAGAGGGATTTCTATTAACGGTTCAGTATCAAAACCTGTCAACATGACCCGGCCAGGCTCATATTTTAATGAATGGAAAAGATCAATGACATAGATTTTGTACAAACACCGGGGAAATTATTGGCCATTTAATGTCTGGCTGCTCTAACTTCGTCCAGAATGAATTTACATATAGACAGGGTAGAAAAATACCTGTAGTGGAGGATATACCAAGATTACAACCTTCCTCATACAGAAAAAAAATTATATGAACAGAAAGTAACGCCAGTTCTTGAAGTAAAAAATGTTACAGTTCTCTGGGACTTAAGCATACATACAGAAGGCACTCTGATTAATAGGAAATCTTATTTACTATATTTTTTACCTGTACAGATTAAACATAGTTTTGTCGAAAGAAGAACGAATTGACTTCTTTTTCTAGGGTATGCTAAAGAAGAAGGTCTACTCAATGAAAGTCACAGATGCAACACACTTGATTAAACGCATAAAAACTGAGTGTGCTAAAATGAAGGCAATGTGGAGTTATTGCATCGAGTTCACGTGAATCTTGCAAAGCGCATCAACATTTGCATCACAAATAATAGCAATCATATTAAAGATGTCATTTGTTAATATTCCAATTCACTAAAATGTTGTTGAAAATTTCATTTCTTGAAAATATGCATTTTTGCCTGTGTCCAGACTTTAGGGACAACCTATACAAAACAATAGACTAGATAAAATAATAAAAAAAACATCAAGTAACATAAGTGTTTTCTCTTAAAAATCGTCTGATAAAAAAACACAAAATATAAGGACATGTTAATATCTGTCTATATTAATGAGATGAGGTATTGTACTTATTTACATTGTTCGGACTAATGTCCTCATCTTTATTGCTATGTTCACGACGTTTTCGCCATTGTACGCTCCGGCCTTCTTTAGGTGATTGGAATTTCGAACTGAACCATTTATTTTATCCACTGGGGTAGATTGTTCTAGTTGGGAGCTCAATACCTGGCTACAGGAGTGATGGTGAACAAAAATTGAAAACAGAATTGAGTTAAAGAGAGATAACTGAAACATCCGGATGAGGCATGGCACATGGAACTAGAACAATCTACCCCGGTGGTAATACTCACATATTAAGGCGGATTCTATCTCATCAAATAAATCAGTCAGGCTCTCATGGTAAAATGGACATGGCTCTACGAGAAGACAAAGCAGAACATTAAGAAATTTTTAAAATAATAATATCAGCGCAAAAAAGTAAATCATATGAATAAATTCACTTGAAACTACAAGTCAACAATAATAATAATAATGATAATAATATCATCGTAAAATAACAATAACAAGAATAAAATAACTACAAAATACAAGTCAGTAATAATAACAATAATAATGTTAATAATATCATAGCAAAAAGCCAATAGTAAGAATAAAATCACTAGAAACTACAAGTCAATAATAATAATAATAATAATAATAATAATAATAATAATAATAATGAATACCTGACTCTTCGTCCTATCCTCTACTTTTATAAGAGCCAGATCAGGCTGAAAATGGAGTACTGTTGCCATATTTGGGCGGGAGCTATCCAGTCCTCACTTTCCAGTCCTGATAGAATTCAAAAGCATCTCCGAGTCCTTGTTGGAGAAGAATTATTTTCTACACACCAACCTCTCTCACAGGCGGGATGTGAGAGAGTCTCTCACTCCTCTATTGCTACTGCCATGGAAAGTGGTCGTACGAACTGCATCTCCTGGTACCACCAGGTCTGACCTTCACAGCTAGGACCCATCATGCCACTTACATAGTAAGAAGTCACCCTCATTCCCTCTGTATTTCATCGGCGAGTAGTAAGTTCCCCCCAAGAAAACTCTTCCTGTAAACCACTAATTATGACCAAAATATAAAAAATCAAAACAAAAAATCGGACGAAAAATAGCTATAACTGTTATATAACGAAAAAAAAAAAATGAATAAAAAATAATATACTGCGTTACTTAAAAATCGAAAACCAAAAAGAGAAAATATACAGTGTAATAAATAAATAACGACAAGTATAATAAATTGATCTAAATACATCCAAATATATGAATAAACTAACAACCGATACCGATAAACTAGCCGTTTAGAAAAAACAAATAAGATAATCAATCCAAATAAATAAATTAAAAACTGTTCCCGCCAAAATAATAGTCAGAACAAACCACAACAATCAACCCCAAAATTCAACAAATAGCTCTCTCTTCCCAAACAAAAACAAAACTATAAAATAAGCTATATAAACAAATTTTTATTACGTTAATAGAAACACTGATCAAAATAAAAATAATAAATATATAAGATAAAAAATAAAAATAAAAATAAATAAAAACAAGCAAAATAATTTGACCCAAATAAATAAACAAATAAACGACTTCCGGTAAAATAGCCGCCATAATAGACAACCCACAATAAACTATATAAACAAATTTTTACTACGTTAATAAAAACACCGATCAAAATGAAAAATAAAAATAAAATAAAGTATAAAAAACAAAAATAAATTAAATAAAAACAACCAAAATAATTTGGCACAAATAAACGACTCCCGGTAAAATATCTGCCAAAATAGACTACCCACAATGCACCACTGACCCGTATATATAAATAGCCGAGAAAAATAACAGCACTCGTGGCCTGACGATTGCATCTAGCATGAAACAGACTATCGCCTCTAAGTGTTGACTTCTATGTTCACTTTTATATATATATATATATATATATATATATATATATATATATATGAAAAAATAAGCAATCAGCCAATGTGATCCTTACCCATGCGCATGCACATACTTACACACATATATAAATACGTGTGTGTGGGTATGCACATGGGTAAGAATCGTATTGTGTGATTTCTATTTTTCCATTTTTTAGTGTACTAATCCGGTCATGTTCCCTTTTTTTGACGCACCTCTTTTGAGAATTTTACTTTTTAGGCTTTCGTATTATGAGAGTGAGTAACGACCCCAAATGCAAAATCTACTGTATTTTTCCTTATTTTAATGAATTCCTTAGTGACCGTTCCATTAATTCGTAACGCGGTGTGTTTGTGTGTGTGTGTGTGTGGGGGGGGCTGATTACTGTTTTTTCTCTTTTTTTTTTCTCGTGATAACCCCTCAATGTATGACCACTTGCCTTTTCATTTGGTAGTGGTCACTGCGACTTATAATAAGGTAAAACTTAGTATGAAGAAGAAAACAATAACCCGCAACTTATGGTGTTAATCGTGCAAAGGCTGCTGTGTTATGAGGTCGCGATCCCCTACAGGCTTCGAAACCCTGTCGGTAAACGCCGTTATGCAATGTACCGGGCAACTTGGGGTGGACTTTTGGACCCGAGCGTTACTCGTGTGAACAATATGAGAACTAAAAGTCAAACCAAAATGTCCAGTATGGCACTTCCAGTGGATAAACAGGGAGCCCGTCCCTCAGGAGGGAACCTGCCTGAGATCGAAAAATCTGCTATAAGAACAAGCTCCTACACAAATAATGAATCTTCAGGTCTCCGCAACCGGGATAATCCTAATGATGGCCTTGCGAGATCTCCAACTAGATCCACAACCATTCATTTAAAAAAAGAAAAGGTAGAATGATCTTGTGAGGAGTAGAAATTCGTCATGACTGTATTCTATGAAGCGTTGCACAAACCCCAGAAAAGCATCACTCGTCAAACATATGACATTTGGAAAGAAAAGGTTGGACAAGCAATTAGAAAGTACATTGACTAAAATAAATTAGCCAATGTAAAAAGGTACATCATGAGAAATAGCCGATTGACAGATGCTGAAATTAAAGAAATAAAAAGAACTGCAACCAGAATAAGTGAATCAATAGAACATGAAAGGGAACCGGAAAAAGACATGAATGTACTAACATCACATAAATCACAGGACATAGTGGAGAAACTGCGATATACACCAATCACTGTGAAGATAATGCTGAAAGTTTAGAAGATTTGGAAAGGCGTGATCTTAGTCGCTCACGAGTGCAAAACACATTGAAACGAATTATTTTACGCAAAATAAGAATAGTATACAAGAAGCGAAGCAAGAAATCATGGGACATATAAGTCAGGCACAAAATATTGAAACCGAGGAACGAGAACAACTCCCAAAATTACAACTAACAAAGCTGAACCTCAAAACTATTTAACTCTATAATGCAGCACTCAAATGAATTCTGAATGAAGTAGAGTCACATATACGTTTCAATGAAGCAATAGATGCGTCAGCAATAGCAACAACTGAAAATTAAACTGAAAGTTAAAAAGGCAGTTTCACAGTCATGAAGATCCATCTTGGAAGAGATTAATAGAGAAAGAAATTGAACAACTTAGAAGTGAATTATCAGTACTCGATGAACTGGCAAGAGGAACAAATGTAAGGATTAGAAAAGGCAGAAAAGTCAAAAGAAAATAGAAGATTACGAATGAAAATGAAGTTCTATCAGCTAAAGAAAAAAAATAAAGTAGACAATACAACTGAAGGCTCAAAGAATCAGACACTTTGAAAAAAGATCAAGATTCTACAAACAGAACACGATCTTTCAAACCGATGCGAAGAAATTTTACAGGTAAATAGGCAAATAAAGTAAAATGACCAACTACCCCCTCCAACAATGGAAGGGGTTATAAAGTTCTTTGAAAAAATATGGGCTTGCCTTAAAGAACATAACAAAGAAGCAGATTGAATTTGCGTAATTCAATGAGGTAGAACGGGTGAAAAATAAACCAGAACAAACATAATCGGGAATCACAGAAGAGGGTATTGAATGTGCACTGAACGAAATCACACTGTTGGAAATCTCCAGGAATAGATAAAATTCCTAATTTTTAGATCTATTATTTAAATACAGCATACAAAAAAAAACTGGACAAAGAACTTCAAGAAATAGTCAATGATCCTATTAAAATTCCGGTATGAATAATCAAAGGAATTACCTTCCCTCTACCCAGGAATGGTGACGCAGATGTCCCAAAAAACTACAGACCAATTACATGTCTTCCCACTACTTACAAACTGTTGACGTCTATTATGACAAAACAGATATATTCCTTCCTAGAAAAAAAAAACATCATGAACAAAAAGGGCACAAACGTGGCTCTTACGGCTGTAAAGACAAATTACTTATTAATAGGATGATCTTGGAAAACTGCTTCAATACAAAGAACAATCTCAGTACTGCCTGGAGAGATTACCGTAAGGCATTTGATAGTTTACCCCATTCTTGGATCTTAAAGTCAAGGTAACACCTGTCGTCATCAATTTCATCAAACAAAGTATGTCGATATGAAAAAAAAACCCACTTCAACTCAATCATATAAATGAAGCCGATAAATCTGATGAAATAAACATCAACAGAAGAATATTTCAAGGTGACTCTGTTTTCTTCCTTACCATTTTGTATATCCCTAGTAGCCTTAACCAGCGAACTTAACAGGACGGAACATGGCTATATCCCAAAAGAAAATAAGCCATCTATTTTATATGGATGACTTAAAGTTGTATGCTCGGAACGAAGCTGGAAGTCTCCTAAAAACGGTAAAATGTTTCCGTGATGACATTGGAATGAAATTCGGTTTGGATAAATGTGCTAAAGCCACAATTTTACGAGGATCACTACAACAAATATCCTCTATTATCTTAGACCCTGGGGTAACAATCAAAGATTTAGAGCAAGAAAAAGCTTATAAGTACCACGGTATAAATGAGTAAAGGAATCCACCATAAAAATGAAAGAAAAGGTGCGAAAAGAGTACTATAGAAGTTTGCGCCTGATATTGAGAACTGAATTAAATTCTCAGAACAGAATTATAGCCATTAATAGCCTTGCCATCCCAATGGTTCAATATAGTTTCAACGTCTTCAAATGGATTTTAAATTATATCAGACGAATAGATTCTAAGACAAGAAAGTTTCTTTCTAAACATAACATGCATCATCCAAAGGCTGATGCTTACCGTCTATACATATCACGTAAAGAAGGCGGAAGAGGTTTTATTTACCTAGAATTGTATTATAAGACAAAAACAATTAGATTACTAACGTAGATGGAAGCAACAAAGGACACAGAGAAAATATCGCTGAAAATCCCAGCTTAAGAGAAATACCCCCCCAATATATATAGTGATTTTCCAAGCTACGCTTGGATGTGGCACAAGGCCGAAAGTAAGGGGCACCCAGTGAGGATCGAACTCACTACACAGACGTAATTGTTCTAGCGAGACAAGCTGGCTAACCATTACACCACCTCGAGGTGCCCCCCCCAATATATATATTGATAAGTACAGCCCACACACGAAGAAGAACGTTGTCCATTTAACCGTAACGCTAGTGATGGTGTGGGAGTTAGAAAAACAAATCAGGAAATATAGCCATAACAACACACCACTACTTCACTTAGGTTTTTCCGTAGACTTGGTCGGTGGTGCGATCACAGCAGAAATCGAAATATAATGATAATATCGTCGTAAAAAGCCAATAATAAGAATAAAATCACCATAAACTACAAGTCAATAATAATAATAATAATAATAATAATAATACTATAATCATAAAAAGCCAATAATATGAATAAAATTACTAGAAAACTACAATACAATAATAATAATAATAATGATAATGCTAAAAATAAATATATCATCACAAAAGCCAATAATAAGAATGAAAGAAACTACAATTCATTATTATTATTATTATTATTGATAATAATATCATCCTATAAAGCAAATAATAAGAATGAAATCACTAGAAACTACAATTCAATTTTAATAATAATAATAATGAGTGTATTAATAATGGTAATAATAATATCATAGCAAAAAGCCAATAATAACAACAAAATCACTAGAAACAATATGTCAAAAATAATATCATCGTAAAAAGCCAATAAGAAGGAAATCGCTAAAAACTACAATTCAATAATAATAATAATAATAATAATAATAATAATAATAATAATAATAATAACGATATAATCGCAAAAAGCCAATAATACGAAGAAAATCACTAGAATCTACAATTCAATAATAATAATAATAATAATAATACTGATAATGGTAATAATAATAATATAATTTCTAAAAGCCATTAATAAGAATAAAATCGCTAGAAACTACAAGTCAATAATAATAATAGTGATAAAGATAATAATAATAATAATATAATTGTAAAACCCAATAATAAAGCCTTGTGTGACAACCGGTCTAGGAGAAGGTAACTCTGAATTAAAAAACCGGCCTGGAGACGATATTGAAAATATTATTATTGAATGGTAGCTACTAGTGATTTACCCAGAGCTGAGGGGAAAAGCAGAGGATTCATACCTTTCCCAAGTTGTGAATCCTCTGAATTCATCACATTACGTTGGATCCATTACATTTACGTAAGTGAATGCAATGGACCCAACTGGAATTCGAACTCAGCGCAGCGATTCCTCGATCCGAGCCGCTATCCATTGCACCACTATGTCTCTCAAATAATAATAATGCCATCGGAAAAAGCCGATAATAAAATAAAATCACTAGAAATTACAATTCAATAATAATAATAATAATAATAATAATAATAATAATAATACCAATATCATCGCAAAAAGCCAATAATAAGAATAAAATAACTAGAAACTACAAGTCAATAACAATAATAATGGTAATATAAATTTTCCTAGACAATTTTTCTTATCAGAAACTATCTTTATCTGTCTATATTTCTGAGATGATGTATATTATGTACATTATTTACATTAGTCGGACTATTGTCCTCATCTTTGTCGTCATATTTATTACTACGTTTCGGCCGTTGTACGCTCCAGCCTTCTTCAGGTGGTTGGAATGTCGAACTGAACCCTTTATTTCGCTTACTGGGGTAGACTGTTCTAGTTCCACGTGCCATGTTTAATGGATGTCAGTTATCTCCTGTTAATTTTCCCTCTGAAAGTTCTCCACTGCCTTAACCGGGTATTGAACTCACACTCTTTGGGTCCTGTCACTGGATCTAACCAACGCCTTTATCCACTGTTCCATGTGTCCTTATACATTTATTTTGTGATTATACCGAATCAATTTTATTTAAAATAATTTTATTTGGGGTTATACTGAATCAATTGCTAGGTCTGTTCCAAAGAAAGTGGGTTCACTCTGTCGTGCTCGACAATTTTTCTCGCCAGAATATTTTTATAAGTTAATCATTCATCCATGCTTTGAATATTGCTGTCATATCTGGTCTGGTGCTTCTGCTATGTATTTAGAGATTCTTGATACAATTCCAAAGAAGCTAGCAGTCCTGACCTGGCATCTCAGATTTCCTTTGCCTTTTCTATAAATACTTTCATGATAATTATTCTAATGAGTTTTACTTTTTGGTACTTCGACATTACGAATTTAAGTGTACTACCAGATTGGCAGCAAGGGTTCATCATTTTATAGTTGAAGTGGTTAGATGTCCCCCATCAGTTCTATGCTAATAGTTTCTTCTCTCGCACTTCTCGCTTGTGGAACTCTCTTCTGGCTTGCTTTACAGTCAACTTTGATATTAAAAATGTAAATGCAATCTAAATCGTTATCTTTTGTCTTCTTAATTCCTGTTCTTTTATTGTTCTCTCTCCTTAAAAATGTTTTTTTTTTCTTTTTCTCATATTCTTTCACACTCCTTGCGTCTTAGTGGCTTCATTACCTTGCATGGGGGTGGAATGATTAAAAACAAATACTGACCCCCCCCAAACAACGAACACTAAAACAATCATAAGAATAAAATCGCTAAAAAGAGAATAATCCCCAAATAATTTTTAATAAACAGACATGTTTTGTCTTTGCTTGACACTGTAGTCATTAATCTTTTGTAGATGATGAATATGATTGTAAATAGGCAGGAGTTTTGTATGCACTTCATGTAAAATGGATTGTTATACTATCAATGCTGGTTGCTATTTGGATCGTTGAAACGTTAAAGTTCTCTGTCTAACTTGTAATATGTTAAAACCAAAACGAAATGTTTGGGATATATAAATATACGAATGTTGGCTGAGGTTGACCAGCTCATTGAGCTTTATGTATTTTTGATCGGTTGTCTGTTTGTCTAGCGGTGCTAGAGCGTGGTGCCACTTAGGTGTGGTTACATTCCGAATGAAACGAAAAGAGAGAGATAGAAGAAAAAGTAGAGAGAGAAACATAGGGAGCATGAGAAAAAGGCAGGGAGAGGAGAGAAAGAGATTAAGATTGGAAAGAAAGACAGACAGAAAATGAGAGAGGAAGAGAGAAGAGGAAGGAGCGAGAAAGAAGAGAGAAAGGTAGAGATAGAGAGAGAGACAAAGAAAGAAAACGATAAAGAGAGATAGATGACATAGAGAAGATTGAGAGAAAGAGATAGGGGGAGAGGGTTTTGATTGATTGATTTGTTTTTTACGGTTTATCAACCATTCGTGGGTTATTGACACTTAATTTTTGAGAATAACAATGGTTTTCTAGTCTTACTATTTAACCCATAGTTGGGGAGAGGATGTACAAGGGAATGGAGAGAAAGCGAAAGATGAACGGAAAAGATAGAGGAAAAGATAGAATGAGAGAGAGAGAGGGAGAGAGAGGGAGAGAGAGAGAAAGGAAGATAAATAAGGAGAGAAAATAGAGAGATTAAGAGGCATTATGAGTGGAAAGAAAGAAAGAAAGAAAGAAAGAAAGAGCTATTAAGATTAAAACATGAATAAAAATGTTTTGATGACAAGTGTGACAGAAGGAAGCGATGGGGTAAGAGAAAGGTGAAGAATTTTTCGTGAGATTTGAAGGAGAAAAGAAGGAAAAGCGGAAGGAAGTGAAAAAGAGAGAGAAAGAGAGAGAGAAAGAGAGAGAGGGGGTAGACAATGCAACAAAGTGAGAGGAAGAGAGAAGAATAGGTCGTGCATTGCAAAGAGAGTGATTTGGAAGGTGAGGAAACAAGAAAGCGAAGAGACATGCTGTTTTGGAGAAAGAAGAAATATTAGCGTGAGAGTGAGAGAAATATGACGGGAAAAGGCAAGATTACAAGTCAGGTAGATAGATTAATGTATAGAGATTATCTTGCATGGTCGTTGCCGTGATTAATCGATGGATAAAGAATAAAAGAAATTTCAAGAACAACAAATTTGTATTCATAATGGAACGATACATTAATACTTACATTATACCGAGCGAAATTGCAAGTGTACGTAAAAACATGCACTCATATATTTAAATAGACACGAAGAAAAAGACAAATAGGGAAACGACGCATTAGAAGAAAGACAGAAAAGAAAAAGAATTATATATATATATATATATATATATATATATATATATATATATATATATGTAAAATGTTATAAATCTCTCTATATATATATCTATACTGAGGAAATGGAGAGTAACAAAGAAAGACGAGATGTTTATTGAAAATATAAATGGCGGAAACTGGCTTGATAGTAAGAAGCGGAGAAGATACAGACAAGCTAAGGAAAGAATCAGAGATACAAAAAAAAGTGAAGGTGAAAATAATAGGCTAGTGAGGTTATCGTCCCGGAAAAAAGGCCGAAGCGAAGACTAATCCAATGTCTTACCGCTGAATAGCCCTTAATGGATTGTCCGGTGATGTCCAGGACTGGTCTGACAAAGGCTGGACACAATGCGTAATGACATTAGACGCTCAGATGGCTTTGGCTTTATAGTGGACGAACGGACACACGTGTCTTAGCGCGGTTGGGTTGGCGGTTGTCTGCGAAGGGTGACAGGGTTTGTCGAACAAAGCATTTAAACGGCTAGATGTTCTAGCTTTAAAATGCGTCTTATTTCGCCTTCTAAAAAATGATAAGAAGCGAATATCAGCTGAGAATCAGAAGTGGATTTTTCTGGAGTAAGTGCGCCTAGTATCTGCTTATGATAGAAAAATAAGCAATGTTTTATTTCGTGCGCATGCGCGCGTGTTCATATTTCACTCTTAGAGGATTTTATTTCCACCAGATATCAATTTAATTATTTTTTTATAGATGCATCCCAGAATGTATCAACATTTTTCAAACAAATGGTTTCTTTATTTCTCTTACTGCGTGAGTGTTTGTTTTGATATTCAGCTTTAGAAATATTATGGATGTTATGACGAAGAAGGTAGGGCTGGCTTTTGGTTCTCTGTGAGGTCACTGGCAGCAAAAACGTCTCTCTCCCTGGCTGAAATATTTCGTCAGTCGTCAAAATGTTTTTTTTCTAAAATTAAAGCGAGAGTTCTCACAATATTTGATATATTTTTTTCCTTTTAAAAACAAAGAAATGATTGCTGAACTACTGTGTCATATCAGTTGTATATGTTAGTGAAAACTGGACAATTTCCTTATAGATGAAGAGCAGACGAGATAGAAGAGATGTGGTTCTACAGAAGAATGTTGAGAATATCACGGACGGAGCATGTGAGCAATGAGGAACGTTTCACTAAAATGGGAACAAAATGTACTTAGAATCCAAAAGAAACAGTTGAAATCTTTTTGACACATAAGAGGAAAGAAGGCTTGGAGAATTCAGCACTCACATGATATATTGAAGGAAGGAGGGAAACATAAAGTAACCTAAATAATGAACCTGTATAAATAGATGGCAAAACAAGAACTGAACGCATAATAAGGGGACAAAAATTGCTTCACGATAGAAAGGATAGGAAGTTTAGTTATGATCGCCCACATCTTGAAAGGACAGAGCTTCAAAAATGTAAAAAGATGGTCAAGGTTATAAGCATTTACTTGGTTCGTGAATAGGTAAATATACGTGGTTTATATTGGAGTCTATAAGCATATAATTAGTCCTAGAATAGGTAAAAATTGATAGTCAATTTTGGTCGTTTATATTTGAGTCTGTAAGATTTACTTGGTTCGGGAATAGGTAAACATTGGTCGGTTATATTTGATGCTATAAAGATGTAATTGGTTTGGGTCCAAGTAAAAATTGGTAATTTATATTGGAGTCTATAAGTATTAACTTGGTTCAGAGATGGGTAAATACTGGTAGTTTATATTTGAGTCTATAAGCATTAACCTGGTTCAGAGATGGGTAAATACTGGTAGTTTATATTTGAGTCTATCAGCATTAACTTGGTTCAGAGATGGGTAAATACTTGTACTTTATATTTGAGTCTGTAAGTTTTTATCTGGTTTTGGAATAGGTAAATATTCGTCGTTAATATTTGAGTCTATGAGAATTTCATTAGTTCAAGCATAGATAAAAAAAATTGTATTATACTTGAGTCTATAAAGATTTAATTGGTTCGGGATTAGGTAACAGTTAATACATTATATTTGAGTCTATAAATATTTAATTTTTTCAGAGATGGGTAATTATTGGCCCTGGTTTGTGGGTAGAAAAATATTGGTCGTTTATATTTGTGTGTATACGAATTTAATTAGTCCGAGCATAAGTAAAAAATTAGTTGTTTATATTTGAGTCTATAAACATTTACTTGGTGCAGATGGGTAAATATTGGTCATTTACATTTAAGTCTTTAAGTCTTTACTTGGTTCGACCGCGACCCATCACGGTCATACGGACACCACATGTACTGCAGCCGCAGTAGAAATGGTGCTTCTTGGGCAAGATAGCCTGACGGAGCCCAACTCTCTTCAGGCCGGTTTTGAATTCACAGTTTCCTTCTCCTAGACCAGTTGCCGCCCAAGGCTATATAACCGAGTCTGTCCTGTTATTTACCCATAGCTTGGGGGGTGTAAGAAGATTCATACATTTTCCCAAGGGTTCACGTAAGTGGATGTAATGGATCCGACTGGAAGTTGAACTCGGCTATACGATTCTTCAATGCGAGCCGTTATGAATTACTCTACCGTGCCCCCCCACCTTTTACTTGGTTTAGGAATATTTAATAGTTAAATATTAGTGGTTTATATTTGAGTATATAAGCATTTAATTGGTTCGGGAAAAGGAAAAAAATTGGTAGTTTATATTTGAATCTATAAGCATTTACTTGGTTCATAGATGGGTCAAAATTGGTAGTTTATATTCGAGTCTATAAGCATTTAACTGGTTCCGAGATGGGTTAATATTGGTAATTTATATATGAATCTGTAAATTTTTACTTGGTTCGGATATAGGTAAATATTGGTTGTTTATATTTGAGTGTATGAGAATTTAATTAGTCTGAGCATAGATGAACTATTGGTAGTTTATATTTGAGTCTATAAGCATTTACTTGGTTATATTTGAGCCTATAATCATTTAATTGGTTTGGGGTTAAATAACAATTGGTAGATGGGTAAATAGTGGTAATTTATATTTGAGTCTCTAAATTTTCGCCTGGTTTAGGGATAAGTAAAAATTTGTAGTTTATATTTGAGTCTATAAACATTCAATTTGTTCGTGAACCAGTAAAAATTGGCAGTTTATATTTGTCTGTAAATTTTTACTTGGCTCAGAGATTGATAAATATTGGTCGTTTATATTTGAGTCGGTTAAGTTTTTACTTGGTAAGTTTCCTCTTTGGGACGTCTTTCCTCTTTGCAAGGGAGACAGTCGGTGTATTCTAATTCCTATCGATAGGGCAGTGTAAATCTCAAGCTGCTATTATAGAAGGGGAACGTTAACTAACGATTAAACTGTATTAAGGGTTTACGAAATGACCTTTTATAACTGATTAGTATAGTCATACAACCCATCGGAAAGTTTGTAAAACACGTCATTTTACTATTTAAAATGATCACAGCATCGTCAGATGGCTGAAATACAAACGTCTTTATAAATTCTTGTTCTCTTGATATATAATTGTGAATCTTGTCTCCATCTACGTGATTTATAAGAAGAAACATATAAAGCAGTTATTAACGTCGATCAAAAAACAAAAACAAAAAAAAAACATTTTTGTTAATTTTTGAATCTTATTTGATCGGCCGGAATTCAGGGTAAACGAAAAAAAAATACAAGTTAAAACGAAAGAAAAAAAAATGAAGGGACGATATAAAAGAGGAATTGGAAGCAGTTACATTTGTTGAAAGCTGATAAAATCATAAATACTTGACTCGGCCGGATATAAACATGGCGACTTGCCTCCTGTGGCTTCCGGTTCGTGCCAGCTTGCTGCTCTCGCTCATAAATCACAATGGCTGACATTCATCTTGTGTTTTCTTTTCCTTTTTTCGTTTTGTTTTTCTTCTTTTTCTTTTTCTTCGACATGCATTCATTAAGAATATATAGAAGCAAATATCGCTCCATGAGGAAAAATAAATTTCTCAAAAACCATTGGCTTTGCAATTACAGTTGGCCATGTCAAAGCAACAGGCCCGAAAAGCAAACATACTGTTGAATCATTTTCATAACTTTTAAAGGGGCTCCGTGCAAACAAAGCAGTTTGTCCTCTACTCGCGAAATTCGCTAAAAAAGGAGGCGATGATTATGAAGAAAAAAAGAAGGTATTCAGCTCAATATTCGGGTTGTATTTTATCTGCCTGGGCTTCCATTTTAGAATGAACCAAGTTTAACACAAAGCCACATTCATAGAGCAAGCACCAAGTGCGAAACAAACTCCAACAACAGGTTGCGTAGTATCCTGTTTACTACCACACTAAAAGAGATGTCTTAAATTTAATGACTGTCGACTCGTTGATCGAGTATGACCATCGCTGACAAGTTTGATTCATGGTTTTTCTTCTCGTGAGAACGACAATGGTTCTTGAAGTCAGCAAGTGATTTAGAATGCTTATTGCAAATGCAACAAAAGTTGTTCTGTACAGGGCCTGGCCTGTTTTGTGAATAAATACGTGTATATGTATGCTTTGTAAATACATATATACATACTGACATACATATATATCTTAACATTGTCAGACACCTCTCTTTCTTCACGCATACATACACATTGTACATTATAGGCACCTCCCAAAAAGTTAGAGAAATTCGATTAATATGCTCGAACCAGATATGGTACTGATTTTCGCCGCTCTTCTTTGAGAACAGTAGCTGTAAGCGAGAGTGCAAATAACAGACAAAAAAGTACTTTGATGGAAACGGTGGAAACTAGATGATAAGGTAGATAATTATATTTTGTTCCCTCTAAATTTATGGTATTAGCGTTTATAGATGTTATATATATATATATATATATATATATATAAGATAAATAGAAAAAATATTTTTATAATTATGTTGGGTCATTAAAGTAACGTTGAATATATATATATATATATATATGCGTGAGCAAAAATGGAAAAGTTACTTCCCTTATATTTTGCAAACCCCCCCCCCCCCAAAAAAAAAAACAAAAAACACGTGAACTTTGAAATCTAGAACGCTGCATAAGTGCTAAAAACGGACAGTTGAAATGTTTTTAATTTACAAAAACAAATACACATACTCACAGATGTATCACTGAAGATGGTATCAGATGAGATTGAAAGTACTTAGGAAAATAAAAACTATTTGAAGGAAAATTTTGGTATTTCCTTAATCAAGGAATTAATCCGTGAACCTGAAAGGATCACTACGAAAACTAAGCGACATTATATGTCTAAATTATTTAAACAAACCTGTTTGAATGAATGAAAATATGCTGCCTAAACATACGTAATATATATATATATATATATATATATATATATATATATATATATATATATATATATAGAGAGAGAGAGAGAGAGAGAGAGAGAGAGAGAGGGGGGTATGCGGATCTAGCAAATAACTAAGAGTAAGGAACACTCCTGCTTTGCATGGTTCATTACTTTTTGGGAATAAATGAATGTGTTTTCTTTATTCCATTCCCGCTGTTGTCTCCAAGAGGCTAAAGAAATATTAGCTGTAATGAGGCATTTTCTGTTTTTACACCCTCTACTTTAATGTTTCATTTATTTACGTAGACATTTTAGAACTGTTGTTCTCAACCAGAGTGGAACCCCAAGGGCAATTTTAAGGTTTCAGGGTGAGGAAATCATTTACTTTTTCTTGTTATTTTATGAACTATTTTGTCTATTGAATTTTAAATTATATCAATTTTTAAAATTTAAATCCCATGTCAATCTTTATTTTCTGTCTTCTTAATACCAGTTCATTTATTTATCTCCCTACGAAATAGTTTTTTCCTCATATTCTCTAACACTCAGTAACCTCTTGCATCTTCGTGGCTTGCTTGGGGTGAAATGATTAAAATAAAAAATAGCAATACTTTGGCTTCCTATTGAATGTTTAATGAAGTATTCTTTAGTTTATTTAATAATTAGTTATGAATTAAAACAAATTACTATAAATGTATTCAAGTTTAAAAAATTATCAACATTTTCTACTGCTATTAAGTTTGTAAAACTCCTCTGTAAAAATAATTCATGTAAAAATATACGTACTACTGTGGGAAAGAATGAAGGTTTTTCAATAATATATGCATACTATTTGGAATGCACCTTTTGAGTTGGACAATTTTGGAAACATTAAGACTTTTTACATTTTTTGGACTATTGTCCTCATCTTCGTCGCCATATTTCTGTGATGAGGTATATGTACACTATTTACATTATTCGGACAGTTGTCCTCATCAGGTATTTAACTCACACTCTTTGGGTCCCGTCACTGGATCTAACTAACGCCTTTATCCACTGTTCTTGAGGACATCGGTTTACGAATTTCTGGGTATTATAAGCCTAATGTCTTCAGCATACATTTTTTTTACCAGTGCTCATATTGCAATTTTTTGCTGTTATCATTACACGTTTTCACCAGAGTTCATATTGCAATTTTTGTTGTTATTATCGCTTTTCTCTGGCACTCTTTATTACTGGTTCCCAAAGTGTCTGAGTTCAATACCTGGTTAAGGCAGTGAAGAACCTTTAGAGGAGAATTAACAGGAGATAACTGATAACTGACATCCATTAAATATGGCATGTGGAACTAGAACAGTCTTCTCCAGTGAGCGAAATAAAGGGTTCAGTTCGACATTCCAACCATCTGAAGAAGGCCGGAGCGTATAACGGCCGAAACGTTGTAATAAATATAGCGACAAAGATGATGACAATAGTTCGAATAATGTAAATAGTGTACATAATACCTCATCTCAGAAATATAGACAGATACTAAAGAACTGAAACGGTATAATAAATATGGCGACAAAGATGATGACAATAGTTCGAATAATGTAAATAGTGTACATAATATCTCATCTCAGAAATATAGACAGATACTAAAGGGCCGAAACGTTGTAATAAATATAGCGACAAAGATGAGGACAATAGTCCGAATAATGTAAATAGTGTACATAATACCTCATCTCAGAAATATAGACAGATATTAAGACTTATAGTGAAAAAGGGGTAATGGACAAAAAGTCTTAGGATAGATGAAATTATGTTAACTGTTTAATGATTCTTTTCCCATGAGGTCCTAAGAGTTATAATTATTGTGAAGCAGTTGCCGGTCTAACAGTATGTATGTGTGTATTTGTATGTATGTGTATGTATATATATTTATATTTGGTTTGTTTACTTTTTTACGTTGCTGTGTGGGTTGATATATTTATGCTTGCTTCTGTATGTGTATATATGCATATGCGTATGCGTATATGTATGTGTGTATCTCTCTAGATATATATATGTGTATGTGTGTATGTGTATATATGTATATATGTGTGTATATATTTATCGATATGTAGGCTTTTCTGTGCTTCTGTCTGTAGTAATGAATGTGTGTACACCGTACGCATATATCTGTAGGTAGTTCTTATTTGCTTTCACCTAAGGTACAATAAGGCGTATATAGACATATATGAAAAAATATATACTTTTATATGTATTTGTGTGTTTGGAATTTTCGTCTTTTATATATTAGATGATGCTATTTTTTATACATATATATCTGTTTTAATATCCTTTCTTTCCCTATTTTTTGTTTCTCTGTTTTATTTGACCATTTTTATCTATGTATATTGGCCCGTATAAGTTATATTTTAATAAGTGGTTAGAATTCGTTTAATAACACTTTCAGTCTTGAATATTTCTTGGTTGTTGTATCGGATTGTCTAGGTCAATGTATGTCGGTGTATGTACATGTATTTATCGGTGTCTATGTGTATAGGAACTTGCATGCATATTTAATTGTGTATCTATGTGTGTGTTCTGTTTTTCTTTGGTAAAGGGTAGAGGAGATGTTTCCTGTTTCGTCACTTTTTTGTGTGTATATATCTAAATATGTCTGAGTGCTTATGTATTATAATCTGAGTGTGTATGTATTGTCTTTCGCAAGATGTCATCATCCCACCCCTACACTTGGAATTCAAATGTATCCATGTTGTCATGAAGTTAAGAACAGTCGATCTTAACGTCTATTCTAATGTAATTTCAATGAAAACAAAATAAATAGAATAACATGTATTTTTTCTTTTGTCCTCAGTAATTTTATAATTTTAAACTTAATAGAGATTAAATTTAGTTTTAAAATGGGTAATTTTTATTTTTTATTTTAATTTCAAATTTTATCATATAATTTAATACTTATTGGTTAGAATAAATTCTATTTTAGTATGACCCCAACTTTAAAGCATTTTATAGCTATTATAACCTTAATTCGTTGTCAGGTTTTTTGAATTCCCGTATACTTGTATTTTGATTGGTCATTCCAGCTTATGTAACAGCCCTTTCCTCTTACGAGGGGCCGTTAATTAATCTTAACCTTTTAAATCCCTTTATTGTACATTCAATCACTTGATAAGACACCAGAGGTGTTGAAACAAAATGGCTATTTTTGTAGTGATTTTATAACACATTTATATTATAATTTTTAAATAAATAATTATATATATATATATATATATATATATATATATATATATATATATATATATATATATATATATATATATATATATATCGCATATTGAGTACTGGTGTTAATAAAATAATGCTCGATGTAATATAACAGAAATGTTAAGCATATATTAATAAATAAACATTTTCCTCACCGGTAGCACGACTCGGAGCTTCATGCACAACGCAGTCTTCAGGTACTGAGTAGAGTCTTCACAACAAAATCTTCAGTCTCTTCGCAGAACCTGAGAAAAAATGCATATTTATTAATATATATATATATATATATATATATATATATATATATATATATATATATATATATATATATATATGTGTGTGTGTGTATAAAATAATGGTGTTATTTATAAATAGGATAGATTTTAATCACTTTAAACTGAGCTGATATGAAATTTCAATGAATTCAATACGGGAAGGATTTCGCTTAAAGTTACGCTTAAAATATTTGCTTGAACGGCGAGGCTGCTCCGTGGCCGAGTCGATTAAGGCACGTCGTGTTTACGTGTTTACCTCTACCAAGAAGGACGCAGGTTCAGTTCCTTCCGGGGAACTCAGGAGTTTGGTTCGTTGTATTGATTTTCTTTTAAATTGGTATCACCCCTGCAAGGTAGTAAAGCCACTGAAACACAAGGGGTTACAGGGCGTGGAAGAATTCAAAACAGAAACATTAATAATGAGTGGAAACAGTAACCGAGAGGACAGTAGATAGTGATTGATATTACATTTAATTTTTTTTGCAGATTAAAGTTGGCTGCAAAGCAAGAAGCAGGAAGGGAGTTCAACAAGCGAGAAGTGCGAGAAAAGAAACCGTTAGCATAGAACATACGGCTACATTTAGTCAGTTCAACTGCCAACTGATGAGATCTCGACGCCAGTCTAGTACTGCACTTAAATTAAAAAAACTCTAGGTACCATAGCGAGGAGCTAATGAGAACAATTACCATGATATATGTATAGAAAAGACACAGAGAGGCAACTTTACGGTGGTGGGTAAGTGACTGAAGCCGAGCCGCAGGTCATGATATTGTTGATTCTTTTTTGGCTCTTATCAAGGAGCTCAAGGTAAATAGTAGGGGTGGCGGACCATATGTGGCAGGACGAATGGTAGACTTATAGATATGTAAGATAGATTATGGAGAGAAAAATTGTCTCGCATGACACAGTGAACCGACTTAGCAGCTGTCTTTCCACTTCATGTCAGCTGAGAACGTTAACCCGAGAGGCGTAACGAGTAAATTTCCAGGAGTATAACGTTAGCCATACTGATGGAAGGTATAGAGGAGTCTCTCAGATGATTAATGGAGAGAAATTTAGTTTTGGAGGCGTTAAAATTAAAAAAGACATCTTTTGCCCCAGTTAAGGACAGACTTCAGCTGCCATTTTGACAGACTTGTCGGACTGATCAAACTTACTATCTAGGTAGGAGTAAATAGTTGTGTCGTCAGCGTAGATGCCAAGTTGAGAGCTGATGCTATCAGGTGGGGGTCATTAATGAAAATTAAAAACAAAGTGGGACCAAAGATGGAGCACTGGGGGATACCCGCGTTAATACGAAAGGGTGTAGTCGAGTGGCCGTTCAGGATAACTTTCAATTCTCGATTTGATAGGAAAGATTGGATCAGTTCAAAAATATGTCCGGAGACACCATAACTTTTCAGCTGTCAAAGGCTTTTGAGATGTCTAAATCTACAGCCCAGGCTTCACTGTTTTTTATCTAGAGCATGATAGACTTTTCCGCAATTATCGTCAGTATATCAGCAGAGAAACGAAAGCCTTATTGGTTGTCTGAGAAAAGGCACTGTGATAAGAGATGATGAACAAATTCACCCTTGATTAGGTCCTCTAGGAGTTTCCTAAAATAGGTATAAGGCTATTAGGCCGATAGTTGGAAGGGTCGAACGGTTCACCAGAGTCCTTAAAAACTGGAACAACAGACGATGAGGCGGGAAAGCAAGCGGTACCGAGGCGTTTATTATACAGTTTAGAGAGAACAGGGGCCAGTTCGGAAGTACACTTTTTAATGACTATCACAGGGATACCATCGGGTCCACATTTTTTGTGGGGCTCTAGGTTAGAGATGATAGCAGAAGCCATAGAAGGGGTTATATGCATATCACTTAACAGAGATTCAGTTCTAAGTGGGAAGTTAGGCAACGATATTTCATATGAGTGAAGAGTAGAGTTTGAGGAGAATTTACTGGCAAAGCATTCAGCTTTTATCTCACATTGATTGAAGAGGGGTGAATAAAGACCTTGCCCTTATTTAATAACCTATTACACAGCTGCCAGTAATCACAAGACCCAAAGTTGTTAGAGTCTGTGCGGTGCCTCTCGGCAAACAGGGACTTAACTCCATCGAGGACTCAACAGATAGGTGCCTGTTGTGACGAGAGCCGTCATGCTGGTATAGCCGGAAACAGTAGTTCCTGTGTGCTATAGTGGCCAAGCATGCTGCCGTGAACCATAGAGAAGATTGGGGTTTCACCGGGTATTTCTGTGAAGGGGTGAAAGCGTCCATGTCGGCTTTGACTAAAGAAGAAATCTCAGTGGTGGAGGTTAAAGATCTCAGTCCAAGGGAGGTTACGAAGAAAATCACGGAGTGAGTCTCAATCAGAAAGAGGTCTTATGGATAGGGCGTTCCCATTTAATAGA
>OZ038499.1:87732397-87734897 GCA_964036315.1 Acanthosepion esculentum | reverse complement strand
ACACATACACAAACACACACACACACACACACACATATATATATATATATATATATATATATACAAACATATCTACCTAAATTTTTGGATACACCAATACACACGCACACACACACACACACACACACATATATATAGATATGTACATATACGTACCCATCTTACATATGCGCCTACAATACACATACATATGCGTACATACACCCTATACAAATGTATATATATATACACATAAAACCACATATCAATGTTCAAGTTCTTCTACATATTTGTATACATACAATTATGTGTCCGCATCCATCTGTGCATACAATCATTTCCAAAACCAAAAGTAACATAATATTTTCCTTTCTATATAAGTTTTTCTAAATATATTTAGTTAGATTGAGGTGGTTTTTGTGTCTACATTTCGAAATTAATTCATAATGTTGGGTCCGGATCTTTATGTTTTATTATTAGGATCTTCTCTTTTATACACAAGTCGCATCTATCGCTGAAATTTATTGGAGTTCTGACTCTCGAGATGATTCTCCATTTTACTTGTTGTGTTAAGCCGCTCTCCACCAAATCCCAATAACGTTTCGACAGTGCTGTATGGTGTTTTTTTTATCTATTTGTGAAGGACTGGCGATGGTTATGAAACCTTTGCTTCCAATTTCCCGCCGATATTCCTATATATATCTTTTTTTGTTCGATATTTTCCTTGGGGAAAATTGTAGCTTCATATATAACGTTATTCGCCATGCATATTCCTTCAACTGGGCAATCGGATCCTGTCCTACAATTACAGGTAGATGTTTTCGTCCGGTTTGTATTACGATCCTTTTGTAGTTGATTGTTCTGAAATTCTCTCATAATTTTGCTATTGTGAGATCTAATGATTTTTTTTACATTGTTCATGCAAGAGTAACTAATTTTTAAATTCATTTTGTTGAACATCTTTTTCAATAGTTCATTTTTACTAAAATGTTTGTCTATTAGTTTTAGGAAGTATTTTCCTACATTAATACTAGAAAGTCTACAAAAAGGTGGGTTGAACCAAATAATCTTCCTTTTCCTATTTTTAGACTTAGTGGATGTCTTATTAATTGATTTATCTATATAATTTAGTGTTTGTTTAAATTTACTTTTTAATAGGGATTGATTATATATCGATTTATTTTAGTTAAAATGGCTTTACTAGAAGACAGTTTGTTTATTCTTGTATTTACAGTATTTGGAATTTGTTCTATGATTGCTTTCGGGTGGTTATAGTTGATATTTATATATGGGCGATTGATTTTCCTTTTGGAAGGGTTTATAAGTGTTATTGTCGAGATTAAATGTAACGTCTAGAAAATTTACTATTTTTAGATTGTAAGAAATTTCGATTTTAAATCCTAGAAATTTGAAGGCCTTAATTATTTTGTTTTGTAGTTGGGATGTTAAAGGACCATTAGTATTAGGTATAACAATAAGTCCATCATCCCTGTATAGCCCTACATTTTGGGGGTTAAGGAATCTGCTCAGGATGTCTAAAATGTATATACCTATTAAGTCCGCTATTTGAGCTGAATCAAATGCTCCCATAGGGACATCGAAGTTGTCTCTGTTTTTTTTAATCCAAGTAGTATCATTAAGTCTTAGTATAGACTGTCTAGAGTCCATTATGATTTTTATTTCTTCATCAGTAATTTCAGTATAATTTCTTAGCAAAACTTAAGCTGTTTTCTAATAAATCTTTAGAAATGGAGGGGTAGAAATCAATAATATCTAATTGGATAAAAGTGGCTTTATTTTTAGATTTTAGATTTTGGAACCAGTTAATGGTGTCAGACGAATCTTTCCAAAGGTTAACGGAGTATTTTCCTAATATAGATGTGTTTATTCTTTTTAGGATGTTTTTAGAAATTATTCCTAATTCTGATTTGGAGGGATTTATTAGTCTGGAATGTAGATTATTTTGAAAGTTAGCTTTATGGTCTTTAAAAAGTAGGTAGGCGTCTCTTAGATGAGTTGTACCCATTCTATCAGCAATATTATATTTAAATGCGAATTTAGCAGTTTCTCTGTGTATGGAGGATAGTTGTCTGGAGTCATTATCTTTTGTTATAAGAACTAGAGATTTTATTTTGAATTAGATGGTTGTATTCAGAAGGATTAATCTTGTAGATATTTTTCGATTTATCAGCTCTGATCCATAGTTTTTTAAAAAAACTTTTGATACTTGTAATGTCTCTTTTAAGTTTGGATTGGAATGGGTTGTATTTTTTCTGAAAGATATTTTATTGATTAAATTAATTAAGACGTGTTCAAAGGGTTCCAATAATTTATTGCTATGTGGAGCGTTTTGAGATATCAAGTAAAAGGCGTCATTAGGATGTGTAGGTTTGTTTTGGAGATTAAAGTGGAAGTAAGTTTTCCATCTCATTCTTTTGATGAGGCCAATAATTTTATATATATATATATATATATATATATATATATATATATATATATATATATATATATATATATATAT
>OZ038499.1:87667397-87727397 GCA_964036315.1 Acanthosepion esculentum | reverse complement strand
CTCGTTAGACAGATTACGATTGCGTAGTTTGATCCTTACTGGGTGCCCCATGCTTTTCGGCCTACATCTTTAGCATTCCGACGTTGTGTAATGGTTAGCAAGCGTGTCTCGCTAGATCAATTACAACTGAGTAATGAGTTCGATCCTCACTGGGTGCTCAACGCTTTCGGCCTTGTGCCACATCTAAGCCTCGCGTAGAAAATCACTTGGGGTACCTCGACTTGTAATGGTTAGCAAGCTTGTCTCTCTCGAAAAATTACGATTTATTAGTGAGTTTGATCCTCATAATTTCAGCTTTGTGCCACATCTAAGAAAATTTCAGCTTTGTGCCACAGCTTAGAAAATCACGATATACCTATAGATCATACGAATTCTTCTTTATTTCAAACGAACTCAAACGCCATTAACTTGTTTGTTCAATTCCGCTTTGTCTAAAGCTTCACACAGCAAAAGGAGTGATACGAAGAATTCGATCGACATGTCATTCTGTTTTTTTATTTGTTTTCTTTCTATTTTTGTGGCGGCGAGGTTTTTGTTTGCAGTCTCTTTCATTCAATTCTATTCCTTTTTAATTCTTTATTCTTTATTTAGCTTACAGATTTCTTTCTTTCTCGTTTCTTTTTCACATTTTCTTTCTGTTTTATGTTTATGTTGTCGCTTTTTATTTATTTATTTACATTTCAGTTTATCGATTTGTTCCTTTTTTTATCGTTTTGCATTGATTTGTGCACATTTTGTTTTCTCCCTTGTTCTCCCTTCTTTAAGTTTTTTGTTTTTAATTTATTCCCTTAGTTCTTATAAATGTTCTTTTTTCATTCTATTTTTCCTTCTTTTTTCTTTCATTATGATTTCTTTTCTTTTTCTTTTATTTCATTTCGCCTTCATTTGCTCGTATCTATTCTTTTCTACTTTTTCTTCTTTATTTTCTTCAACCGTCTTTTATCTCCGCTAAGTTTCTTCTGCTTTTTTTCTTTTTCCTTTTCCTTTCTCCATTGCCTTCCTTCTTTGTTTTTCTTCTTCTTATCTTACCTTTTACATCTCTTTTCGAGTTAGTATTTCTTTCCTTTATTGATTTTCCTTTCTCCTTTTCTTTGATTCTTTCAGTTGTGGAGTAAATAGCACCCCCTCCCCCGGTTGACTATATGAACTAGTTCATAACTATAAATAAACAGTTCCAATCAGCGGTAAGAGGGAGAAGAAGCCGTTTGGAATCAGTCTTCAGACTAATTAATACAGGAATCACGGCAAGTAGCCAAAGCATTACTTATATTATAGCGCGTGTAAACAGTGGCGACGAGAGATTCGAAACTCAGGCGATTTATAACTGTTGTAAAGTGAATTCAGGAACTCATACGAGTTGTAAGTAGAGATTTGGAAACTCATAATCAGTGAGCAACTACGAGAAAAATATATTTGTTGCTTCGGGAGCAAGGATACGTGAAACGACAAGAATTTTAACCACGTTGGTTTTAAAATTTTTCGTTTCTTGTCGTGTAGAAAAAAAATTTCTTGAGTTTTAGGAAAAAACATTCTTGCGAATATGGAGCAAATTTTGGCTTCGATAGTTGAAATTCAGCAACAACAGAAACAGCAACAGTTGCTAGAATTACAAAAACAGCATCAGGAGTTGTTGGATATAATTCTGAAGAAAACAAAAAAAAATCATCAACATCTTTTACGCCAGACGTTGTCCAAAACGCCACATCAGAATTTGCATACAATCCTGATGAGGGGTTGGTTTTTCTGTGTATTTTCGCGCATATGAACAAAAAATATTCAGTCAGGAATTCAGCGGCTGGGAAGATGAAAGACAAACGAGATTGTTGTTGAGGAAAATAGCTCCGATAGATTAAGAAAAATACTGTAACTACATATTACAAAAAGAAAAAGAAAAAAAAGAAACAGGTGAAATCGGGTCTGAAGACACGGTACACATTCTGATGAAAATATTTCATGACAATAGCTCCCTGTTTAATGCTCGTTGGAGATGCGTGAATCTGACGAAAAAGAGGATGAAGATTTTGTCACGTATGCAGGTGTCGTCAGCAAAGAATGTGAAATGCAAGGTCTAGCGGCTAAAAAAAGATGCTGAAATACGTGCGAAAATTTTAACCAAAATTGAAAAAACAAAGAACCCTAAACCCCCCAAAACAGTAATATTACATTGCAAGAAATAGTGGACGAAATAGTCTGAAACACAATGCCGAAGAAATTCAGAAAAAAAGAATGTGCATTGGTACAGGCAAAGGATAAATGTACAAAAAGGAGAATAAATCTTTGTTTCACATGTGATGAATTAGATCTAGAAAAAGACTGTCCATTTAAAATTGCAGAATTTTACAAGTGTGGTAAGCGGACATATAAAGTCACACTGCAAAACCAAACCAAGAAAACATGTTCACAGAAAGAAATCCGTACATAGCATTGCGATGGAAAAATGGTCTCAGAAAATAAAACGAAATTTGTGAATGTGAAAATAAATGTGGGTGTGAAAATGCTACTGGACACTGGCAATGATACTTCGATAATCAGTGAAACCACATGGAAGGAAATCGGAAAGCTTTATTAAAAAGGACTTCCAAAGTCGCGATTTCAGTTTCTGGTGAAAAATTATTTTTTTTAAAGAAATGACTTGTAATGTCTTATTCCGTCATAAGCATATAAAAACTAAAGCTTATGTATTAAAAAATGCTACGAATTTATTCACTACTGACTGGATGGAACTATTTGATTTGCTGATAAACGTTTATTGTAAAAACGTAAGTGGACAATCGACCAATTTAAAAAGTCAGAGTGAAAATCTCAAGAAAGTGTTAATAAAACGTTTTCCAGATGTTTTGTCAAATGTACGGAGTCGGTGGTGTTCAAAATTCAAGACGGACTTTCAGGTAAAAAAATGTACGACGCCAGTATTTAAGTCGAAACGGAGCATACCATTCGCAGATTTGGAACAAGTCAACGAAGAGTTGGATAGACTCGAAATAATTAGTGTAATAGAAAAATTAACCATTCAAAATGGATTGCACCAGCGATGTATGTAAAGAAAAAAAATAATAAAATTCGTGTTTGAATACTTTTTCCATGTCTGGTTTGGTGCTACTGCTATTCGTATCTAGATTCTTGACAAAATCCAAAGAAGGATCTGCAATTTAATAGATCCTAACTTGGCATCTTAACTTCAGTCACCTTCTCATAGACGTAATGTGGCTTCTCTTTCTTTTCTTCAAATATTTTTTTATGGCAGCTACTTTGAGGAGATTTTTCCCTGGTGACCCTACTTCATGAATTTAAGTGTGCTACTAGATTGACATCTAAGTCCCACCCTTTCACTGTCGAAATAGTTAAATGTAACAGCTATTTCTACTCCAACAGTTTTTCTCGCACTTCCAGCCTGTGGAACTTCCCTGAAAACTACAGTCTTCAAAAACTTCAATGCAACGTCAATCGCCATCTTCTGTCTTCTTGAATCCCGTTCATCTTTTATTCTTTCCTTATACCCAGTCTTTTCTCTCACAATCACGCTCTGTAATCCCCTGAGTACTAGTGGCATTCCCACCTTGCCTGGGGTGAAATGATTAAAAAAAAGTTGATTTACATGGTAAAAAGGAAAAGACGTGAGCATAAAAGGCAACATAATCAGCTGGAAAAAGACCGGAAACATTGGAAGAACCGATAAAAATGCTATATGATGTTTTCGACGTGCCAGCACCACAAGTCGGGGCACATACAAGGACAAATTCCAGAAAAAGAAAGCGTACTGAAGAACTGGAAGGGGATCCGAGACGGAAACGCTACTAAGTCGAGTATGTTGGCGAACTCTCCAGAACAAGGAGGTGCAGATACTAATGCTGATAAAAAAATGAAATATTTAAAAAAAAGTATTAATCTCAAAAGTGGGGATGTTGTCGAGTAAATAGTACAGCCCCGGTGACTATATGAACTAGTCCCAAACTATAAATAAAGAGCTCCAGTATAGAGGTAAGAGGGCAAAAGAAACCATTTGGAGTTAGTCTTCAGCCTAATTAATACAAGCGTCACGGCAAGTAACCGAAGCGTTACTGAATAATATAAGCGCGACGAAGCGCGTTATAACACTATCTTTTTTTCTTTTACATCTCTTTTCGAGTTACTCTTTCTTCCTTTTATGATGTCTTCTTTTCCTTTCTCCTTTTTCTTCGTTCTCTCTTTTTTCCTTTCTTTCCTTTTACATCTTTTTCGGGTTAGTATTTCTGTTTTTTTTTTCTTATCTCTTCTCTTATTTTTGCTAATTTTCCCTTCCTTTTCTTTCTCATTTTCCTTCTTTCTGTTTTTCTTTCTTTCCTCTTACATCTCTTTTAAAGCTAGTATTTCTTCTTTTAACTAAAATTCTTCGGCTGGCGTTCCATTTTTACATGAGACACCTGCTTCATGTCTAATTGCTGCTTCTGGAATTATGAAGAACTGGACACATTTTTCTGCTAAACCGAAATTCCTCCTCCTCTTTTCTTTATTGGTTTAGCTTATTTAGGCTCAGAGCCACAATTGGGAAACACACACACTCAGGCCCCAAATACACAGCAGTAATGGTTTGTTAAACTTCCACGCCAGCTTTTTCTTCTTCATCTCCTCCTCCTTGCGTCATGAACATTAGTTTAGGGACCAAGAATTTAGTGCAAAAACCTGGCGCAGAAAGAGAATAATGGAGCATTTCTTGTTTTATCATGTGATCATGTATCATGTTATCGTGTGACGACAGTCATCGTCATCGGCTGTCCCCCTAACCGGACGTTGCAAACTCAACTGACAGCATTAGCTGAGATTCAGTTAGTTATGCGCCATGCGTGATACACGCGTAGGCGATCATGTATCTTTTGATACAGATTTTTTCCCGCAGTAGGTTGCTATTTCTTTTTGCGGTAGATCAGTTGCTATCCAAGACTATAGAACCCGCTCTGTCCTGCTATTTACTCATAGCTTGGGGGGATGGTAGAAGAAAAGAATTCATACCTTTCCCGAGGGTATTAGCACGTATATGAATATAATGGATTCGACTGGAATTCGAACGCGGCACGCAAGGGGTTACAGAAGATTTGGAGCGAGAGCAGATAGGAGTGTTAGAAGAAAGGATGTGGAGAAGGATAGTGGATAGATCAACTGAAGATGTCGATTGACGTTACATTTGAATAGTTGGATATTATAGTTGTCAGGGAAACAGGAATAAGGAAGGGAGTTCCACAGGCGAGAGGTGTGAGATATGAAGCTATTGGAGTAGAAGAGACGTCTACATTTAACAGTTTCAACAGTGAAAGGGTGGGAGCGGGATGTCAGCCCCGTAGGACGCTTGAATTATGAGGGCCTGGGAACCAGCGAGAGCAGCTCATCGGAGCAATTACCGTGAAAGTATTTGTAAAAAAGACAGAGAGAGGCGACAGCGCGTCTGTGAGAGAGCGACTGCAGACGAGATGACAGATCAGGGCCAATTACTTAAAGTATAAATAGCAAAAACAAAACAATTCTTACAGCCGATTAGTCAATTGAACCTACTTGACAAGTTATTATTGAAATTGCATACACTCCTCTCCATCGAGGATGAAAAAATATGGATAATTCTCCGCGTATGCATCCTCCTGCGTTTTCATTGAACACTTAGATTGGGGCGATATTTAGCGTTATTATTACGTGAGCCATTCGTTTCTCTGTCTATAAATCCGTGTGGTGGGCAAAAGTAAGTGTCGTCCCATTATTTTCTATCGAAACTTACACGATAGCTGATGTACGTTTGTATTTGGTTGGGTATTCGAAAATGAATTATGACGGCTGAAAATTCAAGCAAGATGGATTCACTGAAATACAATGTTCATACCCCAAAAGCAGTCGACACATTTTTAAAACTGTTATATAGGAATAAATTGTCGCTGCCGACACTTGAATTTGAACATAGATCGCCAGTGAGCAAACACGGGCGATACCATCATTGAATTAAGTGGATCACGTGACTATAGAGGAAACGTATAAGTAGGAATTAGCTTGGCGTCTAATCGATCGTTATTCCTAGTCTATCCTCTATACGGATCTGTATTTCTAATCTATCACCTATTACTATAAGGACCGCTATTCTCTACTCTATCACTGTATTATTTCTCTTATTGGATCACTATACGGATTACTATTCGAGCGAGTATTATCGAACAAGTACTATTAGTGCGAGTGCTATTCGAAGGCGTCTGACACAAGTATTGTTCAACGGCGTTACTATAGTTGATTACAAAGTCTTTGCTACAACAAGCATTACGAAAGTGACAATGAGTATTCGTTGGCATTACAAAAAAGTTCAATGACTGGATTCTGAAACGAATTTTATAATTATACTTAACTTTTAGATTAACTATAGAGATGATGACAACTAACACGTTACAATACCAAATCTATCTATCTATCTATCTATCTATCTATCTATCTATCTATCTATCTATCTATCTCAGTCTGTTAGTATCTATCTATCTATCTATCTATCTATTTGCTGGACTTAGAAAACGTCAACTGAATCCCTTATTCTTTATGTACCGTGCCACCTCAGGGAGTGGGCGATTATGCCTCTCCCCAATTTCCTGTCCTTTGTAGCTTTTAGTAAAATTTGCCTTTTTGTCATTGTTGTAGAGTTATTTCCTCAGTGGAAACTGTATTTGGACTAAATTCGTCCTAAATAGGTTCAACGTACAAAAACGTTAGGAACTTGTTATAATAAGTATTATGCAGAGTAATCGACTTGTGGTAGCTGACTACTTTCCGTAATCGACTCCCACTGACTCCTACTTATATTAGATGGGAGAGTCTATTATTTATAGACTAGGTGTGTTTCACCATAACAGTTATTTTTCTTAAACCTTGTTTTTCCATCCATTTATTCAAGCTCTCTAAGTATGTTATGCGTTGTTTTCCTCTGTCCCTTTTGCATTCCATTTGTCCTGTGAGTATCAGATTTTCCAAGCTCTCTTTCCTTATTATGTAAACTAGAAATTTCAACTGTCGCTTCCTGATGTTATGTATGAATTTCCGTTTTGTTTCTATTTTTTCTAAACCTTCGTCGTTGCCCACATATTCGGTCCATGGTATCTTCAGCATCCTTCTGTAGAACGAAATATCTATTTGAGGAGATTGCCCCGCATTCACTGCCATACAGGAGGACAGAAATCACGTATCAGTTCAGTACTCTTCTCTTTGTTTCTTATGAAATTAATTGGATAATAGAATAGGAAATTGTATATTGTATAGAATGACATTGTATTCTTATAACACAATTCTTGACTGGGTATATCATGCAACCCAAGCTATTTTGCAAAATATACCGAGTTTTGCATGTAATATTATGAACACACCTACTTATTTATGGTAAAGATTAAGCATATGTGAGCTTATATAATCAAAATTGTTGGACAGAAACCCGATATTTTTCTCAAATCTGGAATAAAATATTAACATAAAAGCAGCACGACATATGCACATTTTATCAATTAAGTACAATTTCTTTTTCAGTTTTAGTTGCATATGTTTATTACTTACATCAATGCTAACATGGGTCATATTGTTTTATAAATAAATACAAGAGTCAAAAGAAAAAAAATATCCACCCATGAATAAAATGTGATGACTAGAGAGAAAGAAAAATAAATTAAGCATAATTTTTCGATTTAAAAACAAAATCTGTTTCCTAGTTTGTAATTAAACAATTGTTACAGGGAAAATCAAGAAGCCAAGTTAATCTAAGCAACAATAAGCAAGAAAGCATTCCTTTTAAATTTATAGAATATCTTATAGTGTAAATTTATAAACCATTGAGAGATCAAAGATTTTTCTAGACCAACCAATATTAAGTGAATACTAATTCAATAATATTTTCCTAACCTTCTTTTATATGCTGTGTCCCTTCAGGACGTAGGCGATCATAGCCCTCCACATCTTCCTGTCCCTTGTAGCACTTTATGAGTTTTGTCTTCCAAATTTCTCCCAAACCCTGTTCTGCCATCCATTTGCTCAAGCCCATCAAGTATGTTACACACTGGTTTCCCCTGTCCCTCTTTCCCCACAATCTGTCCTGTGAGAATCAGATTTTCCAAGTCCTCCTTCCTCATAATGTGCCTCAAAAATTTCAACTGCCTCATCTTGACGTTAAGTATAAGTTTCCTTTTTGCTTCCATTCTCTCCAAAACTTTGTTGTTGCTCACATGTTTGGCCCATGATATCCTCAGCATCCTTCTGTAGAACCACATTTCTGTTGCTTCAAGTCTTCTTCATCTTTGAGGAGAATATCCAGCATTCACTGCCATACGGTAGGACAGAAATCACGTAACAGTTCAGTACTATTCTCTTTGTTTCTGTTGCTTCAAGTCTCTTCCTCTTTAAGGAGATAGTCCAGAATTCACTGTCATACAGTAGGACAGAAATCACGTAACAGTTCAGTACTCTTCTCTTTGTTTCTGTTGCTTCAAGTCTCTTCCTCTTTAAGAAGATAGTCCATCATTTACTGCCATACAGTAGGAAGAGAATTCACGTAACAGTTGAGTACTATTCTCTTTGTTTCTGTTGCTTCAAGTCTCTTCCTCTTTAAGAAGATAGTCCATCATTCACTGCCATACAGTAGGAAGAGAATTCACGTAACAGTTCAGTACTATTCTCTTTGTTTCTGTTGCTTCAAGTCTCTTCCTCTTTAAAGAGACAGTCCAGCATTCACTGCCATACAGCAGGACAGAAATCACGTAACAGTTCAGTACTCTTCTCTTTGTTTCTGTTGCTTCAAGTCTCTTCCTCTTTAAGAAGATAGTCCATCATTCACTGCCATACAGTAGGAAGAGAATTCACGTAACAGTTCAGTACTATTCTCTTTGTTTCTGTTGCTTCAAGTCTCTTCCTCTTTAAAGAGACAGTCCAGCATTCACTGCCATACAGCAGGACAGAAATCACGTAACAGTTCAGTACTCTTCTCTTTGTTTCTGTTGCTTCAAGTCTCTTCCTCTTTAAGGAGATAGTCCAGAATTCACTGTCATACAGTAGGACAGAAATCACGTAACAGTTCAGTACTCTTCTCTTTGTTTCTGTTGCTTCAAGTCTCTTCCTCTTTAAGAAGATAGTCCATCATTTACTGCCATACAGTAGGAAGAGAATTCACGTAACAGTTGAGTACTATTCTCTTTGTTTCTGTTGCTTCAAGTCTCTTCCTCTTTAAGAAGATAGTCCATCATTCACTGCCATACAGTAGGAAGAGAATTCACGTAACAGTTCAGTACTATTCTCTTTGTTTCTGTTGCTTCAAGTCTCTTCCTCTTTAAAGAGACAGTCCAGCATTCACTGCCATACAGCAGGACAGAAATCACGTAACAGTTCAGTACTCTTCTCTTTGTTTCTGTTGCTTCAAGTCTCTTCCTCTTTAAGAAGATAGTCCATCATTCACTGCCATACAGTAGGAAGAGAATTCACGTAACAGTTCAGTACTATTCTCTTTGTTTCTGTTGCTTCAAGTCTCTTCCTCTTTAAAGAGACAGTCCAGCATTCACTGCCATACAGCAGGACAGAAATCACGTAACAGTTCAGTACTCTTCTCTTTGTTTCTGTTGCTTCAAGTCTCTTCCTCTTTAAGAAGATAGTCCATCATTCACTGCCATACAGTAGGAAGAGAATTCACGTAACAGTTCAGTGCTCTTTTCTTTGTTTCAAATGAAATTTTTCTGTTTAGTTTTAGGAATGTATTTTTGGTTATGCCAATACATCTTCGGATTTCATTGTCGCATTTTCCGTCCTCTGTTTAAACAATTAATTAGATTTTGATTTTGCTATCTCCGATGTGTAATTTGCATTTTGGGCTCATCCTTTTGCTAACAACCATGTATTCTGTCTTCTTGCCGTTGATTTTTAATCCTTTCTTGTCGCTTTCCTTCACTACCTCCTGTAGGGGGTTTTGTAGTGAATCCCTCACGAAGTGTAAGATTCCGCAAAAAGACCACTTCCCTTATTGTTTTGTTTTTACAGCGAGATTCCACTTAAGGTAGAATGATACAGGTTAAGATTGTAGTGACTGGGGAAATATCCTCTTGGGATTCGGTTCTACAGAGCAGTGGTTTGCTAGTATCTCACCATTGGAATACAGAGGGAATGAAGGTAGTTTGCTACAATATGTGAAGGTTAGAACTGGTGGAAATAAGGAGGTAGCTATATCCCGTCTGTGAGAGAAAGAGAGAGGTTGCAGGGTGGTGGTTACTTACAGACTTATAAAACGGGCATGCGTCTACATTTTTGACTCCAGTATTTTTTGTCTGTCAATCACAGCTGTTGATATCTATCTATCTATCTATCTATCTATCTATCTATCTATCTATCTATCTATCTATCTATCTATCTATCTATCTCTGTTCAATATCTATCTATCTATCTATCTATCTATCTATCTATCTATCTATCTATCTATCTATCTATCTATCTCTGTTCAATATCTATCTATCTATCTATCTATTTATCTATGTTCAATATCTATCTATTTATCTATCTATTTATCTATCTATCTCTGTTCAATATCTATCTATCTATCTATCTATCTATCTATCTATCTATCTACCTATCTGCATTTTACGACTGGAAAATGTTTCTACGAAGTTTCAATTAAATAAGTTAAGCTTCTCTAGAATTCTTCTTGCTGTCTTTTGTAGCTATTAGTAAATGTTGTATTTTTGCTTGTCTCGGGTAAAAACCGGTGGATTCTTACGGTCATATCACGTTCAAAAACCGGTTCCCGTACGATCACAAAAGTTAAGCAACGTCAAGCCTGGTCAGTACCTAGATGGGTGAACGCTTGGGAATACCAGCTGCTGTCAGCTCGGATCTGCCGATGGTGCAATGGATAATGACTAGGAATTGTTAATCGGAGAGTCGAGTTCCAATTCCCGTTGGGTTCATTATATGAGCAAATTGGGAAAGCTATGAATCCATCTCTTCACATTTCAGCTATGGATTAATTAGTAAGCTCTGTATCTCTCAAACTAAAATAAAAAAATCTAACTTTAATATAATCTATAATATAAATTTATATTCTGGAATTAAATAACCTGCAAAAGGTTGATAAACCGTAGAAAACGAATCAGTCAATACCTTTTTCTTCTAAAACACATTTTTAAAAACAGCCACTTCCATGACTCCCCACAAGTTCCATTTTTATCATCTGTAAATTGCCATGACATCTTGGGAAAGATAGTGGAGTAGTTTCCCATTGCCTTTTCTACAAATTCCTTTTCTGTATTCTCTGTGAATTATCATGAATTCTTGCAAAAGTTAGTGGAGTACTTTCTAGCTACCTTCTCTACAGGTTGGAGTTCCGATTTTTTCTTCTCTTAGACAGGTTGTCATCAAAGGCTAGAATACCCAGTCCCCCCTGCCATTTAATTCTTATCTGGATTCTACTACACAAACACATGGTTGAATATGATATACAAACTCTATATATCAGACTAATAGTATTTAAAAAATGACAGCGATGGAAGCAAAAAGAAAAACGGTAGAAAGCTGAAAAAAGTCGGCCAGTTTGCACATTTAGATACGTCGAGCGTCGACATTTTAAATTTAAATTTAAAGTTAAACGTCTCTGTACTTTTGCCACCTCCACACGCAAAAGAACTTTATTTAGTCTGAAGAAGTCCCTTCAGAAGATGAAACGTGTTACAGAAAAATTTGTTCCATTTTGTCATTCAATTATACACAGACACATATATAATATAATGGCAAGACAATGTGCGGAAATAGTTTTTTGTTTGTTTATTCTATTTCATTTATTTTTTTATTATTGATCACGCAAGAGCCAAACAAGATAGAGAATTACTGAATTAGGTTGTTTCATGATAGCAAGAGAAGTCGCTAAGTACTGTAGATTATTGAGCTATATAAGATAGATATAACGGCTGACTCTATGCTTGAAGATGTTAAGGCTGTAGAGATCGGGGAAACGCTCTCTTAGGAGTCTCTTTCTCAGAATATCGTTATTTGAAAAGAACCTGTCCGAAATGAACTTTATTCTTGCTAGCAGAATACGAAGAAGATGTATGTGGTATGGCGGGTCTTAGCTGTAAAGGTCTGAACTAGGGGATTTAAGGAATGTAGGTTGACAAAAGATTTTTCTTGGAAATAGCTATAGCGTAGCTAGAGTCTTACGACATTTCGTCTTTTGGAAAGAGTGGAAAATAATTCTCCACCATTCAAGGACGCGTAAACTATTTTTAATCTTTTATTTTGAAGTTAATATTTCGTACTCAGATAGCTTTTTTGCTTTATTCATTTAAAAAAAAAAAATTTTATCCTTCCTCTTTCTCCTTTCATATACTTTCTTTTTCGTTTTGTTATCTTATTCAAACATTTAAAAAAATATTTCTATTTTATTCCTAGGTTAAGTATCAGAGAAAACACGAAGAAGTGTCCTAATAAACTGTACCATTATCCACAAGGTTGTGTGAAGATTGCACGATTCTCGTAAATATATAAAGTTTAGTAGACCGATTGCAACACCCTTCAACACGATAGCTATTCCCGATCCTGATCAAGAAGCCATTGAATTGATGGCAATATTTGCGCCGCTCTGCCATGTTCATTTGACTTCAATGTTTCAAAATGTTCTGACCGCTTTACTAACGACATAAACGGTGCCATATTAAGTCTATAAAGAGTTGCTATGTTTGATCGAAATTAAAAGCTGTATTGAGGCAGCACAATATCGTTGCTGAAGACGATGGAAGGAGTTTAATATATGGTACAGAATGACCTTTTATTTTTCAGGCGGTTGGGATATTCTTTTTCTATTTCAATGTTCGCTTTTATATTTTACCCTCTTCAATTTTTTTACTCTCCAATATTTTGTTTGCTTCTTTTTTTCTGATATCATTTCTTTCTTTCTTTCTTTCTTTCTTTCTTTTTCTTTCTTTCTTTCTTTCTTTCTTTCTTTTTTCTTTCTTTCTTATGTATTGTTTTTCTGTCTTTCTTCTATCTCGTTTTGATTCTTTCTTTTTTCTTATATCTCGTCTTCTTTGTTAGTGTCTTTCATTCTTTCTTTCTTTCTTCTATATCGTTTTTCTTCCTTTCCTTCTTCCTCGTTATCAGTCTTTCTTTTTTCTTATATCTATGTTTACTTTCTGTCTTTCTTTCTTTCTTTCTTTCTTTATTTATTTCTTTTTCTTTCTTTCTTTCTTTCTTTCTTTCTTTTTTCTTTCTTTCTTATGTATTGTTTTTCTGTCTTTCTTCTATCTCGTTTTGATTCTTTCTTTTTTCTTTTATCTCGTCTTCTTTGTTAGTGTCTTTCATTCTTTCTTTCTTTCTTTCTTCTATATCGTTTTTCTTCCTTTCCTTCTTCCTCGTTATCAGTCTTTCTTTTTTCTTATATCTATGTTTACTTTCTGTCTGTCTGTCTTTCTTTCTTTCTTTTTCTTTCTTTCTTTCTTTTTTCTTTCTTTCTTATGTATTGTTTTTCTGTCTTTCTTCTATCTCGTTTTGATTCTTTCTTTTTTCTTATATCTCGTCTTCTTTGTTAGTGTCTTTCATTCTTTCTTTCTTTCTTCTATATCATTTTTCTCTGTCTGTCTTTCTTTCTTTCTTTCTTCTTATATCTTGTTTTCTTTTTCTTTCTTTTTCGTCTTCATTCTTTTTTCTTATATAGATTTTTTTTTCGGTCAATCATTTTTCTTATATTTTTCTTATATCTCGTTTTCTTTCTTTTCCTTCCTTCCGTCCTTCCTTCCTTCCTTCCTTCCTTCCTTCCTTCCTTCTATATTGTTTTTCTATCTTTCTTCTATCTTGATTTCGTTCTTTCTTTCTTTTTTTCATCGTTATACCTTTTTCTTATACTTTCTTTGTCATTGTCTGAAAAATCTTTTTACTCATGTTTTTCTTCTTCAGCACCTTTATTTTCTTTCTCGCATCCCTTTGATAATTCTTTTTGTTAATGGTTCTTTTTATCTTTCAAACTTATATTTTCGTTAAATTCTTCCTTTCGAGTTTTGTAACCATTTCCGAAACGCCTCCTTTTTTTTTGTTTTTCTTTATTATTTCTGCTTCTTTTAATAATTTATCTTTACATTAATTCCTTTTCTTTCTTTCTTTCCTTCTTTCTTTATTTCTTTTTTCTTTCCTTCTTTCTTTCCTTCTTTCTTTCTTTCCTTCTTTCTTTCTTTCTTTCTTTCTTTCCTTCTTTATTTCTTTCTTTCTTTCCTTCTTTATTTCTTTCTTTCTTTCTTTATTTTACCCTATTTTCTTTCTTTAATCCTATCTTATTCATTCACTTATTTCGTTTATTTCCTTTCGTCATATCTCGTTATTTTTTATTCTTTGTCATAATTCGTGTTCTTTTTTTATTTTTTATATTTGGTTTTCTTTCTCTCTCTCTCTTTCTTTCTTTCTTTCTTTCTTTCTTTCTTTCTTTTATCTCATTTTCTTTACTCCATTCATATATCTCGCTATTCTTTCTTTCTTTCTTTCTGTTCACTTTATAAACTGTCTCCATATCTATCCTCTTCTTTCTTTCTTTCTTTCTTTCTTTCTTTCTTTCTTTCTTACGATTTCTTTCTTTCTTTCTTTCTTTCTTTCTTTCTTTCTTTTATCAATATCTTGATCCCATCCATCCCATTTCTTCTTGATTTAATTTTCTATTGCCCTTCCTTCCTATCCTACCACAATATCTTCCGCCTCACCTCGCTATAAATACAGCCCCCTTTCCCCGTCCCCAGTTCACTCTGTTTTGGCGGCAAATACATTTCCAGTCATTAAACATGACTTGCTTCCATGACGAGCAGCGCGTGGCATGACCAAATGCTACTGAATCAGGAAGAGTCGCAGACAATAGAATAGAACGGAGACTTAGAATTAAAAGAGGAGTCTGCATTTTTTCCTGTCATTAAGAATGACATGAATCATAGCATTTGGAAAATATAGCGGCTGAAACATTAACAAATTTGTCTCTGATGCATAACATCAAGGTTCCAGTTCGAGTCAAGTTCAGCATTTTGAATTCTGGATTTTAAGCCGGGAAGATCCATTTTCTTAGAACACCGGCGCTGCACAATCTTATTTTTACTGTCATTAAGAACGATAGTACTTGGAAAATATAGCGGCTGAAACATTAACAAATTTGTCTCTGATTCATAACATCAATGTTCCAGTCCGTGCCAAGGTCAGCATTTTCAATACTGTATTTTAAGGCAAGCAGCTCCACCTTTTTAAAACACCGGCGCTCTACAATCTTATTTTTCCTTTATGTTTTCATTCATCTATTTGTAAAATCAGTGACAACAAACTGATTGCTGGGGATAAAGACTATAACCAATGTTTAAATATAATAGTGTTGATTTAAATTTATATCCTCTATTGCGGAAGGTTCTACAGAAAGATGCTGAGAATTCCATGGACGCAGCGCGAAAGGAACGTAGAGGTCTTAAGGAAAATGGAGACAAAAAAGACTACTATGCTCAGAAGCAGGAAGAGACAGCTGAAATTTCTTGGACACATAATGAGGAAGGAAGGTCTGGAGAATTTGATACTTACAGCACATATCGAGAGCGAGACCGGGAAAAGCAGCCTGTGTACATGGATGGTGGAACATTGGCGAGAATCAAGCGTTACTAAGAGCTATGAGAGATAAGTTGTGGAAAGTCATGATCGCCCATATCCTGAAGGGACACGACACATAGAAGAAGATTGCGAAAGGACGCACTGAAATGGGCCTGATTCAAAAAATTGTAGATTTTAAATAGCCAGAAGCACAAGGATCTATTTGAACTGTTCGGTCTATTTAGAAAAGATGTTAGAATAAGCCAGAACTTATACTGGGAGCAAAATACTTGCATATGGATAGAAAATGAACTCAGCTAAATGCATAAAAATAGAACAAATGCAATTTAATATTTCTAGTATAAACCTCAGGTATATAACCACTGTTATGTATTTCATTTACCAGAAGACTGAAGTAGACCCATTTTCATAATACTGCCTAAGAAACCAGGCAAACAAATGTGAATTCCATTGGACAGTCAGCCTAATGAGACACATAACAAAACTTGTCCAGATTCTAATGAAAAGAGCATGTATCAGTTTTAAATTCCCAGATAGGACAAGAACAGTGTAGTTTTGTTAAAGACACAGGAACAAGGAATGTGATATTTATGCTCAAAATGATATTAGAAAGAGTAATATCAATGCAAAAGGATGTAGATCATGCAGAAGCCTTTGATAAAGTATATCAAAGAACTGTTTGAACTGCTAGGTCAGCTTTATTTGGGAAGGATATTAGAATAAACCAGAACTTATACTGGGAGCAAAATACTTGCATATGGATAGAAATTGAATTCAGCTAAATGCATAAAAATAGAACAGGGTATAAAACAAGGATGTGTCTTCTCACTGGACTTATTCATCCATAACTGTGAGGAAATGAAGCAAGTACAAAAATAATTAAATATCCAAAAACCTAACCAAATTATTAAACATTTTCATAAGAAGGGTTCCTTGATTAGACTGAGAACTTTTCACCACCCACTCATAAGATAGATATCTGAAAAGTAAGTTTGGAAAAAATGTTAGAATAATCCAGATCTTATACCGGGAGCAAACTGCCTGCATCCAAATAGAAAATGAATTGAGTAGTTATACAAAAATAGAAAGGGGCATGATACAATGATGTGTCATCTTCTCAGATTTATTCAAGTTAGAACCCCATTTCTCTTGCCTCAATTCTTTCCTCCATCTGTGTGATGAAATGGTCTAGCATTCATTGCTACATAGGATTGATATTACATAACAATTCAGCACCCTTTTCTTTGTTTCTAACGATTTTTTCCTGTTTCTTGATACTTTGTTTAGCTTTTGAAAGGCATCTTTTGCTATTCCAATGTGCCTCTAGAAATCAGTGCCGTATTTATGCAGATATTTAGTTTACCCTTTACAACAACGAAGGCAAACCTAATTGCTGGTGACACGCAGATGACACAGTGTTGATAGCAGACACGGAAAGAAAACTATAAAAACTCCTACATTGAAGGAAAGCGAGAATACATAGTGTATGGTTGCTAGCAAAAGGATGAGAGCTCAAAGTGCGAATTACAAAATCAAACAAGTGCGGAAATTTAAATATCTGGGAAACTGTTTTAACAGACGACAGATAGTGTGTCACTGAAATCCAAAGACGCATGGGGATAGACAAAGATGCACCCCCGAAGCTAAGCAGAGTACTAAGAAATAGAAAAGCGATTCTAGAAACAAAGAAAAGAGTACTAAACTGTTACGTGATATCTGTTCTTACAGTGAGTGCAGGACAATGGCAAAGAAGAAGAAAAGACTTGAGGCAACAGAAATGTGGTTCTACAGAAAGATGCTGAGGATACCATGGGCCAAACATGTGAGCAACGACGAGGTTTTAGAGAAAATGGAAACAAAAAGGAAACGTAAACTTAACATCAGGAAGAGACAGTTTAGGTTTCTAGGGTACATAATGAGGAAAAAAGGCTTGGAAAATCTGATACTCACAGGACAGATAGAGAGCAAGAAGGACAGAAGAAAGGAACGCATAACATACTTAGTGAGCTTGAGTAAATGAATGGCGGAACAGGGTTCAGGAGAAATAATAGAAAGACACTATTTATTAAGACCTACAAGGAAGTTGTGGAGAGCCATGATTGCCTACGTATTGAGGGAACACGGCACATAAAAAAAGATAATGAAGCCAAAGACTGGTACAAGAAGCGTACGGTAGAACTATAGAAATGAACCAAACTAATATTATATGTTGAAGGAAGGTGGTATTAAACATTAAATGTATTATTATTATTATTATTATTATTATTATTATTATTATTATTATTATTATTATTTCCTTTGATATCTGGCGTTTACACATTTCTTTCCGGGTCCCGCCCAGGGACCTAAGGTTAGAAATGGCATCATGACACATTCCACTACAAAAAAAAAAAAATAATTACATAGATAAAGCCCTTCGTAAAGTGTGGGCTGTACTTGTCAGAACAATTTTTGTATCTCTTTGAGGCATGGATTTCCAGGAATACCTTCAATTAGTCTACTGGAATCTTTTCCAACCAGTCCAAGGGCTCCAACTACAACAGGGATTGTTGATGTTCCCATGTGCCACATTTTTGAGATTTCTATTTCAAGGTCCTTGTATTTTGACAGTTTTTCGAATATCTTCAAAGATACATTGCAGTCTGCAGGGACTGCCATATCAATAAGGAGGCACTTATTTTGTTTGTGGTCTTTAATAACAATGTCTGGGCGGTTGGCTTTGATTGTTCTGTCAATGTGTATTGTGTAGTCCCACAGAATTGTAACAGGTCCTATCTCCGTAACGGGGTCAGGGTGTTGTTGTTATTATTATTATTATTATTATTATTATTATTATTATTATTATTATTCAAACTAGTATGCTCAAACTGGCCGTTATATTTACCAGTTATATGTCTGTCCTGAATTTGGAATCGAACCTCTTATTCATTTATACATTGAGAAATTCGTTTTTCATGCACAGAGAATCACTCATAATTAATTCAGAAATGTCTTGTTAATTTTAACGCCTCCAAAAGCAAACCGCTTTCTTTTATGAGAGAACCTTTTTTGCCTTCCATCAGCATGGCTGATGCTAACCACCAGAAAGTACCTCATTGCGGAATCTCAAACGAAGGTTTTCCGTTAGCATGACGTGGAAAGATTATAATGAATCAATTCCTAGGTCCGCTGCTAAGAAACTACCATTCGTCCGCTGCAAAGTCTACCATTCGTCCTTGCACTGAATATTACTGTCACATCTGGCCTGGTTCTTTTGTTATGCATTTAAAGATTCTAAATATAATACAAAGGAGAATCTGCAATGTTACTGGTCCTCACCCGGCATCTCGACTTCAGTCACTTTCCCACTGCCGTAACATAGCTTCCTTGTAGCCTTTTAAATAAATATTTTCATGGTAATTGTTCTGGTGAGTTTTACCGAGACTTTATGAATTTAAGCGCAATATTATATTGGCGTCAATATCTAATCATTTTGAAGTTGAAATGGCTAGATGTAAACGTAATTTTTCTGCTAACAGTTTCTTCTGTCGCACTACTCGCTTGTGGAATTCTCTTCTGGCTTCTTGCTTTCCAATCAACTTTGATAATCAAAAATTCAAATGCAATGTCAATCGCTATCTTCTTTCTTAGTTCCTGTTCTTTTATTGTTTTCTTTCCTTAATAATGCTTTCTCTTTCTCATATTCTGTAACGCTCAGTAACTCCTTGTGTCTTAATGGCTTATTGCCTTGATTGGGGCGAAATGGTTAAAACAATTATATCCAGCCTATTTTGTCTTTTGGCCGCTTGTCCGTTTCTTCCACTTAAACAGATTAAAGAAAAAATTGCCAGGAAAACAAATATGATTTTATCAACCTATTAACTTGCCAGGTTATGTGTCTTTTAAGCAGTCCAGTGGTATAATTTTTGTCTTGAACCTGATGTTCAGTGGCGTAGGCTAACTTTGAAACCGGAGCATGTAGTTTGTGATGACAGTTAATGATGACGACAGACATCTGAGAAAATGATAACGTCAACAAATAGTTTATAATAATTTATTTTGTAAATTAATTCTTCGTTTCTGCTTTTGGTGAATTCGTCAATCACTTTGTTGTAGAAAGTATCTACGGGTCTCACTACTTTCACTTTCACTTTCCATTTCGACAACAAGAAGGAGCATTTATTGCTTTTTTTCTACTTTTCTCGCTCAGTCAATCTTGATCCCTCAATCTTCTTTCATACAGTTCTTTCATGTTCACTTTTCCTGTGCATAGAACTGGATCGAGAATGGTATGCGGAAACAGGGGCCTTCTCTGCTTATATTACTCTGCTAAAGTTCCTTCTTCACAATTTATCCTAAGATATGAAGGAATGGGAGATTTAAAAAAAATCGTTTTTATCCCATTCAAAGCAGTAAAACCACTAAGACATAAAGGGTTACTGGGTGTTGAACAATTAGAAACAGAAACATTACTAATGAGCGGGAACAAAAAGACTAATCAGGAGGACAGTAGATATCGATTGGCATTGCATTTAAATTTTTGCAGGACAAAATTGGTTCGGTTATCGAACAAAATTTCGGTTCTCGAATAACATTGCAGAACTGAGTTAACCTGAACGGAATAATTTCTGAGTCGACCGCTGTTATATACATTCGTGTGCTGTGTTGTGCTTTTTTTCCCAATTTTATTGTACTGTGATTTTTTTCTACATTGATTCCTATTGGAAAAATTTGGTTTACGAAGATTTCAGGTGACGAATGGCCTTCAGGAACGAATTAAATTCGTGAACCGAGGTTCCACTGTATTTTACGAAATAATGTGACAATATTCGCATGTTAATAAAACTTTTTAACGTGACATCTAAACTGAAATTGCTCAATTTTTATTTTTCTCCTTTATAACAATAAATATAGTTCAACATATTTGACACTTTTAAACCATATTAAGAGTCAAAATCATCAGTAATTTATTAATGTTTTTCTTATTTTTTCTTTTTTTTCTTTCTTTCTTTCTTTCTTTCTTTCTTTCTTTAGAAATATGTACAAAAATTAATTGTTTCCGTGTCGGTGGGGCTTGGAATACACCGATTGCTTCACTTTCAGATAAAGGTAAGAGTCCTCACCCGGAAAGGAGCCACCTTCAATATGTTTGTGATGATGGCTCTCCACAACTTCCTATCTTTCGTAACTCTAAGTAACGTCTCCTTACTATCCCTCCCTATTCTTCTAACCATTTACACGAGCTCATTTAGTAAGTTGCTTGTTGTTTTCCTGTTGCCTACAATATATACTGTGAGTGTTAAATTCTCCAAGCCATCTTTCCTCAGTTTGTATCCCAGAAATTGCAAATACCACTTTCCTATTCTAGGTATAAGTGTCCTTTTTGTATCCATTTTCCTTATAACTTGCCCCTTACGTGCTCCGTCCAGGGTATTCTCATCATCCTTCTGTAGAACAGTATTTCTGTTGCCTTAAGTCTCTTCTTCATCTGTGAGGAAACTGTCTAGCATTCTCTGCCATATAGGAGGATTGATATTACACCGTAGGTCAGCACTCTTTTGTTTATCTAATGAGGTTTTTCTGTTTCTTAATACTTTAACTTTTTGAAGGGATCTTGTTCTATTCCAATATACCTTTAAGTTCCTGTGTGACATTTCCATCCCCTGTTATAACAATTCCCTGATTTTTATACTTGTTTGATTCTAATTTGCAACATTTTGCATTGTCATTCTTGCTGATTATTGAGGGGTCTCCCCTTTTTACACAAATGGACTCACCCAAGGTATACATATACTACTACCAGTGAATACCCGGACAGGCAGTACGTCGGTAGTCAAGTCGGACAGTGAAGTCAGTAATAGAGCAGAGTCGGTTGGTAGAATAACGTAGCGGCAAGAGTCACAGTAACAAGCACGTAGACTCAGTAAGAAGTCATACAGCGATACGTCGATACCAAAGACTATCTATATATTTGTCTACTAACCCCGCATTCCTGGAACTACTAACCTGTATTACCAGTTTGTATTATTACGTTAATACATTTATTTCCTATATTCATTCGTGGCGTTTGTTAATATTTCGATCTGTCATATTCATAGTTATAGATTTTTCTAAAAATTGGCGCAATCCCAAATCATTCGCACCTCTTATGGAAATTATGAAATAATTTTGCTCTATGGCATTTGTAATGTTTTTTTCTTAATCTAATCTTTAATATAAACACTCTTTGAAAATGAAATAGTATTGACCTGATTCTACAACGTTCTCAAAGGTAATGCAGAAGACGTGCCGCGAGAACTCATTCGTTCTGCAACCATGACGTAGACCGCTGAACTCGACAAGAATATCCGAATGAAGATAGTTGATGCGTACAAACAAGGTGATGGATATACAAAACTTTCCAAGCATTTAAATGTTCCTAGATTGTCAATGCGTAGCATTATCAAGAAGTAAAACAAGACTCATTGTGTTGAGAATACATTAAGGACTGACAGAAAACAGTTAATTTCTGAGAGAATGGAAAGGAAAGTTGCTAGGGATATTTTGAAGAATCCTCACTTAATGACAAAGAACGTTGTCAATGATGTAAAGTCACTAGATGCTTTCATCGAGCAGGACTTCGAGTTTGTCGTCCAAGGAAAACTTCCTTGCTTAAGCCTAAACAACTAAAATGCAGATTAGCTTATGCTATAAGCCATCTAGAACATGGGAGCAAATATTGGAACTTATTGTTTTATGGTCAGATGAAACCAAACTAGAATTATTTGCTCCCAATAACTTCCGTTATGTATGGAGGAAAAGGAATGAAGCTCACAAATCAAAAAATACCCTCCCTACAATTAAGCACGGTGGTGGGAGAATTCTGCCCTGGGGATGTTTTGCTGCTTCTGGACCAGGAGAACTTGCGAGAGTATATGGATAAAAAGCAGTATTTGGCTATTCTTAAAAATAATATCAAACAAAGTGCACGAATGCTGTCTTTGGTGTGTCACTGGACGTTCCAACATGACAATGACCCGAAACACACGGCACAAATTATTACAAAATACTTAGATGATAGCAAAAGTAATGTATTGGCCATTGAGTAAATATTAGAACGCTGTTTTATTGTCAGATGAAACCAAACTAGAAATTAGAGGCTGGACGTAAACACAGTTGAAAAATTATGGGCATATTTGAAGCCAAAAAAATGAGGAAAATGTCCTTCGAATTTGAAGGAACTAGAAGCTATTGTCAGAGAAAAATGGAACAAAAATTCAGTCTGTGTAGTGATCTTGGAATTACCAAAAACGATTAAAGGCAATAATCAAGAATCAAGATTACACAATTGATTATTCAGGTAAGAGGGCCAATAATTTTGTCATATGTAAAAATCTTTTTTTTTGTATTGTTATTTGGCATTAAAATAAAAGTTTTTTTTTTGGTATCACTGCACATTCATTCAAATTCATTATTTCAACATTTGTGAAAAACGCACATGAAGAAAATTTGACGTATTACAGCTTTATTTGAAATTATAGAAATGGATGGGTCAGCACTATTTTCTTTGTTTCTAACAATTTTGTTTCTGTTTCTGGAAGGCATCTTTCGCTATTCCAGTGTGACTTCGGATTTCGATATCATATCTTTTGTCTGTTTAAAACACTTCCCAGATAGTTAAATATTTGCACTTGCTTGGTTAATAATGGCTTTAATATTTTACATTCAAAGAGACATATTTTCTTAAATGTTATTTCTATACGAGTTTAAAAAACGATGCATATTTTGTCCACACTATTATTAACAGGTTTTGAGTCTTTAAATATATTTTTTCAGAATTATTACATCAGCATTTACAAATTATGTGAGGGCCAGATTATATGAGGGTCCGTTTCTTACAATAGAAAAATTGTCCCTCAATCTGAGGACAGTGCAGAGGATTCGGAAAGAGTTGGATGAGTCTAATGGCGATTACGAAGGTACGGCATCTCGGAAAACTCACTCTGATCGTTTTGATAAGAGAAGAACCCCCGAATTTGTTCGTAAGATCGCGGCTATGATTGAAAACGATCCCTCCAAGTCAATCAGGTCCATAGCCAGGGAGGTAGTGATGCCCTAGATCAAGAGGGTGGCTGCTGGAAGAACTAATGTCTGGTAACAGGACTCTTCCCCATGATACACATGCAGGAGAACGGAGTCATGCCTGTCAGACAATTTCTGCGACCACATCACCCCCTTACATCTGGCTACATAACTCCCCAGACTGCAACCCCCTTGATTATTGTATGTGGGGCGCAGTTCAGCGAGAGACCTTCTAACACCAAAAATGAACCGAAAGCAAGGATTATGGCAGCATTAATCAACTTAAACAAGGAGACCGTCCAGAAGAGTTGCAGGAGATTCCGAATTCGTCTGGAGTCCGTGGTTGAAGCCAATGGCGATTTTATTGAATAAATTTACTCTTTTGTATTTCAAGATATTTTTTGTGGAATTTTGTTAAATATATCTGTTACAATGAAATCTCAGTGTTATTTTCATTTTTGCGTAATTTAGACGACAATTCCTCCATTGCACCTGATCTATCTATCTATCTATCTATCTATCTATCTATCTATCTATCTATCTATCTATCTATCTACAAATTATATACAATAGCTCTAGGGTATTCAATTAGACTGCATTGGCCAAATGTTCTCACTCTAAGAATGTTTGCATCGGCTTCAGCATATTTTGAAATGGTAACTGCGAAATAGAGTCTGCGAGTCGTACGTTTTCGCATATTAGACGCACCACAATTCAGCAAGGCATATTCATGAAAAAACATTGGGAGTATTGCTTTTTATCGTATTTTTTAATCGTTTCACCCCAACCAAGTGAATAAAGCCACTAAGACTCAAGAGGTTAATGAGATTGAAAGAATATGAGAAGAAAAAAACATTATTAAGGCAAGAGAACAATACAAGAACAAGGATTAAGAATACAGAAGATAACGATTACCTTTAAATTTTGAAGATCAAAATTGACTGGAAAGCAAGAAGCCCGAAAGAAATTTTTTCCATAGAACTTATAGCCACGTCTAGAAAATTTAACTTTAAAATGATGAGACCTCGCTGCCAATTTAGTAATGTGCTTAAATTCGTGAAGTCGGGGAGCCAAAGAGGAAAGCTCATCAGAACAGTTACCATGAAAATATTTATGGAAAAAGCACCAAGAAGCTACGTTACGGTGGTGAGAAATTTATTGAAGCCGCGATGCCCGGCGAAGACCGATAACATTGTTGATTCTTTTTTTTTTTTGAATCTCCAGATACATAGCAGATGCACCAGACCAGATGTGACTGCAATAGGCATTGCTTGGACAAATGGTAAACATATACATATGTAAGATAGATTCTGGTGAGAAAAATTGTCTAGCCGTTTGAGTTGTAAAATGATGAGACGTTGATGTCAATTTAGTACTGCGCTTAAATTCTTTAAGTCTAGGTACTAAAGAGAAAAGCTCATCAGAACGATTACCCTGAAAATATCTAAAGAAAAGGCGCAAGGATTTAATGTTTAAAGTAAGCTATCAGTATATTACAAGACACTACAAAAGCACTTCAACTGTAGCGGAAAACATTACTGTATATAAAAAGCAAGCTAGTAGTAGATCTGAACATAAAGTAAGAAATCCCTATAGTGAAAATATTCTGCACGATTACAATAAGTTACCAGAAACTTGCTGGGATTTTATGAAAAGAAAAAAAGGGTCGTCTTGTAGCGAATCGGCTTCTTTATAGAAATAAATGTCTCTTCTTTTTCAATGCGTCATTCACACGATTTGGGGAGAATGATGAATGGTGGGGGGGTCAAGAGGGCTGTTTCTTTCTCTTAGTTTGAAGGATGAGTCAGCCAAGGCGACTTGGGTGTCACATCTGGATACTTGGTAACACCCTCAATAACTGGTTTCCGTCCGTTTCTTTTGTAGTTTCTAGCTGGTTAATGATAGAGTCGAGCCATATTTACGTAGGATGGATCAGCTGGTATCGACGAACGAAGTGGTACAGTTGTACGATCATTCTTTCTAAACTGTCAATAACAACAACAATAATAAAAATCAAGGCCTTGATGCTACATCAGGGATCACCCTCATGGCTTCTGAACTTTAATTGACGGTAGGTGTAAACATCTACATGTTTTGTCTTTTGTCTTTGTGGTTTAAGATAGGCTACGGTAAATATTCTGTATATATATATATATATATATATATATATATATATATATATATATATATATATATATATATATATATATATATAACCTGACGAGTGGACGGAGTAATTCCATTGGTAGGCCTACAGTTAAGAAAGATGGTTCGCTGTGTCGTGCAAGACAATTTTTTCTCTCCAGAATCTATATATATATATATATATATATATATATATATATATATATATATATATAAGTTCACCATTTGTCCATGCTTTGAATTTTGCTGCCACCTATGGCCGGTGCTCCTGATATATATTTAGAGATTCTTGATAAAATCTAATGAAAAATCAGCAATAGTATTGGTCCTGAACTGGCGTCTCGGCTTCACTCACTTTCTCATTGCCATAAAGTTGCTTTTCTGTGCGTTTTTCTATAAATACTTTCATGGTATTTGTTCAGATATTCTCTTCACTATGGTACCTAGAATTTATGAATTTAATCGCAGTACTAGATTAACAACAAGGTCTCATCAATTTACAGTTGAATTGGCTAGATGTAACCGTAAGTTCTATGCTTATAGTTTCTTTTCTCGTACTTGTGGAACTCTTTTCCTGCTCCATGCTTTCCAGCTAACTTTGATTTGCAAAAATTTAAATGCAATGTCCATCGTTATCTACTGTCTTCCTGATTACTCCTCTATTGTTCTCGCTATTTAATAATGTTTATCTTTTTTCTCATTGTTTCACGCTCAATAACCCTTTGTGTCTTAGTGGCTTTACTCTCTTGCAGGGGGTGAATTTGATTAAAAAAGAACATTTTATATTCGGACATACCATTATGTATTTTATGTCTACTCACAGTAACAAATATTGATAAACATTGGTCTGTGCACATTCGCGCACACACAAGTAAACATGGATGGAACGCACAATTTCATAAAGCCCGTTATGAAGAAGACCCATGATTTGAATGCTAAGCACGGGCTTTATACTCAAGAGGACTACTGACAATTTAAGTAAAAACGAATTGGCCCAACTCAGTCCAAATATATCAATTATATTCCGACGACAGGAATTTCGTTATTCCTCTTCCATAATACAATCTTCTAATGTCGTTCTATTTTCTGTTTTCAATTCATATCGCCAGATTAAATTCTGCTGCCATCATTCCAAACCCTAATAAAATGCAACGTCAGCCGGTCCCCCTAGTTCACCTGGGTCCCCATCCCCGCATCTTTCCATTCCCTCTGCCCTACCCACCAAACATCCTCCAATCGCCTACCCTTTTCTAGTGTCGATCGCCATTCGGCAATGCTAACCTCCTCTTTCCTTTTGTTCCCCGCCTAATGTCGCTTGTATTGCTTGAGTAGGAATCTCCTGCTTCATTTGAGTGGCGTTATCACTTCGTTCCATTACCACGCGGCAGTAGTGAATTGTTTTAAACAAAATTACCTGTGTTGTTCCTTTATTAAGGCCCGCTAACCCGAAGGGGCTGTGAATACGGACAACTTAACTAACTGCCAATTTGATGTAATTGCCATTCACGAAAAAAAAAATGTCCGCCTGTAATCATCGGGATGGAAACTATGGCCGTCGGCGGGAGGAGAATCGTCCGCCATTTTGATGATGTGCTGTTGACCTCGATTCGACGTCGGCCATTTTTGTGTCTTTGGGCAAGATTGTATTTCTAGCGAAAAATAGGAAGACATTAGTTGGTGCTAGAAGTGAGAAAAAATTAAAAAAAAAAGAAAAAGAAAAAAGAGCGTGTTGGATCATTTGTTTCTTGATGAAGAAAGAAGAAACGGGGAGAAAAATGAGTTTGAGAGATAGGGTGCTCAACGTGAGCAGTGAGGGAGCGAATAGAGGAAGGGGGTGAACTATTGTAATATGAAGGTAAGATTAGATGATCATTTCTGCGATGAGTGGGTGAATAGTTGATCGTTATGACCTCGATCTGTCGATAAGACGCAATAGAGAAGAAGGTGCAAATTGGCAGGAAATATATAGATTATAAAAGAAATAGAAGGGCGCGCATGCGTAGAGGCAGCCATCTTTTAATTTTTGCTTTCAGATATGCATAAAGCGAAAAAAATGCAAAATATATAAAGATATACCGATATTTTGTTATATAAGTTGTTATTATACAACCAAGGAAGCTTAGGGTCATATCACATTAAAACACCGGTTCTCATATGATCACTGATATTAAGAAATGCCGAGCCTGGTCAGTAGCTAGATGGGTGACCGCTTGGGAATACCTGGTGCCACAAGTTTGTGTGTGCGGGTGCTATAAAAGGCTTGCGGCCATATCACGTTGAAACACAGGTTTCTGTACGATTATTAAAGTTAAGAAACCACTTGCCTGGTCTGTATCTAGATGGGTGACTACTTGGAGGTACCAGGTGCTGTAAGCTTGGATGTGTGGATTGTGTAATGAATAACGGCTCGGAATTGGAAGTCGGAGAGCCGAGTTCCAATTCCAGTCGGGTTCGTGCAAATACGCTTGGGAAAGATATAAATATATCATTTCTCTCATCCAGCTATGAGTTAATTACTTGAACTTTTAACAATAAATTATTATTATCTCGAAAACATTCAATGTAATATTGTTTCTTGTTTTTAAATAACCTGTAAAAAGTTTGATAAGCCGTAAAAAACAATCAATGAAAAAAATAATCCAACGAGGCACAACCTCAAATCTCATAGTGTATTGAGAGAAAATAACATTACAATGAAGGGAGCTTGAGCAGGATCGCCCTTTTTATGGTGCTGTGCGAGACATAAGGCAATGTCAAGTTTATTAAGCGAAGAGAAGTTTGGCTCAAGACTTTCTTGGAAGAATGAGCGCGAAATCTTTTCTTTGGAATTCAGAGATCTTTAAGTGATTCAACCTATCCTTATTCTTGATTCGCACCAAATGATTCGTGATGATCTGATGCTTTTTTTTTGGCGTACAGATAGCTACATTCGCTTCGTAATCATATAAAATCAGAAAGTGGGAGAGAAAATTAATGGTGATGGAGAGAGATAGAGAGAGAGAGGGAGTTTGGCATGTATGTATATGCGTGAGATAGATAGATAGATAGATAGATAGATAGATAGAGAGAGAGAGAGAGAGAGAGAGAGAAAGAGCAAGAATGCGTGTGAGTATCAGATTTTCCGAACCCTCTTTCCTCATTATGTGCTCTAGAAAATTCATCTTTTAGTTTAATTTAAATGGATTTTTAACAGCATATCAACCCATTAGAGTCATTTTCCACCAAAACTGTTTTATTTCGGTTTATATTTTAGGGAAAATGGACAATCTTTTTGCCTTCTATATTTTCAGATACAATCCAACTCTTTTCAGGAATGATATAATTCTATTTATTTTAATATTTTCGAATAGTTCTTTTAGGCTATTTGTCTTGAAAAATTGTGTCTTTTGGAGTCAAGATATATGCATTCAGTTACAGAGCAATTTCAACTGTCTCTTCCTGACATTAAGTATAAGATTTGATTAATTTGGATTGGATTTTTACGGATTATCAACCCTTTTCCAGGTAATTTAAAGGCAGAAAATATTTTTAGATTATAAGTATTTATTTGAGATGATAAGGATTAACTATTACGAGTCCTACTAATTATCCCATAGCTGAGGAGGGGGGAGAAGATATGGAATCATAACTTACGTAAGGTTATTTGCGCTTGTGAATATAACGAACCCAGTGGGAACTGGAACACAGCTCTCTGATTTACAATTCCGAGCTGTTATCCATTACACCAGCCGCACATCCAAGTTTACAGCTGTCAGGCTCAACTTCAGTGATCGTACGAGAACCGGTGTTTCAACGAGATATAGCCGTAACTCGTATGACACACACACCCAAGCTTACAGTACCTGGTATTTCTAAGCGGTCCCCTCTCTAGCTACTGACCAGGCACAACGTTACTTAACTTCGGTGATCGTGCCAGAAACAGTATTTCAACGTAATATAGCCGTATCCTGTATCACACGCACACCCAAGCTTACAGTACCTGGTATTTCCAAGCGGTCACCCATCTAGGACTCACCCGGTACAACGTTACTTAACTTCGGTGATCGTGCGAGATACAGTGATTCAACGTGATATAGCCCTAACCCGTATTTCACGTACATCCTAGCTCACAGCATCTAGAAGTTCCAAGAGGTGACCCATCTAGGTACTGACCAGACTTAACGTTGCTTGACGTTGTAAGGCCATGCGTGTGAGAGTAAGGGAAAGAGGGGATGGGAGATAGAAGAATAAAAGATATAAAAATATTACTTTATATTTTATAAAGTAGGTGATTTCGCTTCTCTATACTTGTGGCTTTGCGCCAAACAAATTAAGCCTAGTAAACAATGTGAACACCTCAGTGTGGGATAGTGATTAACGATCTAATCTGACTGACCATTACTAGTGACTAGTATGTTATTTTCTTCTGTCCCTCTTACCTTCAATTCACTACACTACACTATAAACCAAAGGTTTGGGGCCACACTCATAATTAGTAAGTTTCATACATTCTTTGGTTGAATTAACTCCTACTGAGCAAGCCAAACAGTAAGCAGAATATTAAGAAATAGAAAAACAAAGATAAGAGTACTAAATTGTTATGTGATATCGATTCAACTGTATGGCAGTGAATGCTGGTAAACATCCTCAAAGATGAAGAAGAGACTTGAAGCAACAAAATTGTGGTTATATAGTTTTTATATGTTGGGGATACCATGGACTGAACATGTGGGCAACAACGAATTTTTGGAGAAAATGGAAACGAAAAGGAAACTTATACTTAATGTCAGGAAGAGACAGTTGAAATTGCTCTGTAACTGAATGCATATATCTTGACTCCAAAAGACACAATTTTTCAAGACAAATAGCCTAAAAGAAATATTCGAAAATATTAAAATAAATAGAATTATATCATTCCTGAAAAGAGTTGGATTGTATCTGAAAATATAGAAGGCAAAAAGATTGTCCATTTTCCCTAAAATATAAACCGAAATAAAACAGTTTTGGTGGAAAATGACTCTAATGGGTTGATATGCTGTTAAAAATCCATTTAAATTAAACTAAAAGATGAATTTTTTAGAGCACATAATGAAGAAAGAGGGCTCGGAAAATCTGATACTCACAGGACAGATTGAAGGTAAGAGGGACAGAAGAAAATAACATATTTAGCGAGTTTGAGTAGATGGATGTAAGAACAGGGTTTAGGAGAAATAGCAGAAAAAAACATTTATTAAGAGCTACAATGGAGAGAATGTTGTAGAGAGCCATGATTGCCTACGTTCTGAGGAGGTACGTCAGATGAAAAAAAAGAAGCAAGAATGTTGAAAATATTTAGGCCATTTTTAGAGAGGTAGATTAGGCAAAAGTTTCGTTATTATTATCAGTAATAAAAGCCTTTAAGGGTAGAAAGTCCCTATGACCCGAAGTGAGTTAGTAAATTCATTTTGTAAACGATACGCCACCTTCAATTTTTAGGCAAGTTCTTCGAAACCAATGGTTTGCCCTAACTTTTGGCCGTCCTGGGTATGACGACAAACTACACCAGGCAGCAAGGCCTCTGATCAGGAGGTTTTGAGGAGCGTAGAACAACCTGTTAATTGCTGCTGATCTCAGGTCCACCTTGACTCAGGGTGGTAGCAGTGGTTAGAGACTCAGTGATGGTCAAATAGTGACCCTCCAATCAAAAATAAACAGCACTAAAAAAATATAAAAATAAATTCATAATAATATACATTTCGATCTACAAAAACCTACCTTTACTCTGAAAGTATAACATTATGTTATTGCAATTGAAAGCATAAAATTACGTACGAAATATTTAGATTTTGGCATTAATTAACCCTAGAAGCTGATATACCACCAACGAAAATCAACCAACCAAACATCAAACTGACATGAAAGAAACCTTTCATATATAATTTCATACAATTTCTTAAAAATCTAACTGTATTTCAAACTGTAACTTCAACAAAACTATGACATAAAACACACATATTACCGCCTCTAGTACTCATGTCCACAGAAACATGTATATGCACAAAAGCTGAGTATCATCTACCATTTGTTCAATTGTGAAAGCAGAATAACGAATATCATATTTATCTTACTTAAAAGCTCCCAAGAAAATTAAATTTCAGCTTTAAATGACCAATAAGGAGTTGATATGCAGTTAAACAAATCAAATTTAAAAAAAACAACCTTTGGACTTTAATGTAGGTGTCCATACTTGTGATTTGGTGTCTCAATAATCTAATATTTACTAATATTAAATTACGCTGGATCAGTATTATCGGGGTAAGTCCGAAAAACATTTAGTTATTAATGGCGCCTCGGCGTGGTATAATGGTTAAAACAAAGCATTAACATGAAAACTCGATGTTAAATAACATCGTAAGATCGAGACATTCATGTGGATGTCATGCATGGGCAAAACTCGTTCAGAAATATCTATACTCTCAGCTGTATACAACCGGTCTCTCAAATCAATGGATAAAAATGACTTCAGGCGAATGAAGCATGTTAGTCTTAGCGAGGACTATCACTCTTTGAACGTTGTGGACTGGCGCTACACAATCACAAAGAACAGTATCAAATAACAGATACCACATCATTTGAGGACTTGTAACAGCAACAGCAACTAAAACGGATATCACATGCAACTCGAATAATGACATAATCAAGATGTTGACATTGCACAGTACTTTGAACAACAGGTTTGGAAGGAAGTCTCCATCAATACTGGAAAGAGCTACCGGCCTCGAGAAAGACTATTTGCTTGAGAAATCTTGTTTTAAAAGAAAGGATTTTATTAATTGCAACCGAACGTGGCACTGGCTGTTCGGTCAAAGAATGCCGAATGTTTCCTTATGAATAAACAACTAATATTACCAGTACCATTAAAGATGGCGAGAACAGATATTCCACTTGCAATTTACTCGTATCCACGACGGTGATGGGATATGACAATAGATCGGTTTAAAGTAGGGAGCCCGAGTGGGTGCACATGTGCTAAGGCCGAAAATTGCCTAGTACCCGTAACCAACGTCGCGCTGGCGTAGATATTCCACCAACTCTCCCTCTCTCTCTGGTGCAATGAGGGAGGTGCTGCCGCAGGGTTGGAATCCTTGGGATCAGGCATCCTTAATTTACTTGTTGTGTTCTGTCCGAATGCAGAAACACAATTGAGATATATATTTTTTCCCGCCCGATGGCAGATTATAATTACTCGCAGCCTCATGCTGGCAGGATGTGACATAAGGTCAGTTTAATGCGTGGGTGATCGAACGCGTGCACCCGGGCCAGGTCTCAAAATAGCCCAGGCCGCGCAACGCGCAATTACTATCGATCCTATCTCTTTGGTGCAATGAGGGAGATACTACCATGGGCGGCTGCTCCCTGAGGCACCTCTTAATATTTTTTTCAGTTGCGCTCTGACCGAAGACAAAGACACAACCGAGTTGCGCTCTGTCTGAAAACAGAGACACAATTTAGGGATAAAATGTAGTTTAACCGCCGGAAGCCAGATTCTACACGTTGATCCCAACCCTAAAGCCAGGGATGGAAGAGAATTTTAATTCGAATAACACTGGCTACTCGGCCAATGATTGCTGAATGTTTTCTCATAAGGAAACAGTTAACAGTGCTATTACCATTATCATTACTTGTGTCAAAAATACTTTCATAAATAACAGCATGCATTCATTGATAAAAGTGTCTTGTATATTCGCAAATACCATTACGTGTTTTGTTTCTATTCACATTAACAGACATTGGTACCCACTGGTACTTGTTCATTCTCACACACTAGTAAATATGCATAGAAAGCACAATTTCATAAAACCCGATATGAAGAAGAGCCACGTTTTGAATGCTATACACGTCTTTATACTGAAATTTTATTGAAACAAATAAAACTGTAAAAATTCAATGTACCGTATTTTCTCCTTATTTGTGGTTTCTTTCTCTCTGACCCAGCTTTAGGAATAAACAGTTTATAAGTTTTTAATTAATAATGACCCGAAAGTGGAAATATAGTAATTTCATTTCAGCTAGCTTTAGTTGCATTACTACGAATCCCTAACCAGCAGGAATCGACTTTAAGAAGATTTTTGAATATACTTGTTTATAATTTGGAAAACTGCTTTTGTCACTTTCAGTAAAGTGTGGAACTAAATATTCCTGATGGAAGAGGAAGACGAAGCGGAAAAGAAATGGAAAGTTTTATATTTTTTTTACTTAATAAATACCCGGAAGTGAAAATGTAGGAGTTTTCATTTAAGTTAGCTTTACTTGCATTACAACGAATCCATAATCAGCAGGAACTAAGTTTAAAAGGATTTTCGCATACACTTGTTTATAATTTGGAAAATTGCTTTTTCCACGAGTGTGGAACTATTCCTGAATAAAGAGAAATAGAAAAAGAAATGGAAAGTTTTATATTTTTAATAAAATAATGATACCTATGAATAATGATATTTTTATGATATAAAAATATGTATGTTAGTAAGATGTAGAATATTATCCAGACATAAGTGACGATAATGACAGGAAAAGATTTATATAAAAATTAGTCTCGTATTTTGCTGCTTATAAGACGCATTTTGTTGCTATAAATATCTCCTAAACCCACCCTTGCGTCCTATAAATCAAAGTCTGTGACGGGAGATAACTTCTCTTTAAATTATTACATTTGAAATAGTTATCATAAAGTTGTTACTTCTTCATGGTTTGTGATGAATTCGTCATGATTAGTCAGGTTTTCCTGCTGAAATATGTTATTCAGTGGGTACAAATGGGGATAGTTGGGTGGGCTATGAAATACAAGGAAAAACTTTTTTCCGAGTTTTTTTTTATAAACAGCGAAATACAGTAACATAATGTTTTTTTTACAAAATAAAGGTATCATTAATTTAGAGGTTGTCATTATTTTATTTAATTTCTTTTCAAAATGTTTATATGATTTTATTTTTTAGCCTTTGCAGCAAAAACACAAACATGCAAAAACCGATCAGTATTATCGGGGTAAGCCCGAAAACAGCAATCTATGAACATGAATTAAGAGCTGATCATCTTTTTCTTCTTTTGTTGACTCTCGTACAAAACAAACCTCTGTCTACCTGATTGACTCTCTGTTATGGTCCAGGTTAGGACCAAGGAAGAACAACACGAACACAAGAGTAGAAATAACGAAGATATATTACACGGAATAATAATAGAAGATGTGGAAGGTGTTAGTATGACTGTCAGTCTGGTTTGGAGTGAACTACTATCGGCTCGACTCGATTCGTTTTTCTCTCTCTCTCTTGAGAGGCGTAGTATACATAGTTAGGAAAACTTCATTCTGTAGTTATAGGTAAGGACCCATAACACTCTCCTGCAAAGAAAACCTATGATCCCTTTTTGAAACCTATTTCAACCTTTCTGAGTTTCATCCAAACCAAACATATCTACCTTTTTGACACTCATCCAAACCAATCCTATGTTTATCTTTTTTGCTCTTGTGCAAACCAAACCCATTTCAACCTTTTTTGAGTCTTATCCAAACCAAACCTTTGTCTCCCTTTTTGATTCTCATACAAAAAAAAAAAAACATGTCTGTTTTTTGACTCTCATGCAAACCAAAACTGTCTACATTTTGGACTCGTGTGCAAACGAAACCTATGTCTATCTTTTTAAATCACGGGCATATCAAACCCATGGCTAAATTTTTAACTCACTTGCAAACCAGATCTGTATCTAACTTCTTGACTCTCGTGAAAACAAAACCTATAACTACCTTTTAGACTCTCATACAAACTAATTCTTTGTCTACCATTTTGAATCTCATGCCAATGAAACCTGTGTAACTTTCCATTGTTTATCAAACGACAAAATAAGGCAATAAAAAACCTGTAAAATAATTGATATGTCGTAAAACACAACAATCCAATTCAATCCAAATAATTTATGCGTGAAAACTATTACGAGCTATTCAATGAGTATATATTCTTTTTATAAAATTGGTACACTTGACTGTCCTAATATATTCGATGATAATTTATCGTCTCCTTGTTTTCTTTCGATTAGATATTTCGTTTTACGCTCAGCGACAAGCAATCAATCGTTATTAAACAATTTTAAATTGCTTCCCAAGGCCCAAAATAACAACATGGGTTTCAGTTTATTATTTAATAATAATCATCACGAGTGGCTTCATATATTAATATATTTTTTCTATTCAAAATGTATTTTGCTTTTTAAATGGAAATCGCTTTCTACCTTTGGGGAATCCGTTTTAATTTTGAGAGTTTTCAATTTTTCCAGTTATATGAAATGATAATTATTGAAATTCTAGCCGTTTCAATTGTAATAATTATTGTCGTTAGAGTGGTGATATGTTGGCTGTATTATCAACGAATGCGGTCTTTAAGCTCTCGGGGCTTTTAGCATTGTTAGTGGACAGGAAAAAGACTTTGATTGCGGTCGTGGATTTAGAGAAATAATTCAGCGAGCGGTGGGAATAAGCATAAAGTGGCGCCGAATGAACGGGAAGACGGTTGACGGAAATAAATGTGTCTGGTCCACCTGTTAGAATAAGGTGCTGAAAAGTTACAGGCTCAATACACTTCGCAAAATCTGACCAAATAACTAAACGTCAGAATTTATTTTAGAATCATTTCTTGGTCAACCCGAGAAATTTATAGCAGCTCAGTATTAAATATTTTTTTTGGGCGTTCAATAAAATTACAATAAATTTGTGTTTACTTGGGCCTCACTATCCAATACAAATGTACTACATGTGCTTTTTACTTTTGTGAAGATGCCGATGAATTTTTAATGAAAATAGGAACAAGGAAACTCATACTTAAATCAGAAAAATCAGTTGAGATTTCTGCGACCACAAGTGAGAAAAAGGGGACCAAGAGAACTGAACACTCACAGGACATATTTGTAGACAAGAGAAGGGTAAGTAGAGAGTAACCTACTAAGGAATCAGCAATATTATTGGCCCGGACTTGGCGTCTCGGCACTTTCCCACTGTCGTAGCGCGGCTTCCCTGTTCCTTTTTCTATAAATACTTTCATGGTAACTATTCGAACGAACTCTTCGCTATGGTATGAATTGAAGCGCAGTACTAGATTGGCGGCAAGGTCTCATCAATTCACAGTTGATCTGGCTAGATGTAACCGTAGGTTCTATGCTAACATTTTCTTTTCTTGCACTTCTCGCTTGTGGAACTCTCTTTTGGCTACAAACTTTCGAGCCAGCTTTGATCTTCAAGAATTTCAATGCAATATCAATTGTTATCTACGGTCTTCTTGATTACTCTTCTATTGTTCTCGCTCCTTAAAAATATTTCTATTTCTTTCACTCAGTCTCTTGTGTCTTAGTGGCTTTACTGCCTTGCTTGGGATGATATGATTAAAATAAAATAAACAAAAGATGAGGTTGTGCGAATGGATAACAAGGATAAAGAGAGTAAAGGGTAAAAAAACGATTCAGACCAACAAAAGAGAAGGAGTGTGGTGACCCCTTTACTGCTTAGTTCCCGAATGGTATTGACGTATAAAAGAAGAAAATCCGACTTTTAAACCTTAGTATTGCGAACGAATAGTACTAAATCTCCTTTTCTCATTCTATCTACAGTTTAAGAGTTTGAGTTTTCTTTCATAGCATATGTAATCTTTAGAAGGTAAAGATGTATAAGGAACATTATTGTACCGAACGTCTGTAAAGAGATCCCGTGGATCCGTTTCTCGTTGTTTCTATATATGTACATATCTGTTGACATTAGACTTTAATCACGCATTTATCCTTAATGTGTATGAAGGACCATGAATTGCCGGAAAAGGATTTCGTTTCTATATAAACCAAACTTCTATCCTGGAGAAAGCAAAAAAAAAATGTATGGTTAGATAGGAATTTGAAAGCTCTCAAATACTTTCATTTACACCGTCCGCTCAGCGTCGGCAATTCAAAATAAACAAGCCTGGAGAAGAAATGTCAGCGTTTATTTTTCAAGAGACACTTTAGCGTTAAGTCAAAAAGGCTTTTTTCATTGATTTTTTTTGTTTTTGTTTTTTAGTTCTTTATTTATTATGACTTTTTTTACGTGGAGCCTTTCTTTCTCATATTATTTTCAATTCTTCTTTCTTTTTTTTTTTCTTACGTTCTTTTGGACTTAGTCTTTCTTATTCTCTTTTCTTCATTTTATTGCTTTCTTTTTTTGCCTGATTTTTACATCTTTCTTTCTTTCTTTCTTTCTTTTTCGCTTTTATTCTTCTGTAGTTCCCACACACTACATGCCATACCATTTATTTTGATCGTTCGATCTTTCTTTCTTCCTTTCTTTCTTTCTTTCTTTTTCGCTTTTATTCTTCTGTAGTTCCCACACACTACATGCCATACCATTTCTTTTGATCGTTCGATCTTTCTTTCTTTCTTTTTCGCTTTTATTCTTCTGTAGTTCCCACACACTACATGCCATACCATTTCTTTTGATCGTTCGATCTTTCTTTCTTTCTTTCTTTTTCGCTTTTATTCTTCTGTAGTTCCCACACACTACATGCCATACCATTTCTTTCGATCGTTCGATCTTTCTTTCTTTCTTTCTTTCTTTCTTTCTTTCTTTCTTTCTTTCTTTCTTTCTTTCTTTCTTCTGTAGTTAGCTGTTCTTATCCCCTTTTGTTCGCATAATTGCATTCTTCTATTTCTGTTTGACTTATTTTCTTTCTTTCCTTCCTCCTCACATGGCATACCATTTCTTTCTTTCGTTCTTTCTTTCTTTCTTTCTTTCTTTTGTATTTAGCCTTTCTTACTCCTTTCTGTTCGTTTTATTGCTCTCTTTATTTCTGTATGTCTGACGTTCTTACTTACTTTCATCTGTATTTACGCTTATTCCCTTTTTCGTTTTATTGCTCTCTTTCTTACTATCGTTCCTTCTTTCTTCTGTTCTCCTTACTCTCACCACGTCATACCATTTCTTTCTTTCTTTCTTTCTTTCTTTCTTTCTTTCTTTCTTTCTTTCTTTCTTTCTTTCTTTCTTTCTTTCCACCCTATTCGCCTCACATGCCAATCCATTTCTCTCTGCTGTATTTACCATTTCCAACTCTGTTAAATCGATGCCCCGACCACCCATTTCATGACATGTCTTCTTCACGTTCCTCCTATGTACTTCTGTTGTTGTGCTTGTTTAAGCGCCTTTCCACCAAATAAAGAAGCAAAAAGTTGAAGAAACCCGGATTGTGGTTAACATTCACTTGAACTCTGCACGCAGAACAATTCTTTTGTGAAGAACACACAAAGAACACGGGCAAATATGAGGAGAAAATGCGGGGGGAACTGATTTCAGCAGATTTGGGCTCAGCGACGAGAAGGAGACGAAGCGAGCCAGATTTGGATGGGATACCAATTTGTAACAAGGCTTACGGCCACATCACCGAAATTAATCAATGTCGAGCCTGGTCAGTACCTAGATGAGTGACCGCTTGGGAATAACTGGTGCTGTGTTTGGATGTGCGGATGCTATGGCATACAGCGACGTCACGTTGAAACACTTGTTTTCGTACGATCACCGAAGTTAAGCAACGTTGAGCCTGGTCAGTACCTAGATGGGTGACCGCTTGGGAATGCTAGGTGCGGTAAGCGTAAATGGTGTAATGGATAATGACTCAGAATTGTTAATCGGAGAGCCGAGTTCCAATTCTCGTTATATTCACTTACGCGAAAATACCCTTGGTAAAGGTATGAATCTACCTATTCCCTCAGCTATGGGTTAATAAGTAAGACATGTATCACAAAGCATTATTATCTCCCCTCCATACCCAAATAAAAATCTTGCAATGTAAAAATATTTTCTGGCTTTAAATAACCTTCAAAGGGTTGATAAGCCGTAGAAAACGAATCAATCAATCGATATTTTCACCAAGTAGATTTTTACAAAGTTCAGCGATAGTGAATGTCTATATCAAGCACGGCACGGAGGGAGGTGGTAAATTAGATGCTAAAATTGTGGTGGCGGCTAAATCCGAGGTTAAAAGGGAAGGGCTAAATCAGATGATAAATGTGTGTGTGGGGGGAGTTAATTCATGGGGGGGGAGGCTAAATCAGGCATTAAAATTTTGTGTAGGGGTATGCGAAATAGATGTTAAAATTGTTTGTGTGTCTGTGTGTGGGCGAAATCAGATATTAAATTTGCGTGTTTGTTTGGGGGGGGGGGTAATGATGTTAAAATTGGGTGGGGGCGGAATCAAATGTTATTTTTTTTTTAAGATTCTTCATTCTCTGTTTTTTTTTTTTTTTAAATTTGATTCTTTGATAATTTTTTTTAGATCTATTATCCAAATGTAAACCTTTTTTTTTTATTTTAAGTGCTCATCTCTTTTTTTCGCTTGTACTTATTTCCTGGAATTAAACCTATAGATTTAATGTCTCGACCCCCTACTTCACACTCACGCACACCAAAGACGAAAAGAAAAATAAAAAAAGCACAAAAAAAAATGAAATTATTTTGAAGTTAAATGATTTATTTTCAAAAATTATAACCGTATATAAGCCAGCTTTATGTATAGTGAGACCCTTTACTTTTGTTTGCATGAATTCTAGCCCACTCCTCAGAAAAATTACCTGTGTATAGTGCAACCGGTAACAGAAAATGCATGATTTTTAACCATTTCAAAGCGGCATCGATGTAAGATAGTTGGAAATGGTATGACATGTGATGAGAGTGGAGAGAAGAAAGAAAGAAAGAAAGAACGAAAGAAAGAAAGCAAAATTATATGTTATTAGGTCTGAGTGGGGAAGAACGAACGCAAGAAAGAAAAAAGAAAGAAAGAAAAAAGAATGAAAGAAATATGCTATATCATGAGGTGTGAGGAACGAACGAACGAACGAAATAAATAAATAAAGAAATAAAGAAAGAAGAAAGAAAGAAATAGTATGTCATGCAGTGAGAGTGGGGAGGAAAGAACGATCGAAAGAATGAAAGAAAGAAAGAAAGATTGACAGAAAGAAAAAAGAAAGAAAGAAATGGTATGACGTGGTGAGACTGGGGTTGACAAATAAAGAAAGAAATTGCATGATTTTTAATGACTTCAAAAATTTACCTGTGTAGAGTGTGACCCTTTATTTTTGCGTAAAAAAAACTAATCATAAAAACTCGTACTATACTCGAGTAGATACGATAGCAGAAATGGTTTTAGAATAATGATATGTCTTAGGTCAAGAGCATTGCCATAGATTGAGGCCGAGAAGAAACATAATTTTCTGTTTTGTTTCAGGAAGATGTCCGTAGTGCCGGAAGACATTCATAGCATCGTGTGTAACACAGTTGTCTCCATATTTTAAGATTTTGAGAGCACAGATCTCAAGTGGAACTCGTACAAACGATTCACCGCTAAAGATGCTGGAAACATGGTCGTTTCCCTGTTACCGTAAATACCCGATTCTTCACACTGTCCTCTGCTTTCACATGAGCAAAACACGCAGAAAATGGAGTATTGCTGCCATATATGTGCAGGATCTGTCCAGTTTTCACTTTCCAGTCTCGACAGAGTCCAGAAGCGTATTTCCGTACTTGTGGCTGACAAATTATTTTCCATCCTACAACCACTCTCTCACAGACGAAACGTCACAAGCGTCTCACTGCTCTACATTCCGTAGTTCCACCAGTTTTTATATTGACAGCTAAGACTCGCCATACCACTCACACTATAGCGAACCACTCTGACTCCATTCGTATTCCATTGGTGAGATGTAAGTTCCACTTGAACAGCTTCTTCCCACAAACCACTGTTTTATGGAACCGAGGATGCTGTTCAATTCTCGGGTTAACTGTTATGTTCCTCACATATTCACATAAACTATACCTATTACTCTGTAACTCGAGTGGCTCCCGGGCCTTGTACAGAGTGAACGTCATTGTAAAAAAATCTATAAAAAATAGTGAAAATTTAAACGGTTATATTGAATTAATTTCTAGGTCTCCAGCAAGGAAACCTGGTTCACCGTTTCGTTTTAGACAATTTTTCTCGACAGAATCTATCTTACACAATTATAAGTCTACCATTCATCCAGACATTGACTATCACTGCTTCATACGGTCTTGTCTTTTGCTATGTATTTATAGATTCTTGATAAAAAAAACAAAGAAGAATCTGCAATGTCATTGGTCCTAACCTGGTATCTCGGCTTCAGTCAATTTCCTGTGCATTTTCCCATAAATATTTTCATGGTAATTAAATTTTTTAGTGATGTATTTTGTTACCTAGACATTGGGAATTTAAGTGCAGTACTAGATTGACAGTTAGGCAAGAAAAAGTTTTGCAATTTTACCCCCCCCCCTCCAGAACAAAACAAAATTGATATTTTTTAATCCCCAAAAAATCTTATTTGTCTTCCATCAACATGGCTGATGTTAACCTCCCGGAGAGCAAATCATCGTGTCTTCTTGGTTTCCCATTTTCTACTGATATGTAGTAGAACGATTATATTGATTTATTTGCGAGGTCTACTGCTAAGAAAGTTGTTTCACTGGATTGTGACAGACAATCTTTCTCGTCAGAATCTATTTACACATTTTTGGATCTACCATTCGTTCATGCATTGAATATTGCTGCCTAGTCTGGTGCTCCTGCTGTATAACTCGAAAGCCTTGGGTGAACGTTAGTAAAAAAACAAAAAACAAAACAAAAAAAACAAAGAAAAACAACTTTTTAAGCGTCTGGGAGGCATCCTTCGTTTTCGAGAGCAGAAAATACTGGTATGTCGTTCCTGTTCATTCTCCTGCGATATTCATGTGAGGATCTAATGATGCATAAAGTAGCCAATTGGACGATGACAAATATAAAAGACTAAATTTTGAATCCGTTCTATCGTTACGTCTAGCTTCAGGCAGGTATCTCTCTTTATGAAGAGAAAATCAGTAAAGTATCACTTGAACTGACCCTTATCGGCCATTAGGGGCCAAGGAGACACGTCAGAGGCGAGAATGGCCGGATCGGAAAATAACGCTTGAGGCTGTTATGATGATCTTCACATCAAAGATGGACGGGCGTGCGATTGATGATTTGGGCCACTTCCAAATGAGATATTCTAAGCTGGAAGCAGTTTGTTGATAGAAAATCCTGACTCGACGCACTTAGTTTAATGAACAGATCAGCAAAGATGACACCGTTTTGTTAGCTTCGTTCCTAAGCGCCAATTTCTAAGGGGCATCAGTCAACATTGAGTAATTTATATCAGCTGTCATCTTTGCTTTTTAGCATTCTTTTTTCTTTCCTTTTATTTATTTATTTTTTATTTTTTAACTTAGAGCAGCGAAACAAGTAAGTTCGTCAAAAGTTCGTGGGTGATGTTAACAAACTGGCATTGAAACGCACGTAAAAAGAAGATTGATAGGATATTTGTGAAGTTTGACTATGAGAATATCTTCATTTTGCAGCGGCTACACCGCTTTGTAAGCTAGTTTGTCGACAGTGGGTGTTCTCCCATTCTTTTCTGTGACAATAATCGTGACATGCCAATAAATTTTTTCAAGAGATTTCGTGATGGAATATCGACCCCAGTCCCCGTTCTGCGACCCTTAACATCAACTAATTAGGTAGGTTACTCGATGTTTCACTCGATGTTGTTCCTGTTGTTTTCAGTATGTTTTTTTTAAATCATTTCACCCCAAACAAAGTAACAGAGCCACTAAGACTCAGGAGGGTTACTGGGTGTGAGAGGATATGAAGAAAAACATTATTAAGGAGAAATAACGATAAAAGAACAGGAATTAAGAAGATAACGATTGACATTGCACTTAAAGATCAAAGCTGACTGGAAAAGAGTTCTGGAAGAGAGCTCCACAAGCGAGAAGTGCGAGAGGAGAAACTGTTAGAACAGAAGTTGCTGTTGCGTCTAGCCACTTCGACTGTAAAATGATGAGACCTTCCTACCAATCTTGTCAGTCAGTTGTGTACCATGCATGATACACGCCTTAGCGATCATGTATCTTTCGATACATGACTGACGAGGCAGATTTTTTGCGCAACAGGTTGCCATTTCTTTGTGCAGTAGATCAGTTGCCATCCAAGTTGTCTTTCCTGCTATTTACCCATAGCTGGGGTGTGTGTGGGGGGGGGGAGAAGTGGAGAATTTATACCTTTCCCAAAGTTATCAATCTTGTACTGGACTTAAATTCATAAAGTCTAGGTACCAAAGAGGAAAGTTCATCAGAACAATTAGCATGAAAATATTTATAGAAGAGGAAACAGGGAAGCTACGCTATGGCGTTGAGAAAGTGACTAAAACCGACAGGCCAGGCCAGGAACGATGACTACAGATTCTTCTACGGCTTTTATCAAGAATCTCTAAATAGATAGCAGAACCAGCAGACCTGGTGTGTCCGCATGTCACGTGTCAAATTCTCCAACCTCTTTTTCCTCATTACGCATTCCAGAAAGTTCAATAGTCTCTAAGTACAAGTTTCCACGTAAATCAATGCATTCACAATAAAATTCGTATTCAGTCTATTTATATTTATACTAGACCACCTGTGACCCGTTGGGTCAAACTTGTTACGTTTACTGTTTACATTTAGTTTCATGAAGAGTTTGTGAAAGTAGAGATATTTTAAAAATACATTTATTTGCAGTTATTGAAGTTGTTTTTAACATTAAAAAAAGTATCTGTTTGAAGAAAGTTGAACAATAAGAGTTCGGAATATCAAAATTCGGCGTGTCGGGATTCGATACAATAACATAAAATATTGTTGCGAGACTGCGCGTAATCCGACCGTTTAGAATAATCAAACGATTTTCATTGAAAGAATAAAATTCAGTAGAAAAACAACGCAGTTTCAACAAATGAACATTAATTTAATATATATATATATATATATATATATATATATATATATATATATATATATATTGAACAAAGTAACTAATAATAACAAAACAAAAGTCATTGAAACAAAGCAAGTTCAGTCGACCAATGATGACAATTCCAGAAAAACGTAACTATAAACAATTTTTTCTATTCTCTGCCAGCCGCAATGATGGAGAAAGCATTACCTCGAACCGTTGCCAGTGAGACACGCTGCAAGAGCCACTCCGTTTCGCGAGGCTCGTTCCTTAATCGAGACGCAGTCGCGCCAATCCTCCGAAGGAACGCCATCGAACGAGGGCCAATAACCCCTGAAATCTCCACTGCCACAGGAGTAAAAAAAAATCTATCAGCAAGAGAAGAATATTTAGCTATTTTTTTTTATCTCTGCGTCTCGGGCGACGGACCCCGGCTCAACCGTGGACTTGATCAAATTACCGGCCGAAAATGTATCTGCACAGGTCGCATCCCAAATCAACGGCTTACCCATTTTAAATGGGAAGATGATAATGCCATCCGGCCGCTTTCCATCACCACGGTCGAGGCTTACGGGTTCGATTTGGGAAGGGAACCCAGCTGCATCCAAACCTCTTTTGATGATGTCGTTAATATAATATAATTTAATATAACGAGAAGAATACAAGCAATTGTTCATAGATTGGAAAGTAATGTCTTTTTGTTTGGGTTAATAAAATTCTGAAATAAAATACAAATTCTCTTTGTGCACGTATATGAGAAACGATGTGTGTGTAAAAAAGTCAACACGTGTGTGCGTGGTTCATAGTAAAGAGGATACACGAGATAGAATTTGTTTCTTACTGTGGACGGTGTTGCCGTAGTCTGAAGAGGTCTCTTTGAAGTTTGTCAGCGCTGTCGCTTTTAGCATGAAGTCGTGAAGTTCACAAGCGAGAGCGGCGTGGACCTTGATGACAGCTGTGCGTATCCTATTTGGGGCCAGATTTCGTAGGTTTTATACACTTTCGTAAGAAAATCGGCTCCATCCCCCACTTCCTACACGATAATAAATTTACATCCTCCTTTTCCCAACTCTCTATATATGACTTGTTTATATCTTTCTTTCCCCACTCTCTATATATGACTTCTGGCAAACACACAAGATACAAAGTTCACAGAGTTTTATATAGTAATAAGATGATAAATTTACTATATATGAAACGATTGAAAGCTAAGCTAGTAGCAAAAATAAGACCTGATCAAATCGGAATTTATAAACAATGATCATACCATTCATTAACGAATTCGGGGTTAATTGTATTTTATTATTAAATATTGTTTGCGAGAGTGATTCTTGCCATATCATTAACTTCATTATCTGCTTTTCGTATGAATGATTAACGTTATATATATATATATATATATATATATATATATATATATATATATATATATATATATATATATATATATATAAATGGTGGTACTCGCTTGGAAAAACCTCGGATAGCTCAACTTGCAATAGAACAAATTGATACCCAAGGAAAAATGGGGAATAAAAAAAGAAAGAAGCAAGAACATTAAACCAAAGCGAAAACAATCGTCCAATGTTCAAGCTCCAAGTCCAAAGAAAAAAAACACAAAACGAGTAAAAAGACAACTACGTAAAGTGCTCAATACACTAAGTAGACCAAAACCTAAGATAATCCGAAGGAGCCAGGCAAACCTATCTAGGTTTCACCTAAACGGATCTTCAGGGTAAAGCCTGCTCAGGCTTTACCCTGAAGATCCGTTTAGGATTATCTTATATATATATATATATATATATATATATATATATATATATATATATATATATATATATATATATATATGTGTGTGTATATATATATATATATATATATATATATATATATATATATATATATATATATATATATTGACCACTAATATTATCTCTCTCTCTCTCTCTCTCTATATATATATATATATATATATATATATATATATACATACACATATATATATATACATATATATATATATATATATATATATATATATATATATATATATATATATATATATATATATATATATATAATGAAATGGATTATGTCCGACAATTAATAACATTAATATATTTTCTGTTTATGCGTTATTTTTATAGATATAATTTAAGTAAATGCTCTTTTTCTAATTAAACTGTATTAATTACATTTACCGGCCTGATATGCGTTCTTCCTTTGGGAACCGTCATATAGCACGTCAGGTAATATGACAGTTCCCATAACGGCTACAAGTTCGATTCCTGTCGGAGAATGCATATTTCTACGAAATTTCTCGAACGTTCAGGCCGGTAAATGTAATTAATACCAGGTTCGACATTGCTTAACTTCGGTGATCGTACGAGAACCGGTGTTTCAACGTGATGTGGTCGTAAATAGAGTTAATGATATTTATTTTAAAATTTCAGATACGTAAAAACTGTCATGGGTCATAAGACTGATATAATATTAAAATAGAATGTCTTGCAAATTTATTGAGTGATAGGAAGACATCATTGGGCTACAAGGGATAGGAACTTGTGGAGAGTCATGATCAACCATGTCTATTATTGTCTACATTATAGATGAATGACTCTTAACTGATATTTGGGGCATAATCGCTCTATAGAATTGATGCCTTAAGATATGGGAGAACATTTTTTACAGAGAGTGAAATCTCTTCGCACAAAAGGTTTTTCTTGTAGGGTTCTTGATATCTACTAAGCTTAGCGAGTAAGACGTGCAACCAAATGAAGAGCAAAAAAAGAAAAATAAGAAGACAGAAGAGGAAGAATGGAAATTAAAGCGTTTTGAAGCGTTAAAATGAACTACCGACGAGATATACAAGGGTAAATGAGAAAATAAAGGCAATTTTGAAATTGCGAGGTAAAAGCAGCAGGGAGAAACTGACTCTCGACACCATGAGCGCGCGTAGCATTCCATCGTTCAGTCAAGTGGCAGGGAACAACGAGGTCAGACGTATGGACGCTCCACTCAACGCCGTAGTGCACCTCTTGTGGACAGAATGGGTCAAACCTGCGGAAATCAATCGCTGCGTGTTGGCGCCGTACGAAAGACGCACCCTGAATCAACATACAGTGTATGTGGGTAGAATGCATTAGAGTGGGAAGCAAAAGTGTAACCTAGTCACCCATCAACATCGCACCTGGAGTAATGACCGACGAATCACATAACCGCATAAGTGGCAGCAACCGTCAGCCTCAGCTGCACAAGCCATATTGCATGATGATTTGGGGTACCGTAAAGTTTGTGTGCGTTTGGTACATCAAGCAAGCAATACAGATGTAGCTTCGTGAGCAACTGAAGGGATGAAGAAGCCCGTTGACCGATACTAGAAGTCGAGTGGTCGGGAGCAATAATGTCCGACACATGGCTACTCCACTCAGTGATCGCACCAGCAAATAACAAGGTAACGTCGTGCGCTTTCTGTGGGCAGAGTGAAACCAGCGGAAATCCATAGCCAGATGTTGGCGCAGCACGGACCATGCATCATGAACCGACGATTGCTGTATGAGTGGATAGAAAGCCTTAAAGTGTAACGTACAAAAGCCGATCTGATCCGTCTGTCGACACCTACCACAGAAGAACGCATCCAGAGAGTGGATGCCTTTGAAATTGCTGCCTTTTAGTCATCTGAGAGAACCATTTTTGCCATCCACCAACATGGCTGATGCCAGCCTCCCGAAGAGTAACTCATTGCACCTTTCGATCTCACGTTTTCCACTGACATTAAGTGGAACGATTATACTGAATCTATTTCTAGGTTTGCCGTTAAGAAAGTTTTTTTTTGTTCTTCCCAGAATCCATATTGCACGTTTATCAATCTACCATTCGTCTGTGCATTGAATATTACTGCCACATCTGGTCTGTTGCTTCTGCTATATATCTCGAGATTCTTGAAAAAAATTCAAAGAAGTATCTGTAAACTTATTGGCCCTGACCTGGCATCTCCGCTTCAGTCATTTCCCACCGTCGTAACGTGGTATCCCTGTGTATTTTTACTATAAATATTTTCATAGCAATTGTTCTAATGAGCTTTCCTCTTTGGTACATCGATTTAAGGAATTTAAGCAACTAGGCCTGGTTATTTCACTGTTGAAATAGCTGTAACCGTGTTAGATTCTTTTCATGTTTTTGACTGTGTGATGTATTATTTGTGTAGTATTATTCAAAAACCACACAAATAATACATTTCACACAGTCAAAACATGAAAAGAAAGTAACAACACCAAAACAAAACCCCATTGCAAATGACTAATGAAGTGTCTGACATAGGCAGTTCTTGTGCTCACTCACTCCTGCTGAAAAAGGAAAAAAAATGAAAGAACGCTCGGAAAAAGAAATACAAAATTAATAAAATTTTCCTTGTTCGTCATATTTAACGAAAGACATTTAAAAGAAAGGTTGCTGCTCAAATACACATTACTATATATATATATGTATATATATATATAAATATAATATATATAATATATATCTATATCTAGATATATATGTATATAAACGATTCCGTCTGTATATATATATATATATATATATATATATATATATATGATTGCGTCTAGCATGAAACACCCTGTCGCCCCTGAGTGTTGACGTCAATGTTCAAATGTTCACTTATATATATATATATATATATATATATATATATATATATATATATATATATATAGGGAGAAAGGTGGGAGAGAGGAATGTACACAGAATTACAGATTAGTTAGAGTAAGAAAAGAGAGATAGAAGTAGATAAGAGAGTGGTAGAAGTTGTAATTAAATATATTGACAGAGAGAGAGAGAGAGAGAGAGAGAGAGAGAGAGAGTGAGAGGGGGTAGATGAACTATTAAGAAATTGTGTGTGAATTCTTACGCGTGGACTTATTCCTGTGTCTGTGTTCTTGGCCTCTCTCTGCAAAACTTATCTAAGGCCTGGGGAATGGTAGAAGATAGCGATTCCAAATTTTCCAAATGGAAATTAATGCTTTCCAATGGCGTTTCGCTAATCGCATTACACCTTAATAAATGTTCAGTGTAAACCGGGTCTGCCTTTCAGTACAGGGGGTTCTGTAGTGTCGTTTCTAATAAGGCAAGCGATTAGTCCGACCACATCTTCATTTTACCAGGGCTTGACCGTAAACTGATCATTTAATTACATTCTTTATTCGAGAGCATGGATTGTGAGTACGAGGTCACTTCCGGACATGCGCGGCTTTTCTGGAAATAGTATCCAGATCAATATGAAGGAAGAAGACCGTCAAAGAATGTTGGCCACTGACCGGAAGTGATCCTAACTCATATAATGGAGGCGGAACGACTAGTTGAGAATGGTGTGCTTGTGGGAAGACTGATGCAGGCGACAGTTTAAGAATTGTTTCTCTGGAGGTTGTCACCTATGTTTAAATATGGCCAAACGCAATAGTCAATGGTTGGGAATGGAAGGGATGGCCAATGTTTTCACTTAATGAGAATGAAATAGAATGAAAACTTTGCTTTTGGCCGTTATATAATTTTTCATCTGAATGAATAAGTGAATGATTTTAAGGTACATCGACACCTATAGAGTGGACATATATGAGATTATACCAGATTAAGTGGATACAGTTTAATCCATCCATACTTACCACAAGACCTGGTATTAATCCTAAACGTAAATATGAAAATGTGGTATAAAAATTCAAATACAAATCCAGTATTAATTATAGGTTTTTAAAAAAATCTAGAAGTAATATTAGGTTTCGAAAAACCTGTATTATTATAGGTTTCGAAAAACATACCGCATTAATAATAGGTTTATTAACCCTAGAACATTAACCATGGGTATATAATACCCAGCGCAAATTTTCCTATTTTTAATTACAATTTTCAGTACCTGATTTTCTTACCTAAATAATATGTTTTTCAGTTCCGATGAATGTTAACTCAAAGTACAAAGTTTGAAGTACCTGCATGTAAAATATTTAAAATAAAGATTTATATTTAATATTTTTTTGATATTTTCAAAATCGGGTATGGTATACCCATGGTTAGTAGTGGTGTAACTTTAATTGGTGGTTAGTGTTCTAGGGTTAAAACATCCTGTATTAATTAAAGGTTTCTTAAAACATCCAGTATTAATTATGTTTTTTTAAAAACATTCTGTATTAATAATAGGTTTCTTAAAACATCGTTTATTAATAATAGGATTCTTAAAACATCCAGTATTAATTATGTTTTTTTAAAACATCCCGTATTAATAATAGGTTTCTTAAAACATCCAGTATTAATTATGTTTTTTTAAAAAACATTCTGTATTAATAATAGGTTTCTTAAAACTCCGTCTATTAATAATAGGATTCTTAAAACATCCAGTATTAATTATGTTTTTTTAAAACATCCCGTATTAATAATAGGTTTCTTAAAACATCCAGTATTAATTATGTTTTTTTAAAAAACATTCTGTATTAATAATAGGTTTCTTAAAACATCGTCTATTAATAATAGGATTCTTAAAACATCCAGTATTAATTATGTTTTTTTAAAACATCCCGTATTAATAATAGGTTTCTTAAAACATCCAGTATTAATTATGTTTTTTTAAAAACATTCTGTATTAATAATAGGTTTCTTAAAACATCGTCTATTAATAATAGGTTTCTTAAAACATCCAGTATTAATTATGTTTTTTTAAAACATCGCGTATTAATAATAAGTTTCTTAAAACATCCAGTATTAATTATGTTTTTTTAAAAAACATTCTGTATTAATAATAGGTTTCTTAAAACTCCGTCTATTAATAATAGGATTCTTAAAACATCCAGTATTAATTATGTTTTTTTAAAACATCCCGTATTAATAATAGGTTTCTTAAAACATCCAGTATTAATTATGTTTTTTTAAAAAACATTCTGTATTAATAATAGGTTTCTTAAAACATCGTCTATTAATAATAGGATTCTTAAAACATCCAGTATTAATTATGTTTTTTTAAAACATCCCGTATTAATAATAGGTTTCTTAAAACATCCAGTATTAATTATGTTTTTTTAAAAACATTCTGTATTAATAATAGGTTTCTTAAAACATCGTCTATTAATAATAGGTTTCTTAAAACATCCAGTATTAATTATGTTTTTTTAAAAAACATTCTGTATTAATAATAGGTTTCTTAAAACATCGTCTATTAATAATAGGTTTCTTAAAACATCCAATATTAATTATGTTTTTTTAAAACATCCCGTATTAATAATAGGTTTCTTAAAACATCCAGTATTAATTATGTTTTTTTAAAAAACATTCTGTATTAATAATAGGTTTCTTAAAACTCCGTCTATTAATAATAGGATTCTTAAAACATCCAGTATTAATTATGTTTTTTTAAAACATCCCGTATTAATAATAGGTTTCTTAAAACATCCAGTATTAATTATGTTTTTTTAAAAAACATTCTGTATTAATAATAGGTTTCTTAAAACATCGTCTATTAATAATAGGATTCTTAAAACATCCAGTATTAATTATGTTTTTTTAAAACATCCCGTATTAATAATAGGTTTCTTAAAACATCCAGTATTAATTATGTTTTTTTAAAAACATTCTGTATTAATAATAGGTTTCTTAAAACATCGTCTATTAATAATAGGTTTCTTAAAACATCCAGTATTAATTATGTTTTTTTAAAACATCCCGTATTAATAATAGGTTTCTTAAAACATCCAGTATTAATTATGTTTTTTTAAAAACATTCTGTATTAATAATAGGTTTCTTAAAACATCGTCTATTAATAATAGGTTTCTTAAAACATCCAGTATTAATTATGTTTTTTTAAAACATCCCGTATTAATAATAGGTTTCTTAAAACATCCAGTATTAATTATGTTTTTTTAAAAACATTCTGTATTAATAATAGGTTTCTTAAAACATCGTCTATTAATAATAGGTTTCTTAAAACATCCAGTATTAATTATGTTTTTTTAAAAAACATTCTGTATTAATAATAGGTTTCTTAAAACATCGTCTATTAATAATAGGTTTCTTAAAACATCCAGTATTAATTATGTTTTTTAAAACATCCCGTATTAATAATAGGTTTCTTAAAACATCCAGTATTAATTATGTTTTTTTAAAAAACATTCTGTATTAATAATAGGTTTCTTAAAATAACCCATCATTTCATTTTCCATCAAGGCTATCCTAAGCAAGCTAAAGACCTTACCAGGGTTTAATATTGGTGTGCGCAATCTTAAAAATATAAGATACGCAAATGACACTGGGTTGATGGCAGACACAAAAGGAAAACTACAGGACCTCCTGGACAAGGTATTAAAGGAAAGAGAGAAGAAAGGACTAACCATCACTTATTGGAAGACAGAATGCATGGTTGTTAGCAAGAGAAAAAGGCTAAGATGCGAATTCCAAATTGGATATGTCAACACCAAGCAAGTGCAGAAATGTAAATATTTGGAAAATATGATGAAAAATATGAAACCGATATCTGGAGGCACACTAGACAAGTAAAAATACCTTTCAAAAACTAAGCAAGATACTAAAAAGAAAAACAGGTATATTTCGTTAGAAACAAAGAAAATCGACATTGAGATATAATATAAATCCCCCTACACGGTAGTGAATGCTGAACAATTTCTCTACAGATGAAGAGAAGATCGGAAGCAAGAGACATGTGGTTCTACAGAAGGATGCTGAGAATTCCATGGACGGAACGCGTAAAATTTTTAAAGAAAATGGAAACAAAAGGGACACGTATACACAGAATAAGAAAGAGACAACGGGAATTCCTTGGACACATAATGAGGAAATTGAGGAATCTGACACTGACAGGGCATATCAAAGACAAAAAGGACAAGGGGACGCAGCGGGTCACTTACACGACGAGCTTGGATGAACCGATGCCTGAACATCGCTAGGAGTGATGGCAAAAAGACCAATAATCAGAGTTTCCATGGATAGGAAATTGTGGAGAACCATGATCGACCACGTCATGAAGGGACACGGCACATCAGAGAACCAATTAAAATTCACTGTCTCATTTTTAGGATAGTGTGCCTTAATGGATTAAACAGGGGTTTTGAATTAAAACATTGTGTCTGGTTTGTTTGTTTTTTGTTTAGCGGCATATCAACATCTCCATGGTGGGCACCTCGGTGCGGCGTAATGGTTAGCAAGCTTGTCGCGTTAAAACTATTACGGCTGAGTAGTGAGTTCGGAACCTCATTGGGTGCCCCATACCTTCGGCGTTGTGCCACATCTAAGCTACGCTTAGAAAATCAACATTTGGGCACCTTGAGGTAGCGTAATGGTTAGCAAGCTTGACTCGCTAGAACAATTACGACTGAGTAGTGAGTTCGATCCTCATTCGGTGCCCCTTACTTTCAACCTTGTGCCACATCCAAGCTACGCTTGGCAAATCACTATCAACAGCTCCATGGATTATTCAATGCTGAAATCTAAATATTTTGTACGCAATTTTATTTTATTTTTTTGATATAGTAATGTTTTTTCAGTGGTATAAGTTTTACTAATTAACTCATAGCTGGGAGAGAAGAGGTGGCTTCTTACCTCCCCCAGGGTATTTGCGCGTAAGTGAATATAACAATTCAAATGGAATTGGAACTCGGCTCTCCTATTAACAATTCCGAGCCATTATCCATTACACCACCCGTACACCCAAACTTACAGCACCTGGCATTCCCAAGAGGTCACCAGGTACTAACCAGGCTCGAGGTTGCTTAACTTCGGTGAACGTATGGGAACCGTTGTTTCAATTTGATTTAGCCGTAAGTCTAAAATATTATCACCTATAGGTAAAAATACGTGAGTCTGGTATGAGGCACGCCTTGAAGGAGAAAGAGGGTGACGAGGAACGAAGGGAAAAAGCATTTACAATCCTCTATACGCTGTGTATACGTGACAAATATAACGGTTATCGGGGCGCAAAATGTAATTGAAGAACTGAGTTCAAATTCCGGCCTAGTTGTGTTCACTTTCACCCTGATGCCCTTGGGAAAGGAATGAAGGTATTTCTTCCCTACAAAAATAAGGGTTAAATACCAGGGTAGACTGGGATTTCTGGAATTCAAAACCATGGGAAAACCAAAGGGGAATCACTTCACTATTCTACGAAGATATCATGGCAATTTACAGATAATAAAGAAAAGAAGTCTCTGAAGATGCATAATCGTCTTTTTTCTTTTTTTTTTTTTTTAATCATATCACCCCAAGCAAGGCCGGAGGCCACTATCACGCAAGGGGTTAAAGAAGGGTTGGAGGAAGACCAGATAAGAGTGGCAAGGGAGAGGATGTGGAGAAAGAGAAAGACAGTGGGTCGATCAAGGCAAGGGGGCCACAAAAGATCCGGATCGAGAGCAGATAGGAATGAAAAATGAAAGGATGTGGAGAAAGGAAGTGGATAGATCAAGGCAACTGGAGATGTCGATTGACGCTACACTTAAACCGTTGGAGATTGTATTTGTCAGGGAAACAGTAATAGGGAAGGGAGTTCCATAGGCGAGATGTGCGAGACATGAAGCTATTGGAGTAGAAGAGATGTCTACATCTAACAGTTTCCACGGTGTAGGGGTTGGAGCGGGATGCCAGCATGTTCTAAAAAGACACGGCATAATATATATATATATATATATATATATATATATATATATATATATATATATATATAGACAATGTTAGTGGTAAATATACACATACATATGCAATTATATATACACATACATATATGTATAAAAATAATTCCAAGAGGATATGATCCAGGTAGAACTCGATGTCCAGGACAGAGTAAGGATATAATAAAAAGACTTAAACACTAATATTCCATGGTCATAATTTATTCCATTGGAATCGTAAAAACGATCCAATTCATCAGACCTACAGATTCAAAAAAAATCTGTAGGTCTGATGAATTGGATCGTTTTTACGATTCCAATGGAATAAATTATGACCATGGAATATTAGTGTTTAAGTCTTTTTATTATATATATATATATATATATATATATATATATTCTCCGACTACTGTGAAAAAAAAATAGCATAAATTCTTGAAACGGCAACTATAAAATGGTGACTGCTGCACTGAGTCGGAATCCATTATAGCAATCTTCATTTCACAGTTGATATTTCGTTGTTGATATTTAGCAATCGCCATTTTGCTGTTGTGACTGTGGCGATCACAACAGCAATAGCCAGACTGAAAAAATATGAACAATCAACATCAGCTTCCATACCAAGTTCAAATTCTACAAATCGCTGTTTGCATCCACCCCCCCCCCTCTGCCGGTGTGAGACTTGGACACTCTTGACTGATTCAGGAAAATGATCGAGAACAAATGCTTGAGAAAGCTGCTCCGCATTTCCTACTGGAATCACAAAACCAATGTCTGTGTACGGAGCAAGGTCGAGAGTCTTGTGAGCCGACAGGAACCTTTCTTCGCCAGTATTAAGCGTCAGAAGATGTCATGTTTTGGCCAGTTCACACGAAATAGCCCCTGCAAGCCCTCTTTTTTCTTTTTTAAAGAAAAGTAATGTTCAGCCTTTACAATATCCAAGAACGACTCAAGGTAGAGAGTTACAGGGTAAGTGGTAATAGGTACATTTTATGAGGATATAGGGGAAGGATTACCGTTAAACCTAACCTTGAACAGGTTAAGATTTTAATGATTGGGGAAACATCCTTTTGGGAGTCGGCTTCACAAAACAGCATTTTGTGGAAAATAGTTGCTCGAGTGGAACTTACATCTCACCAGTGGAATGCAAAGGGAATGATGGTGGTTCGTTACAATGAACGTGGCGTGGCGGATTTTAGACGTGAAGGTTAGAACTGCTGGAGCTAAATAATTTACTTCGTGTGAACATTTTATTGAGTAGCGAGAGGCTTGCAACGTTTTGTCTGTGGGAAAGGAGTTGTAGGATAGAAAAATAATTCATCACCCACAAGGACGTGTAGACATCTTTGGACTATTTCGAGACAGGAAAGTGAAGGCTGCCAATATATGAGTGTAATATTCCATTTTCGGCGTGATTTGGTCCTTGTAAACGTAGTCGATAACAGGAGGAGTCAGGTACTTACTGGAGACATACAAGGAGCCGACAATGTTTTTGCTAGAATCTTAAGCGATGGATCGTGTACTGTTATACTGGTCGTTTGGATAAATACTTTTTTAAAAAACATATCACCCAATGCAAGGCAGTAGTAACGCCACTAAAACACAAGGTTTACTTAGTGTGAAAGAATAATAAAATAAAGAGAGTAAGAGGTAATAGGTACAATTTATGACAAAAAAGAAAAAGAAAAAAGAAACGTTATTAAGGAGAGAGAACAATAGAAGAGTAATCAGGAAGACAGTAGATAACGATTGACGTTGCATTTAAATTTTTGGAGATCAAAGTTGGCTGGAAAGCAAGAAGCCGCAAGAGAGTTCAACAGGCGAGAAGTGCGAGAAAAAAAACTGTTAGCATAGAACTTTCGGTTACATCTAGCCAATTCAACTGTAAATTGATGAGACTGCCGTCAATATGCGCTTAAATTAAAAAAAGTCTAGGTACCATGGCGAAGAGTTCATTAGAACAATTACTATGAAAGTATTTATAGAAAAGACACAAGCTACATTACGGCATTTTAACACACACACACACACACATATATGCTCACACACACACATATGCTCACACACACACTCACACACACACATCCTCACACACACACAATCGCACACACAAACTCACATACGCATACACACGCACACACACACACACACACACACAGACACACACTCGCACACACACACTCACATACACACACGTGAATGCACAGCCGTATTTATCTTTTATATCTCTAAGCAATTAAAAGGGTTCATTGCCAGAATAACTGTCTGTAATCCACAGATTTCGCCTTGAAATAAACTTTTAAGGCAAGAAAAATAGACACTACGAACTCTTAAGTGTCCACAGGTGGCGCTGCAGTTGTCATTAAGGAGTCATAAGGGTAGCATGTCACAGTCAGATGGCCTAACACAATGGTCCCCTGCCCTTCGAAGCTCGTATAGCGTCCAGGGCACTTAACGAAACAATCCATCAGCTTTTTAACAAGTTGGCTGCTCGCACACTTTCCTTCCTCCTTTCTACATTTTCTTTATTCTTCTTTGTCCCTCTTTTCTCTTCCCCCCTTTTGCCTCTTTCCGCACCCTTCGCGTTGGTCTTTTATTTGTTCCTCTCCCTTCTGCTCTTTTACCTTGTCCCATCTGCCAAGGCAACCTTTCACACTTTCGCCATTTCTCACTTTGGAAGAAGAAGTGGGTTGAAGTCGGGATGGGAATGAGAACGGGAAGAGATTAATGACAATTGTGATGGCTTGAACCTCTCTTCGATAATGTTTCTATGGCTGGGGAGGAGAAACAAGGGTGTTTCTAGTATATTTATATCACCATACCCACCTCTCCCACTCTCTTTCTCTCTTATATATATATATATATATATATATATATATATATATATATATATATATATATATATATATATATATATACCGGATGTAACAGCAAAATTGTCCAATTAGATTAGTCTTTGAACCGCTGTATCTTAAAAATTGGAATTCTTCGAGGTTTTTATAACACTACTGGACTCTACTTTGAACAATAAGAATGTATTTAACTCTGAGTTGCAACGATGATCCCTCTTCCTATTGTGACCTTCTGATCCAGTTTTCCTCTCTACTGTTCCCTCCTTTTTAAACTTATTCATCGTTCTCTTCATGGTTCTTGAATGAAATTTGAAGATGGAAGCCAGAGTATGAATGTTGGTACCATTACTGAAGGCCTGAATGATTTTTGCTCAGTTAGGAACATATAGTGGGGCTGACACAAAACGATTTTAACTTGTTCTCTTTCTAGGTGAATAACTCAAAGGACTTTTCAGTGATTCTCACGGCAAATGGTATCAAGATGGCTAAACCTTGAAAAAGGTAACGTAATAAGTTTAGAGTTTTTTTAGGTATTAAACATTTTGTTGAATGGAAAATTATCACATGCTGTAACATATATATATATATATATATATATATATATATATATATATATATATATATATATATATATATATATATGCTGTTACATGATTTGGACAATTTTGCTGTTGCGCCATATATATATATATATATATATATATATATATATATATATATATATATATATATATATATTTGTGTATTTAGGCAGCAATCCTTCTTTCATGCACATTTCATTAAAAACGACTGACAAGGTGCTTTTATTTAGTTTTTTTATACAATTTCTCATGCGATCTAATAATATTTTTCTTTTCGGATGATAAATTATATAAAAACTGTCCGAATGTTCTTTTTATCCGAGCGCTTTCGGCTATACATTTAGCCATTTTCAAGGATTATATTCTAACTGTTATATATATATATATATATATACATATATATATATATATATATATATATATATATTGTCCAATAGCAAAATTGTCCAAATCATATATGCATCGGAGGATGAATATTTTCTATGAAAATTTCTCGGACATTAAGGCCGGTAAATATTATTTAATACTGTGTATTATAAACAGAGCATTTACTTAAATACTTGTATCTATAAAAAAAGAATGTTAAACATAAAAATGTCTTTAAATAATTGTTGGACTTTGCCCATTTCACAATGTCTGACGTTATATAAAAATATCGAAATAAAATAAGTAATTATTCCCTTCCATCATATATATATATATATATATATATATATATATATATATATATATATATATATATATATATATATATATATATTAAAATAAATCAAGAAAGAACCTTAAAAACCCATTTCGGTTATAATTTATTTCCTAGATATTGTTATATTCATCTCTTCAGGCCGAAAGTTCTTCAGACTGAAAGTTCTTAATAAATTGAGACAATTCATGCTGACTGATATACTAGATTAACAGGGTTACAAGAGAAAGCAAAAGAGAAGAAGATCCGAAGAGATGAATATAACAATATTCACGAAATAAATAAATCGAAATGAACTGTTAAGGTTTTTTCTTGATTTATTATTATTATAATGCTCTGTAGTTTACATTGAGCTCTCTTTGGATTAATATCCTCGTTGGAATTATCCCTACCAGTCTCAAATTGGTGTTATTTATGTATATATTTAAATAAGGTGTACTTCAGCAGCAATACATTTTTCAAACGTGTTTGCTTAAATAATATCGACAAGTTTTGTCTTTCAAATTTTTTATCAACCCTTTCAATTTTACGAATTAGTTGTTTTATGAAATCGGTAAATTTACCAAAGTTTATACTTATTTTTATTCTATATTGTTTTTTTTGCGTACTTTCGAATGTTGCTACATTCGTTTTCAAGGATTGTGTTTTGTTTATATCTT
>OZ038499.1:87609897-87662397 GCA_964036315.1 Acanthosepion esculentum | reverse complement strand
TATCTATCTATCTATCTATCTATCTATCTATCTATCTATCTATCTATCTATCTATCTATCTAGACACATTTAAATTCAGTGTAGATATCGGTGCACTTTGCCTAGATAATTTCACTTCGCAACTCATACTTTCAAACGACGCCAGTTATTTCAAAACACTTAAAGACAATCTTACACTTGCCGTCGCACCACAATCCTCACTCTTCCGGCTGAAAAAAAAAATCACTTTGCTTTGAGGCATATCAAAGACGACATTTTGAAAGGAGAACAAGTAAAGCAGCCAACAGCACGTAATCAATCGCGTCACCATTAATATGCAGCCGTGCCTGCCTACCTGGGATCTTGTGGCTTGGCTCTGGTGGATGAACGATGCCAAAGACGGGAAGCTCAGCCACGCATGAATAAATTCAAATCTCTCCTTGTCACACAACACTGTAATCTTCTCTGCTATGACGATTATCCCTCGTCCTGCCATCTTTTCTCTCCTCTCTGAACTAACTCCGAGCCGACACCATCACCCTTGAACTCCGCCGTATCAATCACCATGATATCATCCTATTGTCTGTTCCATTCCAGTTTGGAATATTGTGCGGATGGTGTCATTGATAATGGTTGGGGATGAGAAATCAGAGGACCGAGTTCGAACTCCAGTCTGGTTCGTTATATTCACTTACGCGCAAATACACTTGGGAGAGGTATAAATGTATTTCTCCCCTATCTATGGGTTAAATAGTAAGTTATTCATAAAAAATACTTATTCTCAAAAAATATTAATGCAATATTCGCTGTATATAATAGTGATTACCTAAACTTGGCTTTACGCCACGTCGATGATGATTTTCTAAGCGTTGCATAGATGTGGCTCAAGGCCGAAAGTATGGGACACCCTGTGAGGATCCAATTCACTACTTAGTCTTAATTGTTCTAGCGAGACAAGCTTGCTAGCTAATACGTCACTTCCAGGTGCTCTAAAAATTATTACACTGACATAATGGAATTAAGAAAAATAATGCAATGAATGTCAGTTGCATAGCCAAAAATGTGTACATAATCTGTTGATTTGCAGTATCTTGGAATTTCTGGCTAAAATTTGGAGGCAGCTCATAAAACATACCAGAATGATAATAAAAATAAAAATAATAATAATAATGTGGGACATACCAAATCAAACTCACAGGGGAAAAAAGCCAACAGCCCTGATATTATCATAAAAGACAAGAAATTCAGGAAGTCTATGCTTATTGACATAGCAGTACCATCTGAGAGAATCACTTCCATACAAATTATGGAGAAATTGTCCAAATACAAGATTTTAGAGATCGCGATTAACAGGATGTGGAGAATGAAACCCGAGACTTTACCAATAGTAATCGGAGATCGTGAGATAAGGAGTGGACAATTTTACTAACAGTGTCCCAGGTAACATCAACATACAAGTTGCCCAGAAAATCGCCCTACTAGGAACATCCCATATACTAAGAAAAGTACTATCAATTAAATGACAATTCTCTTATAGTATCTAAGGACCATAGTTTGGACCCGGCTCTACAGGATACAAAGCAGGAAGCATAACATACACAAATAATAATAATCATAATAATAATAATAATAATATAGGTACCTCCAATGATTTGCTAAAAAATAAGGCATGCATGATGAAAAAAATGGCCCAAACTTAATAAAAACAAATAAATAACCCGAAAAGTGTTGATAAGCGGTAACAAACATAAAAAGGCCCCCACAAAACAATAAAGCAAATGAACGTACGGGGTTACGTTTATTTCTTTTGTAATTTTCAACTGGTTAATGATTGGCGTGTGTTGATCCATATTTACGGCGGTTGGATCATCTGCTATCGGCGAAAGTCACCGGTAAATTTTGCTATCCTAATTCTTTTTACAGTATTACTACTACTCGTCGTCGTCGGCATCCGTTCGTTTTGAGAGATGTGTGCTACGAGCCTGGGTTGGATTTATGGAGAACTAGGGCTGCCCAGACATCTAGTTCCCCCTGTCGGCCTTGCTAGCAGAGTCCAAAGGAGAGGATAAACCAATACAGTTTGATTCCAACGCGGCTGCAGGAGTTGCCGGAAGGTAGCACAAACTGCCGTCCATCCGCCTTCGGGGCTCTACTCCAGGTTTGAATTAAGAGTTGTCCTTCTATAGAGTAGTTGCCATCCAAGGCTATAGAACCCAGTCTGTCCTGCTAATTACCCATAGCTGGATGGAGAAGAAGAGGATTCACACCTTTTCCAAGGGTATTAGCACGTAAGTGAATGTAATGGATTCGACTGGAATTCGAACTCGGCTCTCCGATTCCTCAATCCAAGCCGATATCCTTTACTGCATCGTGCATCTACTACTAGTAATAATAATAATAATAATAATAATAATAATAATAATAATAATAATAATAATAATAATAATAATAATAATAACAACAACTCTGCTCATTAAGGTAACAGTCCCCTGTTGATGCAAATATTTTCAGTCTAATTTTTCAACAAACTTAAGACGATCTAAAAATTGAAATTTGGAGAATGTATTATTTCAAAACTCAGACACTCCTAATTGTTATTGGTGCACTAGGAACCGTCCCCTAAAATATGAAAAAAACTATTTCTCAACTCCCTGGTTGACCGAGTTTAATTGAAATGCAAAAAATTACAAGCATGTGTTCTTTCCACATCCCCAGAAAAGTCTTATCTATATGAAAGGTTACTGACAGACCCCAGTGGAATTTGCATGCATATCCCAATATATTCGCAGAAACCAAAAACATTTTACAAGGATTTCTTCATATTTTGAAGGTTCTTCCGAGAGTTTACTGAATTTTACATAACATAATTGTGGCAACATTCTACTTTCACCATTTAAACTGTTTAAACCTTTGAACTGTACATAAATTTACACCTTGAACTGTACATAAATTTACACCTTGAACTATACATAAATTTACACCTTGAACTGTACATAAATTTACACCTTGAACTGTACATAAATTTACACCTTTGAACTGTATATAAATTTACACCTTTGAACTGTACATAATTTTGCACTTTGAACTCTATATAAATTTACACCTTTGAACTTTACATAAATTTACACCTTTGAACTTTACATAAATTTACACCTTGAACTGTACATACATTAACACCTTTGAAGTTTACATAAATTAACACTTATGACCTATACATAAATTTACACATTGAACTGTACATAAATTTACCCTTTACAGAAATTTTATCTGTGCATACACATATTAGTTTTAATGAATGTCTGGTGCTCCTGCTGTACATATTCAGATTCCTGGCAAAATACAAAGAAGGATCTCCAATGTAATCGATCCTGACGCAATATCTCGACTTCAATCACATTCTTACTGAAGTGACGTGACTTTCTTCTGTCTTTTCTACAAATATTTTCGTTGCTATTGCTCTGACGAGTTTTTCTCCTTGTTTTCCCTCCAATGATTTGCTGAAAAATAAGGCATGCATGATGAAAAAATTGTCCAAAGTTAATAAAAACAAATAATTTGTATGTTGATGTTACCTGGGACACTGTTAGTAAAACTGTTCATTCCTTTTCTCACGAGGCCTAGAGCTCCGATTACTATTAATACTCAGACTTCATAACCCACAGCCTGTTAATCTCGATCTCCAGGTCCTTGTATTTGGACAATTTCTCGATAATTTTTATGGAGGTGCTTTTTTCAGATGGTACTGCTATGTCAATAAGGATAGACTTCCTGAATTTCTTGTCCTTTATGATAATATCAGGTCTTTTGGCTTTTATTTCCCTGTCAGTTTGAATTGGCATGTCCCAGAGGATAGTTACATCGTTATTTTGGGTAACTGTGTCTGATTGGTTTCTGATTGAAACTGTGTCTCAGTAGTTTCGATTTTGTGCTTCTTGCATATCTTCCAGTGCACATATATCGTTACCTTGTTTTGTCTGTGGGTATATTCTTTTTTGCTAGTTCCGGACATCCTGAGATAATATGATCGACAATTTCATCATATTTTCCGCAGATCCTGCATTTCGGGTTAGTTCCATCCTTGATTGTGCGACAGTGATAGGATCTGGTTGCGAGGCTTTGGTCCTGAGCTGCAATAATTAGGCCTTCTGTCTCAGCTTTCAGCCCAGTGTTCCTCAGCCACTGAAGTGTTCTCTGTTGGTCCGCATCTGCTTCTTGTGTTCTTTTTTTAGGTATTTACCATGCAACGCCTTGTCCTCCAAGTTTTTTGTAAGTTCATTTGGCCAAGCTTAAAAGAAATGAAATGGAAATCGGGAAAATTTTTTGTATTTCTTTAAGGCATGGACTATCAGGAATCCCTTCAGTGAGTCTATCGAAACCTTTTCCAATCATGACGAGGGCTCCAACTACAACTGATGTCCTCGTGTGTTACATTTTTGAGATTTCTACTTCAAGATTCTTGTATTTTGGTAGTTTTTTTTCTTTTTAAAGATCTTAGAATCTGCAGGAACTGCCATGTCAATAAGAAATCACATTATGTTTTTGTGGTTTTTGATCACAATGTCTGGGAGATTAGCTTTGATTGTTCTGCCTGTGTGTATTGTAATTATTATATTATTAATTATATTATTATTCTGATTATTATTATTATTATTATTATTATTATTATTATTGACTTGTAGTTTATGGTGGTTTTATTCATATTATTGGCTTTTTATGATGATATTATTATTATTATTATTATTATTATTATTATTATTATTGTACCCATTTTCACATTCATACAAGATACCTATTGATTGTCGTTGGCTATCAAATGGTAGAAAATTTCTTCATTTCCCCAGCAGCTTTCGCGGTATTTTTGTAAACTCTATTATTCTCATAGTCTTAGTAGTTTCACTCTTTCCTGAAATTTTCAGTGCCTCTAATCTCAACTCTAGGAATTGTTCCAAGTTAAATAGTGTACGAATGCGATCTTCATGTTCTACAACTGAATCGTCTCCTGGGCGAGATCCTGGTATGTGTTTTTTTTGTTTTTATTAACTCTACTCTGTATTCTGCTGGAACAATTACGTCTTCAATCTAATGTTATTATTACCTATATTTTGTATATAAGTATTTATGAAGCTTAGCTTAAATTGGCACGATTCTTCATTTGAGGGGCCCTCAGGGAGGATCGAACTGTCCACATCAAGAATATGATCTACGAGAACAACATGCTAACCATTGCGCTTACTTTGTATATACACGTGAGAGTTAGTTTTCTGTATACTCAGTTGTTTTAATGACACTTGGTGTGTGTGAGTAGGCATATACATACATACATACATACATACATATATATATATATATATATATATATATATATATATATATATATATATATGTGTGTGTGTGTGTGTGTGTGTGTGCGTGTGTGTGTAGACGGTGTAGATAAGTGTGTAAGGTCAGCGTGATTTGCATCGTTTTGTCGTCTTCGGGGCGAGGCATTCACTCATTTTCGACGTGGCCGAAACTCTGCGATGACGATGTTGGATCGCGTGACCCATTGGATCATTTCCAACTGATCTTCCGAGGTGCAGCCGTGCCATTAGTGGAGACGCTCTTTGCTTGATTGTGTCTTCAGGATTAAAGTCACCCTGTCCCAACCCAAGTTACACATGCCCCACTGAAAGCACCCTCAGCATTTGCGTTCTCCCTCCAACCCAGCAAATCTGTGAGTGAATTTTATTGTCTTTCGATGACACGGTGGCGGGAGGTGGGCGGTTGTTACGGAGGCATCCTCAGCACAGTCACGAAAACGGTGGGTTCGCTTAAGACAGGCTTGGATTGAATTGCACCTGTTGGTTAGATGCTTTGGCTTGGAGGCTTTATGGATAGGAGAAGGAAACAGATAGAGAGAAAGAGAGAGATAGAGAGAGAGTGAGAATGAAGGGAGAAAAAAGAAAGAGGGAATAAAAATGGAAGAGAAGCAGTAAATAGAGAGAGAGAGAGAGAAAGAGAGAGAGAATAAGGAGAGAAGAAAGAAAGAAAGAAAGAAAGAGAGAAAAAGATGGAATAGAATTTAGGATAGAAGTACAGAGAGTGGATGAGAGAGAGCTTATCCATTTGTAAAGAAACAATGAAGAAAGAGAAAAAGATGTTTGAAAAGAAAGGTTTTAAGATATAAGAATAAGAGAAACATATATATATATATATATATATGTAAGCAAATGTGTGGATGTAGATCCGACGGTATGATGAAAATGTGGAAAAGACAAAGCAAAATAACAGTAAACTCACATATTCGGATTTTGCTTTGTCTTTTCCACATTTTCATCATATATATATATATATATATATATATATATATATATATATAGAGAGAGAGAGAGAGAGAGAGATAGATAGATAGATAGATAGATTTATAGAGGTACATGGATCGATAGAATGAAGAGAGAAGAAAAAATAGGAATAATCGAAGATTTTGATGTGCTGAGTTCGGGAACAGAAAGATAAACAAACGAGTGAAATAGGAAGAAAGAAAGAAAGATTAAAAGAGAAAGATTAATACGTAGAGAGAGAGAGAGAGAGAGAGAGAGAGAGAGAGAGAGAGAGAGAGAGAGAGATGGAAAGATAGGAAGGGAGATAATATAACAAGAAGGATAATAAAAAGGAGAGATATGAAGAGTAGAGAGAGAAGAGAGAGCATAAAAGAAGGGAGGAAATAAAGGGGTGAAAAAGGAGAGACTATTAGAAGGAACATAATATACATATATATATATATATATACATATATATATATATATATATATATATATATATATAGATATATATATATATATATATATAGAGAGAGAGAGAGGTATTGAGTTAGATAAACCGTATACTTAAGACGCACACCAGAACGTAGGTATATATATATATATATATTTAGAAAGCAAAAGAGAGAGAGAGAGAGAGAGAGAGAGAGAGAGAGAGAGAGAGAGAGAGAGAGAGAGAGAGAGAGAGAGAGATGAATAAAGGCGGTGGGAAAAAACAGAAAAAAGTGGTTCAGAGAAGGAGGGAGAGAAATATAGAGAGGGAGAAGAGAAGAGAAAGGGAAAGAAAGGAATAAAACAAGACATAATAAGACAGAAAAGCCTTTTTGAACGGAAATATTTGAAGAAATAAGAATAAGAGAAACAGCGAGAGCGAGAGAGAGGAAGGGAGAGAGAAAAAGCAGAAAGGCAGATTGGCTATAAAGAAGGTGTAAAGGAAAGGCACTTGGAAAAGAGAGGTATATAGAAAGAGAGAGAGAAAAGAAGGAATAAAGTGAGAGAATAGAAAGCATGATGGAGAGTAAAGATAGCGAAAGAGAGAAAGGGGGAGTGAAAAAGGAAGAGCAAGAGAAAAAGCTAGGGAGGATAAAGGATGATAAAAAATCAACATGGCAGAGAGGAAAACACACACACCCTAGCACAATATATATATATATATATATATATATATATATATATATATATATATATATATATCTAAAGACATTTTATGATATGTTTAACGTTCTTTTTATAGATACAAGTATTTAAGCAAATGCTCTGTTTTATAATAATACCGTTTATTATAAAACAGAGCATTTGCTTAAATACTTGTATCTATAAAAAGAACGTTAAACATATAAAATGTCTTTAAATAAATTGTCGGACCTTGTCCAATTCAAATATATATATATATATATATATATATATATATATATATATATATATATATATATTAATAAATATACATATTATCCCTTAATCATAGCACGCCTCTGAGTTTCATACACAACGCAATTTTCAGGTGTTGAGTATAGACTGACCGTTACGTAATTTTAATTTTAATAAAAATATCTGGTTATCGCAATGTTATATCTCATACTGGGATTACAGTATTTTAATTTCAAAAGGTATATTTGGCATTTCAAAAAAAACAGTATATATATATATATATATATATATATATATATATATATATATATATATATATATATATATATATGTATGTATGTCTGTGTGTGTGTTTATTAAAAGTGTTATTTTAGACTTGTGAATGTTAATTTTTTTATATTAAGCATGTTTAAAAACAAACCATAATTTAAATTCAAAATTAATCTAGATCAACGTATTTGAGCAGATATTTATTTTTATGCCTACATGTAACCATCGATTCATTTCTCTTTTTAATATGCTTGGGTTATTTAAGTGTTTTAAGATAACTAATTTTTCAACAAGACATAAATGACATCTATTGCCTTTCTCATTGTAAGATTTGGCTCTTGCTACAATATCCCACGTAATAATAGGTATATTACCACCATTCTTTAACTGCCAAAAAGAGCAGTGCTGTTTCTGTATTTTATATTGCCTAAAGTTATTTGATAATGGTAGAAACAACATTTCCAAGGATTTTCAGTGGAATCAAAATAAAATTTGACATCGTTACCAGAATGTGTGCTAGCTCGCTATACAGTGTTATCTGTTATACATTAGCCGTTTAAGAGACAGATCATATTTTTTGGCAGTTGCTTTTATTTATTAAAAGATTAACTCTGTTGCTTATGTTGGATATATATATTTTTAATATAATATTGTTATGTTGGGATACAGATTTATCGATGTTACTAACGCAGCTATAGCTGATGTTAAAATTATTTTTGTTAAAAATCATTTTTAGTGGTGAATGATTAAAATTTGTTTTTCTCCATCACTTTTAATTTTATGAAATTTCGAGAAATTCTTTTTCGTATCGCTTAATGCCTATGTTAGTTATAAGGACAAGTCATCGGAAAATGAAATCATCTATTTCTTTTCCCATCAAACAGAATCTCAAGTTACAGAAAATTTGCTCTGAAATGTAAAACTAAGAGATTATTTGATCAGAAATTCTTTTAAATGAATAAAATATATATTGGACACTATTGTCTATAGAAAAAATAATGAATAATAAATTTTACAAGAACTGTTTTAATTTTTTTTACAATTTTAATTAGAATAATTTATAAAGTTTTAAATCTTATAAAATTCTGTAATAATTTGTTATATTTTTTATTAAAAAAAAACTATATTTACTAATTGTTAGGGAGACTAGTCTCCCCTAACGAATCATTGGCTATTCACATAAAAAAAGGGGTAGTATCAGAAAACAACATGGCTGCTGGACAATACACCACGTGTAGACAGTGAATTGTTTATCGAACCTAATCATCCTGTGAGAATAAAAAGGAATATTGTTGAATCTGAAAATGTAAGAACCTTGTAAAATACTAAATAAAAAATTAATTAAATTTTCCATGTATGTCATATTTAACTAAAGATGTTTAAAAGAAAGATATATATATATATCATCATCATCATCACTTGATAAGACACTGGGGGTGTTGAAACAAAATGGCTATTTTTGTAGTGATTTTATAACATATTTATGTTATAATTTTTAAATAAATAATTACATATATATATATATATATATATTAGAATTGGACATAGTCCGACAATTTATTTAAAGACATTTATATATATTATGTTTAACATAATTATATATATTATGTTTTAACATTTAACTGTGGCCGAAAGGTTAAGGCACATCACGCGAAATGATGGTTCCGTATAGGATACAGGTTCGATTCCTGTCGGAGAGCGAAAATTTTCTATGAAAATTTCTCGGACATTCAGGCCGGTAAATGTTATTTAATACTGTTTATTATAAAACAGAGCATTTGCTTAAATACTTGTATCTATAAAAAGAACGTTAAACATAATATATATAAATGTCTTTAAATATATATATATATATATTGTGTGTATTTAGGCAGCATTTTTTCATTCATACATGTTTCATTAAATAATATAGACAACATTTATCTATATTATTTAATGAAACATGTATGAATGAATATATATATATATATATATATATATATATATATATATATATATATATGGGATTGAGGAATCGGAGAATCGAGTTTGAATGCCAGAATTCCAGTCGAATCCATTACATTCAATTACATGCTAATACTCTTGGGAAAGGTATGAATCCTCTTCTCCTCACCCCAGCTATGGGTAAATAGCAGGATAGACCGGTTTCTATAGCCTTGGATGGCAACTGGTCTACCGCAGAATGAAATGGCAACCTATTGTGGGAAAATAAATCTGCCTCGTCAGTCATGTATCGAAAGATACATGATCGCCTACCCGTGTATCATGCATGCCACATAACTGACTGATATATATATATATGGTGGTTTACTGAATGACAAATTTTATGTGCAAAGAATTTCTAAAAATATTTATCTATATTCTGTTATTCAGTCACTTAGCTACCATTAGTGTGATCTATCTATCTATCTATCTATCTATCTATCTATATATATATATATATATATATATATATATATATATATATATGACATCAAAGCAAGGAAGAAATTTTAGCTGATGGAATTTCTGTAAAAATCAGATTTGGATTGGATTTAAGAACCACTCAAAGATTTTCTAGCTTATCCGCCGGCCACATCTGCGGTCGTTTTTGATTTAAGAGGACGCACTTTTGCATCGTTACCATTAACATGGGTAATATCGTGCATGCAGAGAAAATAACTCATTCAATAGAACCAGTTCCACCGATGCCGTGCACAGAATATACATGCATCAATCAGTCTGATTGCCTGTCATATGCCCAATCAAGATTATCTTCAGAACGTGGGTGATCATGGCTCTCCGCAACTACATCCTGTGCAACTCTTAGTAATGTTTTTCTTACATCTTTGTCCTACGTCCCTCAGCCGATTGAAAAATTAAAAATGATCTTCTACGGAAAATAATTGGTGGTCCTGAACTTAAACCATCTATTTTTCTCTTCCTGTTACGTGATAAGGAGGATCACCTACCAAGCCCTGGTGTTCCAGTTTTTGATGCCTTGCTCAATGCTGATCTAGAATTGGAATGAATTTAGCTATGTTGCGTACCCTGAATCCATAAAAAAATTCAGTGCTTGGAATTAGCAAATACTAAATACTAATTAATAAATAACTAAACACTTCAAATACGTATGGATAAGGAAATTGAACATAGAATAGCAAACGTTAGGGATAGTTTCGCCCAACACCGCAAGTTGCTACAAAACCAAGACAACTTAAAAACTCGAGTCATGTTCTTAAACGATATCGTCCATGGCGCCAAACTCGTTCAGAAATGTTTAAACTGTAAGGTTTCTTAGATCAATGGTTAAAAACAGCTTCGTTCGAATGAAGTACGTAGTTCTTAGCGAACATCATCTTTCTTCGAACTGTGAACTGGCGCTACAGAATCACAAACAAAGAAATGTACCAGATGACAGCAACCACATCACATGAGGACTTCCAACAACGGCAAAAATTAAAATGGATGTTACGTGTAACTCGAAGTGAAAATAATCAAGATGTTGACGTTCCACAATATTTCGAACAAAACGTTGGGAAGGAGCCCCCCCCCTCAGTACTGGAAAGAGCTATAACAGTTAATGGAATAACGAGACCTATTTTCCTGAAACGTTGTTATAATAGAATGATTATATAAATTTCAGCTTAAAGTAACTGTTGTAAGCTAGGGAAGGTTACTGAATAGAATAATCACACGAAGGTTGATAATGAAAGATAATACTTAGTACACGAACAACACATATAAGATTCGCCAGCGATATGAAGTAGTAGTCAACTGATAGTAGTGAGTCAAGTGAATTCCACAATGAATCTCCAACTGCAGGATATCTACCAACCGCCCCACGTGGTCAGATGTGGCACAAGAACGAATTTAATGTGGCGTATCCGAGTCCGTAGGCTCGGCAAAAATTTCCCCTTTGTCGGGTAGCTGTTTCCCGAAACGAGATTCTGCCCTTCGACATAGCCTCGTCTGGGGATCCTGTCTGCCCGGAGGCAGAGAGTTGGACCAGCACAGCTGGAGACGAATCTCCAGCTGCAGACCAACATACAGTATTTACTACTGTATTAAGTGAATATGGACATAACTATTATCGTCCGTAGGTATGCTAGGACAGTAGCCGAACTTAAGCGATGTCGAGCCTGATCAGTACCTAGATGGGTGACCGCTTGGGAATGTCATGTGCTGTAAGCTTAGATGTGCGGTTGGTCCAATGGATAATAGCTTGGAATTGTTAATGGGACAGCCGAATTCCAAATCCAGTTGGGTTCGTTATATTCATTTACGCGCAAATTCCCTTGTGGAAGGTATGAATCCACCTCTTCTCCCTCAGCTATGGGTTAATTAATAAGACTTGTATAACTAAACAATTATTATCTCCCCCCCACCAAAAAACATTCTTAGAATCTAAAAATATTTTCTGGCTTTAAATAACAGGCAAAGTGTTGATAAGTCGCAGAAAAAAAATCAAATGAAAGTAGCACTGGCTGCTCGGTCAATGAATGCTGAATGTTTCCTTATAAGGAAACAGCTAATATTACTATTGCCATTACTTCTATGCTGTTCTTACAAGATATTTTTGTTTGTTTTAAATATACCTATATCCCTCTTCAGGACTCTTTTGAGAAAGCGAAGCAGCAGATAAATGCTGGGCACATTGGTTCGAAACTTTTACGAACTTTGTTGAAACTCTACTCGTTGAGAACCCGAATCGGCTTATTAACAAGCGTGCTCTTTTGACTATGTGTCTCATTCAATCAACGATATCATTGTAGACTGTAAAACCTATGGAGAAGCGATAGAAAGATTACACACAACCGACGTGAAGCCCAACAATGAACTCAAGCTAATTTTGGAATAACTTATAATAAAAAAATAAGTGTGGAATAACTTATAATAAAAAATAAGTTATTCCAAAATTCGCATGAAAATGAAACAGAACTAGGGCCTTTAATTTAATTATATAATTGAATTTGAAGTTTTTAGTTTCTGTTTTTGAAACATGGTAATTCCTGTATAGCAATGTAAGGATATTTTTAAATCAGTTAAATTATAATATTTATGCTCTGTAAATTTGCATTGAGCACTGCTTTGTAAAAATAGAAATATTAATAAGAACACCGGATTATATATATCTTACTGTTCTTTCTTTTTTTTATTATTATTATTATTATTATTATTATTATTATTATTATTATTATTATTATTATTATTATTATTATTATTATATATATATATATATATATATATATATATATATATATATATATATATATATATATATATTTTTTTTTCTTTCTAAAGAATTAATGGAATTATTTTTTAATCCAACATATTTTTATTACGTTATTATTAGTGGGTACCCGTACTTGAGTAGAAGGACGTAGGCTCGAATCCTTTGGGAAGTCACATTTTCTTTAATAAGTTTTCTCGAGTGCGAAAGCCGGTAGAAGAAATAAACGCTGTTTAAAATACGGAGCGTCTTTGCAAATTAAAAATAACGTTTGAAGTAATATATATATATATATATATATATATATATATATATATATATATATATATATATATATATATGTAACAAAGATTGGGAAGAAAAAGGCCTTATTAGTGTATTTCTGTAGGTTAATTCTTTTAAGGCGAGTAATCTTTGTAAGTAAAGTGTTTAATATTACGAAAATAAGCATTTATAGTAAACAAATAAAATCAAATTCTCAAAACTTATATTCCCGAATCATCGCATTCGTTCACCAAGTGTTAGATCTGTAGTTTTCAACTAGGGTCAATAAATTTAAATATGCATAAACTATATATATTTATACAATTCACTACACTACATTAGAACTTTTAACAAATATCCCTGATGTTTGGCAACTATTTGATAGTCCACACGACTTGGTAAATAATAAATTCGGTTCTGTCACAGACTAAGTGCCTTCTTTGAACTTAAATTTCCGTTCTATTTGACAGGTAATCGTCTAAAGATAATCCGAATTAAAGTGTAATTAATTTCTGTATAAATTTTTTAGGAATTTTTCACGCATTAGTACTTTTTAGTCACACATCGTATACGAAAAATGTAAATAACAAATTTAAAATTATCTTAAAAATACAATATTATCTCTGTCTATAAAAGGCATGATGTTTGTGTGTGTGTGTGTGTGTGTGTGTAACGAATGCACGGCCGCAATTTTCGATGGATTTGCACCAAAATTTACATGCACATGCTTCAAGTTAGTAAGAAGGCCAAGACCGACTTTGCATTTCCCAACTCCCATCGATAGTGGAAATAATCGATTTTTTCATGCTTCTACGGCAGTTTTTATGTAGTTAGCGGCCATTTTCTACTGGCCAGAGTGAGAGCCTATAGCTGGCTACCACGAATAGGCAGGAAGATTCTATTGGCCAGCGTGAGAGCCAACAGCTGACTGACACGAATGTTAACTAGCATGCTAGCATGCAAAAAAAAAAAAAAATCGATAGCTGCATTCGTCACAAGTGGGAAAAATTTAAATCTGCATGGCACTTTACTCACATTCTGCTGAACCTGAAAGAAAATAACGTGTTTTATTAAATTATGCAAACACCTGTTGTCAAGAAAAGAAAAAGAAAAGAGTTTTATTAAATTGTTTTCTGGCAAGATGCGGGGCAATTTTCCGCATGATCACAATCGATATTGTATGAATTTGTACTGAAATAATATCGTCAAAGATTTCTTTTCATATAACTGTAAAAGATTTTACGAAATCCCCCTAATTAAAAGTATACACGCGATATCAAAAAAGGGTGTGAAACATACACTCAAAAAATATTTTCACTGTTTTTAATAAAATAACATATACAGTAAAATATTAATTCATTACTGAATAAGTTTTCAATATTTCATGTGAATCGGATAATTTCTTGATTTTTGGCAGATATAATAAAAGAGGGGGTATCGATATTTTACTTTCATTGCGCAAAAATATCCATTTTTGTGTTACCTAAAATATGTATAATAAAAATATAATTATTATTTTGAAAAAAAAAAACGAAAAACAACCCATAATGAAACTATGTGCACAAAAGGGAGGCATCTATACTTTGTTATTTAAAGGTTTAAAGACAGTAAAATCGACCTTGCTAACCGAACGCTCCTCTGTGGCTGAATCGGTTAAGGCACGTCAGGCTATATGACGGTTCCGTATAGGATACAGTTTCGATTCCTGTCGGAGGACGAATATTTTCTATGAAAATTTCTCGGACATTCAGGCCGGTAAATGTTGTTTAATTCTGTTTATTATAAACAGAGCATTTACTTAAATATTTGTATCTATAAAAAAGAATGTATAAACATAAAAAAATGTCTTAAAATAATTGTCGCACTTTGTCCATTTCTTAATATATATATATATATATATATATATATATATATATATATAGAGAGAGAGAGAGAGAGAGAGAGAGTTACGAAATCCTGAGAGCTCAATGTAAATTCAGAGCTAATATGTAGTCCCAATATATATATATATATATATATATATATATATATATATATATATATATGTATGTATATATAAAAAGATCACTTCCGATTTAGTAACTTAAATTTAAAATAATATATGCGATCACTTAAGATTTAGTAACTAAAATTAACTTGGTTTGGTCAAGAGCCTCAATATCGTCACCACCCAGTGGGAAGCGAACTCACTACCCTGCGATATCCCAACCCAGATTACTAATCAGGTCGGCTTTTATAATGAGCCTGTCTATGCGTGAGTACTTGCCTGTTTGAATGGATGTGAAAAAGAGGGCAAAGTTGACGGTATTATTTTCAGAAATTGATGTTGGCCGAGAATGTTAGAGGCGAAATGCAATCTCATGAAATGTGTGACTATTGTGAATGTATAAACATAAAAAAATGTCTTAAAATAATTGTCGCACTTTGTCCATTTCTTAATATATATATATATATATATATATATATATATATATATATATAGAGAGAGAGAGAGAGAGAGAGAGAGAGAGTTACGAAATCCTGAGAGCTCAATGTAAATTCAGAGCTAATATGTAGTCCCAATATATATATATATATATATATATATATATATGTATGTATATATAAAAAGATCACTTCCGATTTAGTAACTTAAATTTAAAATAATATATGCGATCACTTAAGATTTAGTAACTAAAATTAACTTGGTTTGGTCAAGAGCCTCAATATCGTCACCACCCAGTGGGAAGCGAACTCACTACCCTGAGATATCCCAACCCAGATTACTAATCAGGTCGGCTTTTATAATGAGCCTGTCTATGCGTGAGTACTTGCCTGTTTGAATGGATGTGAAAAAGAGGGCAAAGTTGACGGTATTATTTTCAGAAATTGATGTTGGCCGAGAATGTTAGAGGCGAAATGCAATCTCATGAAATGTGTGACTATTGTGCAAAAGGTCACTCGATGGTTGTTGGCTGTTGTTGTTGTTCTACAGCGGCCATTACCCTGTTTGTCGCTACAAATTTGATTAGCGCATCTCGTCGGCGCGAGACGCCGTTTCAGTTGGCGTCTCCATCTCCCGCCAGCGGCGAAGCACAGGAACGATTGTCAGGGGTCGAAAGGGTATGCGGAGGCAGGAATAATGATCCGGGGGGTGAAAAACGGATAAGAGAACGGGAAAGCAAGAACAAGAAGAGGAGAGATGATGATAGATAAAGAGCTTTTGAGATTGTTGGAAGGAATGATGATCGCTGATTTTATAAGCTGGATATTTGTGGATTGTGTACATTTTAAAATTAGTTGGAGTCCTCTTATAAAATTTAAAAAAAAAAGACAGAGCGGAAGAATTTCGTGTACCCTACCAGCTGACTTTCTTTGGTATGACTTTTCATCTTGATTTCACAGTTTGAAGAGAAAAACGCTCAAAATATAACGTTTATATCAAGAAGTATCATTAGATTAAGAAAAATTAATTGCGATCTATATATATATATATATATATATACTTATTGTCATCCACAGGCAGACTGTTTCGCTGTATCACTGCTCTTCAGTGTGGGTAGACGTCCGGTTGCTTCTAGCTAGGATCGAAACCCGACTGAATTGGCTTGAGACGGAAATTCTACCACTAAGCCGTCGGCGCACGGCAGGGATGAAGGTGAATTTTAGCGTATTTATTTTTAGATTTAGATAAACACACAGTGACTGACAGGACTCAATTCTGCCGAAGAGTCATGCTATATTAGCTTTAATAGTCACTGCTTACAAACCCACGCTTCATTCCCACAGAGCTCAACCGAAATTAATTTTCAGGAGCCAATATATATATATATAATACATTAATTAATTTTCAGGAGCAAATATATATATATATATATATATATATATATATATATATATATATATATATATATATATATATATATATATATATAGGTACATATGTACCTATATATATGTACCTATATATATATATATATATGTACCTATATATATATATGTACCTATATAGAATGTACCTATATATGTTATAATGTACCTATATATGTTATAAAGTTTAATGTACCTAGTTTTAAGTATAGCTAAAATAACTAATGTTATTTCAGGCATTACTGTAAATCAGTTGGCAAATGTTTTCCGTGAACTGCAAAATCGTATTACCCTTTGTATTGCTAATGATGGAGGACATGTGGAAACTTAAATAAAATTTCAATAAAACCTTAAAAAATATAGATTTACTTCTTTCTAATCCTTTTTACAAATTATATCTATCGCAAATACAAATGAAGTTATAATTTTTTTTAAAGTGCACACGAACTTTATGGACACCATATATATATATATATATATATATATATATATATATATATATATATATATATATATATATTATATATATATATATATATATATGTGTGTGTGTGTGTGTGTGTGTGTGTGTGTGTGGTGAGTATTCCCGTCTGTTTCGTGGTACGAGGGTCATACAGTTTATTCTAGAAATGAAGAACTTGCTCACGTACACAAATGATGTGATTATAGTGTGGAAGTTTAGTATAGATCCACTCACATACAATAAATGAAAACAGAGAAATCGTGCGCAGTGTGATATGAAGTCGCGAGACATTCCTCCTCGGGAATGAAGTCAAAGTTTTCCTATTCGTAGACTAGCTGCTACCTAGGACAAAAGAGATAGCCAGGAAAAAGTTTGATTCATGTCTTTTTCAATGGTATTAGTTCAAATTTCGACGTATGATGTTCAAGCAGATCAGTTCCTAGGAAACCGACAGCCCGACAACAGCACAAGAGATTTGATTATAGTGGTGAAGGTTTTGTGCAGGACCATCCACACTTTTTTGAAGGGCCGAATACAGAGACAGGTGCACTAAGTGCCAGAAGGTCCCCAAACGACCCTCCGCAGGTTTTGAATTCAGAGTTGTCCTTCTCCTAGACCAGTTGCCATCCAAGGCTATAGAACCCAGAGTGTCCAGCTGGAGGGAGAAGAAGGGGATTCATACCTTTCCCAAGGGTATTAGCACGTAAGTGAATGTAATGGATTCAACTGGAATTCGAACTTGGCTCTCCGATTCCTCAATCCAAGCCACTATCCATTACTCTACCGTGCCTTCCCCCCCTCTCTCTCTCTCTCTCTCTCTCTCTATATATATATATATATATATATATATATATATGTGTGTGTGTGTGTGTGTGTGTGTGTGTGTGTGTGTAACCGTTATTAAGTTTATACGGAATAAATTTTATAAGCATCTGCACTCTTATGTAATATCAATCCTCCTATACGACAGCGAATGCTGGACAATTTCCCTATAGATGGAGAATAAACTGAAGGCAACAGAAATGTGCTCTACAGAAAGATGCTGAGAATATGGTGAACGTGGCGTGTACGAAAATAAGAAGCAGACCAATAGCACATACAAGAAGAATGAAAATGCATGGCGTTTAGCAGTCAGTAGAAACTGCTGCTGATTTTGGTTAAAGGCCAAATTTTACTGCAAAATTTGTGAACCTTTTGCTCATAATCCAAGAACAATTCAGTTGAACTTTGTTAAAAATATTAAGTTAATATTTTATATTACTACTACTTATTTATATCTTGAATTATGTATATAGGATTGGTGTATACGGAATAAATTCCAATAACCAAAAATACTATTCTTAAAAGAGTGCTCAATACAAAGTAGAGCAAATATAATTTATTCGAAAATTATAACATAAATATGTTATAAAATCACTACAAAAATAGCCATTTTGTTTCAACACTTCTGGTGTCTTATCAAGTGATGGTATTGAATGTAGAATGAAAGCATACGGATAAAAAATGAATTCAGCAGATATACTAAAATAGAAAGGCGTGTAAGGCAAGGATGTGTCTTCTCACAGGACTTACTCAATCTATACAACGAGGTATTTCTGAGAGAACTGGAAATCCTACAAGGATTCATCATTGGCGGTCACAATCTTAACAATGTGATATATGCACATGACACAGTGCTGATAAAAGACATGGAAAGGACATTCCCCTAAAACCTTCTACAGGAGGTAGCGAAGGAGAGCGAGAAGAAGGGACTTGGCATAAACTACAAGTAGACAGAATGCATGGTCATCAGCAAAAAGATAAGCCCAAAATGCAATTTACAGGTCGGTACAAGCAGGATTTTATTCTCCATTCAACAGCATCTCTTGATAAGACACCAGAAGTGTTGAAACAAAATGGCTATTTTTGTAGTGATTTTATAACATATTCATGTTATAATTTTCGAACAAATTACATATATATATATATATATATATATATATATATATATATATATATATATATATATATATATATATGTCTTAAGACAGAGAAAGAACAGATAGAGTTAGAATCCACAGTTCTTAGTATTTGCTTTTTAAAAATGTGCTCAATACAACGTAGAGCAAAATATTATAGAATAATATATATATATATATATATATATATATATATATATATATATATATATATATATGAAGTACGATCAGTAAGTATCGGGATATGTACTATAAAAAGAAAACTACAACACATATCAATTCGACATTTAATCTCCTTCGATGTAGCCCCGTTCTGAAGCCACACACTTTATCCAGCGTCGTTTCTAACGATGGAAGTAACTGGTATTCCCAAGCGACCACCCATTTATGTGTTGACTAGACATGGAGTTCCTCAACTTCGGTGATACTTTGGGAACAGAAGTTTCAACGCAATCTGGCCCTAAGCAATGTTTAATATGATAGCAATTTCTGTATTATGAAATAGGCATATTGAATATACGAGGTATGATAAAAAAAAGTATCGGGACTGGTGCTATAAAAAGAAAACTATAACACATATTAATTCGGCATATAATCTCCTTCGAAGTAATCCTCTTTTGAAGCCACAGACTTTATCCAGCGTCGTTTTTTTTTTCATTGATGGAAGCATTCCTGAAAAGTACTTTTGGGGGAATATTGAGCAGCTGCCTCGCATTCTCTTGGATTTGCGAATATAGTGGTTGTCGGACCCGGGGAATGTATTCTTGACCAAAAACTACTGCCCAACTATTTTCATTGATGGAAACTCTGTGGTGAGTTAAACACATTCTACACACTTTCTTTCCAAGCATTGCTATAAACAACGGAAGTGTGTTTGCGCGACAGAGTTCATAATCTATCTGTGCCAAGCGGCTACACTCTGCGTATCTTGGCTCCGTTATCATAGCAACAGTACCGATGTACTGTTGCTATGCTAACTTTTTTATCAGGCCACACACACACACACACACACACACACACACACACACACACACACACACACACACACACACACATATATATATATATAGATATATACATCTATACTACTGGGGTTAAAAATTTTCTGCAATGAAGCGATCCTGAGACAGTTCAAAGATCTTTGTATTCTTTCAAATTAAAATACGTGTCTGGTATGTTCCTATGTTCTTTATTAGGCCCAATTTCTTTGCCTTCGTACATACATACATATATATGTAAAGCTTCCAACGTTGTCATCACCATCGACACAACAAAAAAGTCAAAACTTCAATAAACAAATATATATGAATTTGCTTCACCACTTACTAAAAATAAGTTTTTCTAAAAATAACAATTCAAATAACACATACATTGGTTTTACAGCCACCACACTATCGCGCCATTTAACGTTCCATTTTCCTGATAGTGGCATGACTAAACCCCATAACACAGCGGAAAAACGCATGAAATCCGACAAATCCGTGCCAATAAAATAAAGACGTTATATCGCATAAACTGTAAAGAACGATTACATCTACTAGAAGCATTATGCAAAGAAAACTATAACATATTATATATTATGATATCATATTTAGGAATAAAATACTAAGTATATTTCAATAAAAATATAAAAAAGACGACACCTACTATTATGTGAACACATGGGTACACACGTGATACTTGAAAATGAAGAAACTGATTACATAGTACAAAAAACGAAAACAAAAGTCTTTCATAAACGTTAATGACAACCGGAAGTATTCAGGGGCGAGATCTGAGGAATATGGTGGTTGTCAGAATTGGAGGATGTTGCCTTTGGCCCCAAACTGCTTCACAAGCTATAATCACCGATGGAACCTCTGTGGTGTGGTGAGACGGTCACAATCTATACATTTTTCTTCCAAGCAGTGCAATAAACAACAGAAGTGAGCGAGAACTTAGCGTGTATGCGTGACAGAGATAAAGGTCAATCTGTGCCAAACGACCTCACTCTGCGTATCTTAGCCTCGTTATCATAGTAACAGTCCTGATACTTTCTGATTAGAGTTCGTATGGAGGCTTAAGGAAAGTCTAATAAGCTACAAAAATTGTTAAAAATATTCTTCCTAATTTTTTACGACCAAATCAATTAATTTAATTAGGATTATATTTAATTTGCTGCTCCCGTTGCCTTGAGTAGCTTAAATAGTAGCTGAGGTTTTGTACATAGGCTTCCTTACTTAAAAGAAAAGCCAGTTTAAATTTTGTCGAGAGATTATTCTTTATTCGATCCGCTTGTTGACAGTCGTACACTAACGGTTTCAGTAGAAGGCAACTGAAATTAGAATCAGAGAAATACTAATGAAAAATAAATATAGAATAACAATCCAATAACAGAAATTCAAGATATTATATAATAATAATAATGATAATAATATTAATATATTATTAACAGAAATTGAAAATAATATTATGTACAAATTATAATAAGATATTATATTATAATGATAACATAAATTCAAGATAATATTATATAATAATAATATATTCTGTTATAACATAAATTCAAGACCATATTATATAGCAATAATAATATATTGTAATAATAAAAAATCAAGATTATAATAATAACAATAATAATTATATATTATATTACAAAATAAACGTAAATTGAAAATATTATTAATCATAATAATAATATATTATATTATAATAATAACAACAGAAATTTAAGATGATATTATATGATAATTATAATAGTAAACATATATTATATCATAATAACAGAAATAAATATATAATAATGATATATTATAATAATAGTAATTCAAGATAATATAATAATTATAATAATAAAAATATATTATAATAACAGAAATCCAAGATAATCATAATAATGATAATAATAAAAATAATTAAGATATTCAAAAATTATCAAAATACACGGATCTTGAAGTGGAAAACTCAAAAATGTGACACACGAGGACATCAATAATTTCAGTTGTAGTTGGAGCCCTCGGATTGATTGGAAAAGGTTCTGATAGACTCATTGAGGGGATTTCCTGGTTGTCCAAACCTTAAAGAAATACAAAAAACTGTAATCGCAAGTACAGCCCACACCTCACGAAGGGCTTTAGCTGTGTTAAATGCGTGCGATCTTAATTTTTATTTTTGCAATGCAATTGTTGCATAATGAATTGCAACACTTATTCAAAGAGTTGATTATTTTTTTGCCTTTTTTTTTGGGCGCAACCTAAAAAGATCATGCTTCAGGTATCGCTATCGGTTTTGAATTTAGAGTTTTCCTTCTCCTAGAATGGTTGTCCAATACGGCTAAAGAGCCTAATCAGTTCTTCTGTTTTAGTCCATAGTTGGAAGAAATGGATTCATACCTTCCCCAACAGTATTTGCGCGTAAGTGAATGTAACGAACTCGACAAGGAATTCGAAGCCAGTTCTCCGACTTCTCACTACGAGCCCCTATCCTTTACACCGTTCGGACAACTTAGGGCAGCGATTCTCAACTATTGCGCCGCGCGATCGTCTTAAGTCTGCCGTGAAATATTGTCACGACGTACATATGTGTGTGTGCATGTAGTAACGGTATAGCGTTAGTATTTGAATAAATGAATGCGTATTAAACTTTTTTTCAAATAATTCTTTTCCCTATTCTTCTTATGTTATTTTAAATGCTTTCTTTTGATATTCCTTTTTTTAAAAGAGTATTTTTTTTTTGAAAAGGTTAATATTCATTTATTCAAATAAAGGAAAATTTTAATTAAATAGTTAATATTTAATTAAAATTTTCCTTTATTTGAATAAATGAATATTAACCTTTTTTTCATATAATTATATTAAACAGTCTTTAATTCAAAATTTTTACAAAGTTATATAAAATTATAAATTAATATTGTCAAAGTTTCCAATATGCAGCACTAAGCATTTAATTTAATAATTTTCCAATTTTTTAAAATTTTACTAAGTATGCCGTGAGATTTTCATTTGCTCCTAGGTATGACGTTGCTTAGAAAGGTAGCGAAACACTGATTTAAGGTGTAGAACAAGGATTACGAGAGTTAGCAAAAAGACAAACTTAAACTAATTGCTACAAAGGACGGGAAATTGTGGAGAGCCATGATCGCTCATGCATTGAAGGAACACAACACATAGAAAAAGAAGAATCCATTACACTCCCGCTCATTCTTAACTGCTGGTACAATATGTAACCAATCGCAGAATATTTGCCGAGCCAAGCAACAGAGACCTCTGACGCGATGGGATACGAGGCTTTATTCCGATTTATAGATATATAGATTCGATGATATAGACTCCAACAATCGCAGTGATAAACGGGACAATAGTGGCCTGAACTCTTCACATTCTGGCAACCTCAATCTAGAGGTCAGAGTACTTTTTAAGCTTTTCAATTTCTTTGTCATTGATATTATGGTTAACAGAAACAGCCACATCGGCATTTTCTTTTTCTTTATCTTTTTCTCAACGACGGTGATATCTCGTCGGGTGGCTTCAAAAATGGAGTTTGTTTAGATATTTACATTTCATAAAATCTTGATTTTTTTTCGGTATATGTCTATATTTCTGAGATGAGGTATTATGTACACTATTTACTTTATTCGAACTATTGTCTTCATTTTTATCACAACGTTTCGGCCGTTGTACGCTCCGGTCTTCTTCAGGTGGTTATAATGTCGAACTGAACCATTTTATTTCGCTCGCTGGGGTAGACTGTTCTAGTTCCACGTGCCATGTCTAATGGATGTCAGTTATCAGTTATCTCCTATTAATAATTCCCCTCTTCAAGTTCTTCACCGCCTTAACCAGGTATTGAACTCACACTCGAAACATTGTGATAAATATGGCAACAAAGATGAGGACGATAGTTCGATCAATGTAAATAGTGTACATAATACCTCATCTCAGAAATATATATATCTTTGTAGCCATATTTATCACAACGTTTCGGCCGTTGTACGCTCCGGCCTTCTTCAGGTGGTTGAAATGTCGAACTGAACCCTTTATTTCGCTCGCTGGAAATTTACTTTATTCGAACTATTGTCTTCATTTTTATCACAACGTTTCGGCCGTTGTACGCTCCGGCCTTCTTCAGGTGGTTGAAATGTCGAACTGAACCCTTTATTTCGCTCGCTGGGGTAGACTGTTCTAGTTCCACATGCCATGTCTAATGGATGTCAGTCATCAGTTATCTCCTGTTAATTCACCTCTCCAAGTTCTCCACTGATTGTATTTTAAATGTTGTATTTTGTGCTAATATTATTTTTCATATCATTTAGTAAATATAAATTTCTTTCAAATTTCAGATTCGAGTAAGATTCTTGTTTTTTCGTTTGCGCCAACATAATATTCGGTATAAGAGATATGACTTTCTCTCTTCTCCTCCTCTCCCCCCAAAATCCTGTTACTTTCAGTTGGTCCGATTCATACACTTCCCCGGTCCCTTGTTTCCTGTTTAGGTTTGGGCTTCCGGTTCATTTTAAAGTTTACTTCAGCTCTATACTTCTAACATCTCCGCCTAAAATCTGAAATTTTATTTACCATTCAGTTACTTTTTGTCCTCAGTATGAGTAGATAGGTCAGCCTATCATCTAACTCACACTCCTCCCCGCTCTTTTGAACAGGAGTAGGGGTTTGTTTCCTGTTTAGGATTGAGTTTCCGGTTCGTTCTTAAGTCTTCTCATTCTCTTTCACTCCCTGTAGCGCTTGTGTCTTAGTGGCATTATTGCCTTGCTTGGAGTGAATTGATAAAAAAACAACAGTAAAAAAAGCGACCGTCGAAAGGAGTTGAGAAGGATGGAAAATACACAGGCGTCGTTTGGTTTCTTTTAGACCAGTGATTCCCAACCTTTTTTACTCATGAACCACTATTTCTCTTAATTCTTTTTGATGCCTCCATAACCATTCAATGAAAAAAAGAAAAGAAAAGGTTATTTTATTTTTGACTAATAGATACGTTTAAGAATTATATCATAGAAATAGTAAATGTATTTGCTTACTTTATATATAATCCTTATACAATATATATTAATTTAATTTAATTAGTAGTATTTTATAATATTTGATATTAATTAATTTATATTGATATATTAATATCTTATTTCATTTATTAATATTTAAAATTAATATTATTATTTATCATTAATATATTAAATTAATTTATATAATAAATTATAATATATATATATATATATATATATATATATATATATATATATATATATATATATATATATATATATATATATATATATATGTATATATGTAAGCAAATATGTGGATGTAGATCCGACGGTATGATGAAAAATATGGAAAAGACAAAACAAAATCCGAATATGCAAGTTTACTGTTTTAATGTTGTTTTACTGTCGACGTCAGACGTTTCGGTCTAGTAGACCATCTTCAGAAACAGTTGAATTTCAGTTGTTCTGTTTCTGATTAGTCTTGTGTCTATCGTCTTTTCATGTTGACTTAAATATCGTCTAATCCTAAGTATGTTTCTAATAACCATGTCCTGAAGATGGTCTACTAGACCGAAACGTCTGACGTCGACAGTAAAACAACATTAAAACAGTAAACTTGCATATTCGGATTTTCTTTTGTCTTTTCCATATTTTTCATCATATATATATATATATATATATATAAACATTTATAATATGTTTAACGTTCTTTTTATAGATACAAGTATTTAAGCAAATCTATAAAAAGAACGTTAAACATATTATAAATGTCTTTAAATAAATTGTCGGACTATGTCCAATTCAAATATATATATATATATATATATATATATATATATATATATATATATATATATATATATATATATATGTATGAAGAAATATAGTTTTAAGGTGTGCTCTATTTATGGGATAAAGTGATTAATATCAGAGATAGAGCGTATGTAAATATAAATATAAAAGTGAACATTGAAGTCAACACTCAGAGGCGACAGGCTGTTTTCATGCTGGACGCAATCGTCAGGCCGCCTGACAATCGCATCGGACGTCAGGAATTTAAAATTTAAAGTTAAAGCCATCTTTTTAAAGTCCGATTACCCAAGTAAGACAATAAAGCCACTAAGGCACAAGGGGTTACTGGGTGTGAAAGAATTAGAAAACAGAAACATTATTAAAGAGCAAAACAAAAAAAAAGTAATCAGGAGGACAGTAGAAAGAGATTGACATTGCATTTAAATTCTTAAAGATTCAGTTGGCTGGAAAGCATGGAGCCGGAAGAGATTTCCACAAGCGAGAGAAAAAAAACTGTTAGCATAGAACTTACGGCTACATGTAGCCAATTCAACTGTAAATAGGTACAATCTCGTCGACAGTCTAGTACTGCGTTTAAACTTGCTGTTTTTGTGTGAACCCCGCAGTGATGTTACATGGTGCACATTGACCCCGGTTGAGAAATACAATTTTAGATAATTGTTCAGTTCTATTAAAGTGAAAAAATAAGTAAAAAATTCATAATCTTAGTGTACATCTGTGTCTTTCTTATGCAATGGTTAGCTTGTTATCTAAAAAAAAAAAAACGCATTTGAGATTTTCCTGTTTTGTTTTCGAATACATGATCATCAAATGTGGAAAGATTTTTATTTTTAACTGAAGGAAACGAACGATCTTAGGTTTTTCACTATCCTTGATACGAGTCTTTGCTAAGTCAATTATAGTTGTTTGCAAGACTATCTGGCTTTGCATTACTCTACTCTGAGGTGCCACACAAGAGCGCAAATACAAGTAGACACACAGAATTATGATTTTTATAAACTTCAATCACACAGCAAGACACCCTCAAAATTTCATCCCGCAGTCCTGACCCACTCCACCATCTTCTGACAATCATCCCCTCCCTTCTCTCACAAAATTTCGTTTTCCTCTCCTCTGAAATGCAGCCCGGCCCTGTTCATTCTGACTACAACGAAGATTCGGACATTTTGTTTGTTGTCACCCAGCACCTCCACTCCATTCTGTGCACCAAGGGACGAGACTCTAATCCAATCAAAAAGATGATTTACTTCAATGAAGGCCCAGCCGCACCATAACACAACCTTTTACTGCCGACCATGACGCCTTTGTGTTGGCGATTTGCCGCCGACAGCCACGGCAAAGGGAAATTCTGTAAGGCATTTAACTCTGACTCACAGAGGCGCTTTCTTTCTGTACACTGGTCGGGGTATATAATGGGGTGGGGAGAGGCGGTAGGCACCCATGTCAGTATATTTTTGCCTTTTCATTTAATCTATCTATCTATCTATCTATCTATCTATCTATCTATCTATCTATCTATCTATCTATCTATCTATCTATCTATCTCATTCTGTTCATTATCTATCTATCTATCTATCTATCTATCTATCTATCTATCTATCTATCTATCTATCTATCTCATTCTGTTCATTATCTATCTATCTATCTATCTATCTATCTATCTATCTATCTATCTATCTATCTATCTATCTATCTCATTCTGTTCATTATCTATCTATCTATCTATCTATCTATCTATCTATCTATCTATCTATCTATCTCATTCTGTTCATTATCTATCTATCTATCTATCTATCTATCTATCTATCTATCTATCTATCTCATTCTGTTCATTATCTATCTATCTATCTATCTATCTATCTATCTCATTCTGTTCATTATCTATCTATCTATCTATCTATCTATCTATCTATCTCATTCTGTTCATTATCTATCTATCTATCTATCTATCTCATTCTGTTCATTATCTATCTATCTATCTATCTATCTATCTATCTCATTCTGTTCATTATCTATCTATCTATCTCATTCTGTTCATTATCTATCTATCTATCTATCTATCTATCTATCTATCTATCTATCTATCTATCTATCTATCTCATTCTGTTCATTATCTATCTATCTATCTATCTATCTATCTATCTATCTATCTATCTATCTATCCTTAAGTCTAATAATATCTGTTTATCTCTTATTATATTCACCTCTTTTTACTAGCTGTCACGATTTTTACTAATCTTAAAATATGGATCGAAGAAAAAAATGGCCAATACTTGATAAAGCAACGTTACAGACTGATAGACATAGATCAATACAACAAATCATCAACGTACGAATTTATTAAAGAGAAAGAGAAAGAGAGAGAGAGAGAGAGAGAGAGAGAGAGAGAGAGAGAGAGAGAGAGAGAGAGAAATGGAAGCGTTTGAGAGTGTGAGAAGGAAAAATAGAAAGGAGGAGAGTACGTGTCTGTGAATAAAAAATGATTGCGTGCGAGAGAAAGATAGAATCGTGTCTTTTGATTATTGCATCTATAAACGAGAGAAAGGCTACATGTGTGGCGGGAATGGTCGGCAACAACAACACCAGAGAGGAAAGTGCGTATGTACATTTAGTAAAATAAAGAAAAAAAGAGAAATATAAATAAATAAAGAAAGAGCAAAGAAAGTAGAAAAGAAAAAAGAAAAAGAAAGACAGAAGGAGAAAAAAAGAAAGAAAGAAAAAATATAAACAAAAAGGAGAGAGAAAGAAAACCAGTAAGAAAAAGAAAGGAAGAAAAAAAAAAAGAAAGAATAAAAAAGTTAGTAAAAAAGAAAAAGACGAATGTTAGAAAGAAATATAAAAAAAATGACAAAGAAAGTTAGATAGGAAAAAGAACGAAAAAGAAAGAGTGAAAGAAAAAGGGGAAGAAAGGAGAAAAAGAAAGGGTGAAAGAAAGAAAAAAGAGAATCAAAGAAAAAGAAAAGAAGAAAGAAAAAAAAACATTGCTTCACGAAGACGGAAATCCGAAGGTAAAGTCAAGAGAATATTTGAGAAGAAAAAAAAGTCGTAAAAAATGGTGGCTTAATTCCAAATTGAATTTAGTCAAGGATTGATCACTTTGATGTCAGTTGAGGTGAAGATTTATGTCAATAGTCAGCCAGGAGAATATAAACACTGGCTTATATCCATTTGTATTCGCGTACACACTGATAAATAATACATGTACACATATATTCGTGAAAATATACTACTTTGATAATTAATATTCAATTAACTACTCACTCATATATATGCGCATGTAAATTCATATATCCATCTTCATAGCTATACACAAAAACGGACAGACAAGCATTTGGACACAAATGGTAAGGAAACATTCGGAATTCAATGAACTAACAGCCATTGCTACACGAATTACGCTTTCATGCACTCCCTGACCATCGGGCTATGATCAAAGTGTAGTATCTGCCCTCGAATATTTTATCCCCCAGTTGTGTTTCTAATTTCGGACAGAACACAACTGAACATATTATTGAGAAGTGTACGGTCCCGGGAAACAGCTACACGCGGCAGTAGCTCCTTCATTAAACTAAAGACGGGGGATCAGCAGCAATACCAATGCCAGCACAACTGACGGTTACGAGGGCTAGGCTATTTTTGGATCTGGCTCGGGTGCACGCACGCGCGCTCCCCACATTAAACTGACCTTGTGTCACATTCTGCCTGCGTAGTACTAAGTTTTGTGTCTGCTTTTGGGTGGATAAAATACATTTTATCTCTCAGTTGTGTTTCCGTCTTCGGAGAGAACACAACGAATAAATGAGGGATGCCTGGTCCCGGAGATCCCGACCCTGCGGCAGTACCTCCCTCATTGCACCAAAGTGGGAGGGTCAGTCGAATATCAACGCCAGCGCGACGTTGGATGCGGGTACCGGACAGTTTTTGGACTTGGCTCATATGCATACTTTTTGGGTCCCCACTTTAAGTCAATTTTGTGCCATAACCTGTCACTGTGTGTGTGTTTGGGGGGGGTGCACGTGTGAAGTGGGGGAGGCAAGTGTAGTAACTGTTTTTCTAATCTCTAATGTTAATGATAATATTAGCCGTTTGCTTATGAGAAAAGTTTCTGCATTCACTGACCGAGCAGCCAGTGCTACTGTTGGTTGAAATGTATAATTTTATTTTTTAATTATGTATATATATATATATATATATATATATATATATGTATATGTATTGGTCCAGCAATCCTTCTTTTATACAAGTTTCAATGACGACAGACAGAGAAGACATTGGTTTTTATTAATTTTTTCTTGCATTCGCATATATATATATATATATATATATATATATATAAGCTTTTTATTAATTTTTTCTTGCATTTGTATATATATATTCATATATATATAAACTTTATATATATACATATAAGCTTTATATTCATTTTTTCTTGCTTTCGTATATATATATATATATGATGAAAATGTGGAAAAGACAAAGCAAAATCCGAATATGTGAGTTTACTGTTTTTATTTTGTTTTTGTTTTTGTTAAAATAAAAATAAATAAAAACAGTAAACTCACATATTCGGATTTTGCTTTGTCTTTTCCACATTTTCATCATACCGTCGGATCTACATCCACACATTTGCTTACATATATATATATATATATATATATATTTATATATATGCATTTTTTCAATTGGACAGAGTCCGACAATTTATTTAAAGACATTTTTGATATGTTTAACGTTCTTTTTATAGATAAAAATATCTATAAAAAGAACGTTAAACATATCAAAAATGTCTTTAAATATATATATATATATATATATATATATATATATATATATATATATATATATATATATATATGCAGTTAATCAAACATACAAAAATGTCGGAAATCTTTAACATTCGTGTCGCCCCCACCAGAAAAAAAGGGACGATTTTTACGTTGAAACCGCTGTTATTTTAACTCCCTTCACTATAGACTAAGCGAATGCGTCACGGGTTATTTGGACAGTTTTTAAACACGCTCTGGCCAGAAAAGAAATCAATTGCACGGATGCAAGAAGAATTTACTAAAAAGCTTAATATCATTCGTCCTTAATTCAACTATAAGTGATAATATATATATATATATATATATATATATATATATATATATATATATATATATATATATATATATAATGAAAAGATTTGAACACTAATATTCCAGCCAGTCTGATAGTTTTATGTGGGCCTCTGGTAGGTGTGTGTGTTATTTGGTTCTTAGGTAGGGAGTGAGTTGGGTATGTGTGAGCGTGTATACTGCGGTCGGTGTGTGTTATCATTTGACTCATTAAAGAGTGAGTATGAGGTGATGTGTGTACGTGAATAGATCCGTGTGGGTGAGTAGGTTGTGATTTGCAGGGTTATATATTAAAACTATCTATATTATTAAGTTTATGGCTTGGCCCGGCTGGACAATGTGTTTTCGAGCGTCGCCTCCACTTAGTTTCATGGAATCCTAAAATCTTTCTAATGTTATCTTCTCTAAACTTTTCCATTCTCTCAATTATAGCGAATTTAGCATGGGTTTTGAAATCAGTCTTTCTAGGCGTGTGTATGTATATATATATATATATATATATATATATATATATATATATATATATATATATATATATATATATATAGTACAGTTCATGAAAAACATTGGGGTTATTACTGCACACAAAAAGGACAATGATTAGTCATCGGAAAACATAAGGAAAATAATATGATAATTTTAATAATATATGTAAATATCCATTCTTTGTCTGAAGAAAGTCGCGAGATCGGAAACTCGTGTCGTAAAAACATGGGAAATATAATATATATATATATATATATATATATATATATATATATATATATTTATATATATATATATATATATATATACGAGGGTCATTCAATAAATAAAGTGAATTTTTCGGTATAAGGACTTCTAATACAGATAGGAGATTACTTTTTTTTAAACATTTTCAACGTAGTCTCCCAGCACTGTCACACACTTTTCCCATCTGTGCACAGGCTTCCGTATTCCCTCAGCGTAAAAATCTTTGGACTGATGTCTCAGCCAGTCGCTCACAACACTTTTGACTTCATCGTCACTTTTAAACTTCGTGTCTCTCGTGAACACTTTCAAGGGACCAAGATGCAAATTACTGGTTGGGGACACTAAAATCAAACAGGTACAGAAATTTTAATATCTGGGAAATGTTCTAACAGAGGACAGAAAGTGAGACACTGAGATCCGAAGACGTATTGGGATGACCAAAGATGCATTCCAAAAGCTAAGCAGAAAAACTTTGTTAGAAAAAAAGAAAAGAAAAGGGTATTGAACGGTTACGTGATAACTTTCCTCCTGTATGGCAGTGAGTGCTGGACAAGTTTCTCAAAGATGAAGAAAAGACTTGAAGCAACAGAAATGGGGTTCTACAGAAAGATGCTGAGGCCGAACATGTGAGTAACGACGAGGTTTTAGAGAAAATGGAAACAAAAAGGAAACTTATACTTAATATCAGGAAGAGAGAGTTGAGGTTTCTAGGGCACGTAATGAGGAAATAGGGCTTGGAAAATCTGATACTCACAGGACAGAGAGAGGAAAACAATGCCTAACCTACCTAGTGACATTGAGTAAATGGATGATGGAGCGATGTTTCGAAGAGATAACCAAAGGATAAAATTTATTAAAATCGTGGAGAGCTAGGTTCACCTACATCTTGAAGGGACACAGCACAAATATGCATACTGATGAAAAAATGTTTTCATGTTTAAGTATAATTGTGTTGTCGACAAGGATTTCCCGGAATTGTGTACGCGGACAGGCATGTTGTTTTAAATGTCTAAAAATGTTAGAGTTATCAGTTAAATGTAGAGTTAAGCGTCTTGAAAGCGCGTTTGTGGTGTGACTTCCCATACTTAATACTGAGATGGCCAAAGATGCATTCCAAAAGCTAAGCAGAGTATTAAGAGACAGAAAGATTTCGTTAGAAACAAAGAAAAGAATACTAAATTATTACGTGATATATGTCCTCTTGTGTAGGCAGCGAATGCTGGACAATCTCCTCAAATATGAAAAGAGATTTGATGCAACAGAAATGTTGTTGTAGAGAAAGATGCTGAGGATACCATAGATCGAACAGGTGAGCAACGACGAGGTTTTGCAGAGAATAGAAACAAAGAGGAAACTTATACTTAACATGAGGAAGAGGCAGTTGAACTTTCTGGAGCATGTAATGAGGAAGGAGGGCTTGCAAAATACGATACTCACAAGACGAATAGCGGGAAAGAGGAACAAAGTAAACAGCTTGAGAAAATGGATGGCGGAACAGGGTTTGGGAGAAATAACAAAAGGACAAAACTTATTAAGCGCAACAACGGACAGGAGGGAATGGAAGGCCATGATCGTCCACGCCCTGAAGGGACACGGCACATAAGACAAGAAGAATTCATTAAGATAAAGAAAATGAGGAAATTGGTTTATCCCTTTGGGTTTAGTTCTTTATGACAACAAATTTCTCTCTTTCAGGACATTCACTATTATAATTTAGGGTGCAAATATTAGAACTGGAAGATTTGTTATATAGGAGTCAATCGTAGCCGGGATCATCGAGTCCATGCGAACGATCCTTTTTTTAGTTGCAAAGTATTTGATTCTCCTGGGCTACATACATTTTTTGAAATTAGAATTTTTCTACTCCTAGACCGGTTGCCACCCAAGGCTATTGAACTCCGTCCTTCCTACTATTTAATGGGTTAGGGGTAGAGGAGAAGCGTTGGATTCATACCTTTCCCAAGGGTATTAGCACGTAAGTGAAAGTAATGAAATCGACTGGAATTCAAACTCAGCTTTCCGATTGCTCAATCCAAGGATAGCGGCTCCAGATGAGAAATCGAGATCTCAGGTCGAATTCCTTTCGAGTTCATTACAACCAAGCGCAAATACCCTTGGGAAATTTATGAATCCATCCCTTCTCTTCCAGCTATGGGTAAGCAGAACAGAATGCGCCCGATCGCTTTAGTTGGCAACCAATCTAGGAGAACGAACTCTGAATTCAAACCAGCCTAGAGAGGGTTTAGGCTTCGTCAGACGCAACGCTGTTGCTAAGTGGGGCCCCCTACGGCCCTAATAAGTTACGGGACTTGTGGTATCTAAAAAAGGAATTCTTTTTTCTATTTAATTCAAAAGTAACATTTAACATAATTTTTCTTTAAATTTTCTAAAGATCATTCATTTTTAAAGATGCTTAATATCATTAACGAGGTTTTGTTTCTATAAAAAAATATCATCTATGTATTTTACATAAATATTGGGTTTAATTCATTAAATATTTTATTCTCAAGTGGGGTCAAGTGATACGTAAGCTAGTAAAAATATTTTAAAAAATATTATGGATTTCATTTTAAAGGTGGGAGAGAAAAATGATGATAAATATGATTAAAATTGTTCCATTGACGGAGACTAAATAAATATAATATTGTAGCATACCTACGGACGATAATGGGTATGCCCCCATTCACATAAATGCAGTAGTAAATACTGTATGTTGGTCTGCAGTTGGAGATTCGTCTCCAGATGTGCTGGTCAAACTCTCTGCCTCTGGGCATAGAGGATCTCCAGACGAGCCTATGTCGAAGGGCAGAGTCTCGTCTTGGGAAACAGCTACCCGAACCCGTTTTATACGGGGTCTATGGGGAATTTTTGGCCGAGCCTACGGGCTCGGATACCCCACATTAAATTCGGCCTTGTGCCACATCTGACCATGTGGGGCGGTTGGTAGATATCCTGCAGTTGGAGATTCATTGTGGGATTCACTTGACTCACTTCTAGCAGTTGACTACTAGTTCTACGCGTTGCTGGCGAATCTTATATGTGTTGTTCTTGTCCTAAGTCTTATCGTTCATTATCAACCTTCGTGTGATTATACTATTCAGTAACCTTCTCTAGGTTACAACATATAGTAAATAAGTTTTCAACATCTAATAATGCCAATATTTCACTTAGTGGTATATAAGAGTGGAAGATTTGTAAGAGTTCATTTATAGAATTAATATTGCGAGTAATTCCGGTAAAAATGTAACAGCTTTCCTGTTTGAATTATATTTGCTTTTTTTTCTTTCTTTCTTTCTTTCTTTCTTTCTTTCTTTCTTTCTTTCTTTCTTTCTTTCTTTCAGTAAATTTTCCGAGTTTCCATATGATCAAAACTGAACGGAATAGTCCATTATTCATGAGGTATTGGCTGGAGACGCGAAACACTTCTATCTTGTCTTCTTTCTTTCTTTCTTTCTTTCGATCTTTCTTTCTTTCTTTCTTTCTTTCTTTCTTTCTTTCTTTCTTTCTTTCTTTCTTTCTTTGTAGCCAAGTACCATCTCTGATATGTCTTTTCCGTCTTTTAACGTGATCAAAACGGAATAGTAAACTAACTAAAGAACTAAGCGCGAGACACGCAGAATTATATTAAGATATCCTATACGAATATATGTTATGATTAATTGATTTAAAGTTTTAGCTAATTGGTATATAGGTGTGGTGACTCGTGATATAATAGGGCAGAATGGGTTAACTGGTTTATAGATTGTGACATTACAATATGTACACTGGGTAATATTCATCTGTAACTTTATGTAGTTTAAGCGATCCTATTTCTACGTTATTCAAAGATGTAAGATTATTTACATGTCTTTTAGTAGTTGTGTTTTGTTTTTAAGTTTTGTAAATTTGTAAAAGTTTATTATTTTATATTACCGGCCTGAATGTCCGAGAAACTTCATACAAAATATGTGTCCTCCAACAGGAATCAAACCTGTATCATACACGGAAACGTCATTTGGCCGAGGTGCTATACCATTTAGCAACAGAGGAAGCGTGTAGTTAGCTAAGGTTCGATTCCTGTCGGAGGACACATATTGTCTATGAAATTTCTCATTCAGGCCTATAAATGTAGTTAGAATCACCGCATTTAGTTAAATATTTGTATCTATAAAACTAACGTATAAACAGAATATATATATATATATATATATATATATATATATATATATATATATATATATATATATATATACCGTGTAACCCGATATAAGAGACCCTGATATAAGAGAAACCCGGATATGAGAGAGATTTTCTCTGGTCCCAAATTAGAGCCTGTGTTAATGTATATATAATAGACCAAACCCGGATATAAGAGAAACATGGATATGAGAGACTTCTTCTCCGGTCCTGACAACTCTCTTATATCCGGGTTACACTGTATATATAAATATATATATATATATATATATATATATATATATATATATATATATATATATGAAAATACACTTTTAAGGTTATGCTATATTTATTAGGAAGAGATCATATGTCAATATAAAAGTGGATGTCAAAGTCAAGACCCAGCGGCAACAGTCAGTTTCATGCTTAAACGCAATATTCAAGCCATGTGTGTTGCGCTTTGGCGCCACTATTCAATTATGCTGGTCAATGGTGCATTATGGGTAAAAGTATATTGTATTATCCTAGCAGTTATTGGGTAGGCGGTAACAGTTATGTTTCAAATTATTCTAAAGGCTACTGATTAGAAATAATTGTGGATCCAAATGCAGTTATTCGTGGATATTTTATAGAGTTGTTTGTGTTTGTTAATTTTATACGTACAAACACACACACACGCATATATATATATATATATATATATATATATATATATATGAAGAAATATAGTTTTAAAGTGTGCTATATTTATGGGATAAAGTGCTCAATATCAGAGATAGAGCGTGTGTAAATATAACTTATATATATATATATATATATATATATATATATATATATATATATATAAAGACATTTATGATATGTTTAACGTTCTTTTTATAGATACAAGTATTTAAGAAAATGCTCTGATTTATAATAAACAGTATTAAATAACATTTACCGGCCTGAAAAAATAAATAAATTGTCTGAAATAAATAATTAAATTGTCGGACTTTGTCCAATTCAAATACATATATATATATATATATATATATATATATATATATATATATATATATATATATATATATAAGTTTGTGTGTGTGTTTACAGGGTGTACCCCCAAAATGGACATCCTTTTACAGTCTAATAATTCTCGATCAAATGATCTCAAATTTTAACAAAAAGTGTAAAAACTAAGTTGAATGTATTTTTTCTTTTTTCAGCGTGAAGAATGAGTTTCACTAGAAATGAAAAGGCATTATGTGTTAGAATAAGCTCGATCACGGTTAAAAAAGAGTGCGCAGCTTGCATTTTCGAGAAAATCTAAAAAAAGAAATGCACCAATTGGAAAGCAGATGTAAACATGGCACAAAAAATCCCAAAGAGGAAGGCTGTCTGGGCAGAGCAAAGGGATCTGGACGACCAGGTTTGACAAACATTTGTGCGAAGCCGCAAGTCTGTAAGAAAAGCATCTATGGAAACTTAGATCCCTCGTGTGACACTTTGGCGCTGGAGAATGTTACGCAAGACATGCTGTCTGGCAGGAGCTGGACTACCGAGTTGATGTGTGTTGTGTCACAGTTGGTGCGCATAGTGACAAAATTACATGTGGCACTACGTCTCTGATGAAACCTTGTGATTTTTTATGGGTCTATGTGAAGACATGTCTATATCTCCCCTTTTCCTCCAAGCCTAGCGGAACTTAAGCAAGAAGGCGTTGGAGAATGTTACGCAAGACATGCTACAGCGTGTCTGGCAGGAGCTGGACTACCGACTTGAAGGTGGTGCGCATATTGAACATTTGTGAATCTTTGTGAAATCGCTTATAAAATCTACATCCCTTTGAATATCTTGTCCGAATTTTGATAAACGTTTTATTATTCAACATGAAGCCTATTATTTTCGTTTGGCTGGCACATATTTACATTTTAAGTTTTTGGAGCATTCTTCAAATTTATATATATATATATATATATATATATATATATATATATATATATATATATATATATATATATTCAGGACATTGACTTTCGTAGTTTAGGAGGTTGGAATGAAAACTTGATGACTTTTTATACAGTGAACTAGTAAGGTTATGACCGTTATAATTATATATATTTTTTTACTTTTTTGAATCATTTCACCCCAAGCAAGTCGGAGATGTCATTAGTACGCAGGGCGTTAGAAGTTGTGAAAGTGAAAGAAAAGTCTGAGCATAGGGAGGATTGAGGAAAGAACAAAAGACGAACAGGATTCTAGAAGGATTGAGGTTGCATTTATATTTTGTAGTTATCAAGGAGCCAAGTAAACGGACGGGAGTTGTGCAGGTGTGAAGTGCAGGAAGAGAAACTGCTGAAGTAGTAGTGGTGGTTGCATTTAGCTATTTCAACAGTAAACGGACCTCTATGCCAATCTAGTGGCACGCTTAAATTTTAATATTTAATTAAAAGGTAAATATTAACACACAATTTTTCTCTAAATTTTCTTTAACTTCTGTAATCATTGGCAATTTTCGATTTCTATAATAATATCATTTGTGTATCTTACATAAATATTGGGTTTCTGTTTCTTTCTAAAGTCTTCTCATTCTCTTTCACTCCTAGTAGATCCCCCACACGCCCTTAGTGAATCCGCACTGCATAACAATTTTAACAGTAGTGGGTTGTTAACTTCTAAAATTTTTAATTGCTGCTTTAACTGATAGGGAGTCAGAAAATATTATATATTTTTTATTTTTGTTTCTAGAGATGAAGTCGAGTTCTACGTCTGTTGCACAAATCTCTGCATTGAATGTTGAAATTTCTGTTGGTACAGCTTTCTTTTTAATCTTAGTGTTATATATACTGCTGTACATCCGGTTTCATTTTTGCATTTTGATCCATCCGTAAAGATGCATGAGTATCAAGGGCCTTAACATTGGACTACAGTCTTTTTTGTAGTTTCTTTTTCACCCTCTTTCCTTGAAAAACAAACAAACAAGTGCATTAAAAAATGTAACAAATAGCAAAACATTAAAAAACATAGGAAGCAGAAAGAAAAAAAGAATAAATAAATAAATGATTGAAAAGTGAAAAAAGAGAGAAAAACAAAGAAGGAAAAATTAAATTAAAATAGAAAAAATGCAAGGATAGAAAAGAAAGAAAAAGAAGAAATAAAACAGAACAAATACGAAGTTAGAAAAAAAGCAAAAAAACGGAAATGAAATGGAAAAAAATACGAAGATAGAAAAAAGAAACGAAAAAGAAAAACTACAATAGAAAAATACGATAGAAAAGAAAGAAAAATGGAAAGAAAACAGAAAAAATCCGAAGATAGAAAAGAAAGAAAAAAAGAAGCAAAACAGAAAAAATCCGAAGATAGAAAAGAAAGAAAATGGAAATAAAACAAAAAAATGATACAAAGATACAACAGAAACAAAAATGTAAATAAAAGAGAAAAAAATAGAAAACAGAAAAGAATAAAATAGAAAAGAAAGAAAAACGAAACAAAGCAGAAAAATACGAAAATAGAAACGGAAGAAAAAAAGCAAATAAACAGAAAAAATACAAAAATAGAAAAGAAATATCAAAGAAAAACATCAAAAAGATAGAAAAGAAAGAAAAAGGAAAGAAAACAGAAAAAAAATGCGAAGATGGATAAGAAAGAAAAATGGAAATAAAACAGAAAAATAATAAAATGGAAAAGGAAGAATAAAAAAGAAAAGAAAACAAAAAATACAAAAATTAAAAATGAAAATAAGACAGAAAAAATACACATAGAAAAGATAGCAAAAGAAAATAAACCTGAAAAAATACAAAGATAGAAAAGAAAGAAAAATGTAAATAAAACATAAAAATACAAAGATAGAAAAAAAGAAAATGGAAACAAAAGAGAGCGAATACGAAAATAGAAAAAAAAAAGAAAAATATCAATAAAACAGAAAAAATACAAACAGAAAAAAAGAAACAAAACAGATAAAATAGAAAGATAGAAAAGAAAGAAAAATGTAAATATAACAGAAAAAATAATAAAATAGAAAAGATAAAACAGAAAGAATACAAAAATAGAAAAGAAAAAAGGAAAGAAAACAGAAAAAATACGAAGATAGAAAAGAAAGAAAAAAGGAGAGAAAACAGAAAAACTAAAAAGATAGAAAAGAAACAAAAAAGGAAACAAAACTGAAAAATACGAAGATAGAAAGTGGAAATAAAACAGAAAATAATAATAAAATAGAACCGAAAGAAACAATAAAACAAAAAATGCGGAGATGGAAAAAAAAGAGAGAAATGGAAATAAAACAGAAAAATACGAAGATAGAAAAGAAAGCCAAGGAAAATAAAACTGAAAAAATACAAAAGTAGAGACGAAAAATAAAAAAGTAAATAAAATAGAAAAAATAAGAAGGTAGAAAAGAAAGAAACATCTGAAAAATACGAAGAGAGAAAAGAAAAAATGAAAACGAAACAGAAAAAATAAAAAGATAAAAATGAAAGAAAAATGGAAAGAAAACAGGAAAAAATACAAAGAAAGAAAAATGGTAACAAAACAAAAAAGATAGAAAGATAGAAAGGAAAAAAAAAGGAATTAGAACAGAAAAAATACAAATAGAAAGGAAAATAAAAATAGAAAAATAGAAATGAAAGAACAGAAAGGAAATAAAACAGAAAAATAAAAAGATATAAAAGAAAGAAAAATAAACAAAACAGAAAAAAAATACGAAGATAGAGAGAAAATGTAAATAAAACAGAAAAAAATTAGAAAAATAGTAAAGAAAGAAAATGGAACCAAACACAAAGAAGGGAGAAAAGAAAGATGAATGGAAATAAAACAGAAAATAAAAAATGCAAAGACATAAAAGAAAAACAAAACAAAACAGAAAATATAAAAAGATAAAAACAAAGAAAAATTGTAAAAAAACCCAGAAAATACAGAAAAAAAGAAAAACGAAACAAAACAGAATGAATACAAAAATAAAAAAAAGAAATGGAAATAAAATAGAAAAATACGAAGATAGAAAAGAAAGAGAAAAGGAAATGAAACAAAAAATAAAAAATAGAAAAGAAACAAAAAGGAAAGAAAACAGCAAAATACGAAGATAGATAAGAAAGAAAAATGGAAAAAAAAAAAAAAATTAAATTAGAAAAGAAAGAAAAAGAAAGAAAACAAAAATAAAAAAGCTAGAAAAGTAACAAAAAAGAAAGAAAACAGAAAAAGTGAAAAATTAGAAAAGAAAGAGAAAAGGAAACAGAAATGAAAAATACAAAGATACAAAAGACAGAAAAAAGTAAACAAAACAGAAAAAATACAGACAGAAAAGAAAGAAAAACGAAACTAAAACGAAAAATACGAAGATAGAAATGGAAGACAAATTAAAATAAATTTAAAAAAATACAAAGATAGAAAAGAAAGAAAAACGCCAATAAAACAGAAAAAAATAATAAGATAGAAAAGAAAGAAAAAAATAAATAAAACAGAAAAAAATAATAAGGTAGGAAAGAAAAAATAGAAACAAAGCAGAACAAAAAATTGTTGGAAAATAAAGAAAAATGAAAAGAAAACAGAAAAAATATGAAGATGAAAAAGAAAGAAAATAATAGAAATAAAACAGCAAAAAATACAAAGATAGAAAATAAAGAAAAAAAGTAAGTAAAACAGAAAAAGAAACCAAAACTAAAAGTCACAAATTTAATAGCATTTACGAGTGGCGATAAATATCTTAAAAATTCGGAAAATTATTCCATGGCAGACATATCCAAAAAATACAAAAGAAAAAAAAAAAGAATTGGCTGAACAATTACATAAAGGCGTTTTTTTTTTCTTTTGTTTTTTTCACCAGCAGTAATACATCTGAGTTATTTGAATAACAAAATCCGACACTTGTCGATCGATTTTCTACTTCAAGCTTCTCTGTGGGGGATAGCAAAGGAAAGACAAGAAGAAAATCACTTTTAGTCAGCTGTGCCGTTGGGTATTCGAGTCGCGTAAATGAAGTGTTATTCCATATCGCCTAGCGTCAGGCATCGGAACGCTAACTCGTCTCACAATATCTTAAATTAGGCTTGCAATCGTGTTAAGTGTGTTGTTTACCGTTCTATTATGCGTATTTGATAAAGCCTTAGTTATTCTTTTCATCCCATTTTTTGTGTCTTTTTTAATTTTTTGGAGGGGTAGGGGGATTAGATGTCGTCTTACGATCTCATTTTGTTAAGATAGGCATTTCGTATGTAATTTTCTTTTCTGTTAATTTATTATTGTTTCTTCTTGTTTTATTTTGTTTTAAAAATTCTTAGAAAAACGTTTTTACTTTGAAAAAGAAATAAAATCTATTCATACAAGCAATCAAAACAGCAAATTGCGTTTCTCACGTGAAAAATAAAAACAAGAAAAAAAATCGAAAAAGAAAAGAAAATGGCAATATTTCTTTTATTTTATTCACTATATTTCCACAACTTTTTAATCCATTATTTTTCCATCGGCATGATGAATGACAATTATCGAAAAATCAGGTAACATGTCCATTTTTAAACCAATAATATCTCATCTATTTGCCGAGCCTGGTTAGTAACTAGATGGGTAACCGCTTGGGAATACCAGGTGCTGTAAGATTGGATGTACTGGTGGCTTAATGGATAACGTTTCGGGATTGGAGATTGAACGACTTAATCTACTAGTATTTTCAGTCTTTCTTCGTAGTCCGCTTTCAGCATAGTATCATCTGGGTATCTTGCTAGAAATCCATCCGACGTGCGACACTGAAAGAGTCGTAAACTGTTACTGTGACAGTGAATGCTGGACAATCTCACATATGAAGAAGAGACTTTAAGCAACAGAAATGTAGTTCTCCAGAAGGATGCTGGGAATAGATCTAACATGCGAGCAACGAAAATTTTATAGAAAATGGAAAAAAATAGGACACTTATACTTAATATCAAGAAGAGACAGGTGAAATTTCTAGGACACATAATAAGGAAAAAGGGTTTGGGAAATCTGATACTCACGGAACATACTGAAGGCAAGAAGGACAGAGAAAAACAACGCATAACCTACCCAGAGAGCTTGAATAAATGGGTGGAGGAACAAGATTTAGGAGAGATAGCACAAAGACAAACTTTATTAAAAGTTAAAAAGGAGAAGAAATTGTGGAGAGCTCTGATCGCCAACGTCCTATAGGGTTACGGCACATAGAATAAGATTTGCAGATAAAGTTAATTTCATATTTCTCTTTTAAGATATTGTTAACGGTAGCGTAATAGATAGCGTGCTCGGAATGAGGAATCGGAGAGCCGAGTTCGAATTTCAGTCGAATTCATTACATTCACTTACGTGCTAATACCCTTGAGAAAGGTATTAATCCTCGTCTTCTCCCGCCAGGTATGGGTAAATAGCAGGACAGACCGGATGCTCTAGCTTTGGATCGCAACTGGTCTACTGCAAAAAGAAATTGCAATGCGGGAAAAATCTGCTTCGTCAGTCATGCATCGAAAGATACATGATCGCGTAAGCGTGTATCACGCATAGACATATCAGACTATTCACTACAATATATTGAGAATCAAGTTCCTTTTGTCTGAGAATCAGCGGTCAAGTTTCAAAGTTTTCCAATTCTTCAAATCTTCATGTTTTCTTTTAATACTGAAATTCAGTTAATACAAGGCTCGGGAGCCACTCCAGATAGATACTTACTGTTTAAAATGATTATGAGGTGTCTGTTATGTATGAAAGAATTGGGAGGAAGTGAACATTCCGATGAAAGGAGGATAGATATCGATTGACTTTTGATTTGATGAGGTTAAGATTATAGTGTTCATGGAAGCATCCACGTGGGAGTCTGTTCCACAAAGTTTCAGTTCTCGGAAAAATATTTTTGAGTGAACTTTCTTCTTATATTTGGAATACAGGGGAAATGATGGTGATTCAACTCCGTGTGGAAGTCGCATGTATCGCAGTGATTCTCAAGGAGACAGTTATTGGTTTTGAGGTATTACGGTGGAATGCTGTAATTTTAACAGAGCAGTAAGATTTGTTAACCCATTGAATACCGAAAAAGTCAGAAATTTTTATATACGCATTTGTTTATCTTTTCCCTATATATATTTACATTTCTAAGCATTTATCTGAAACTTGTGTATGGAGTAAAACATTCAAGCGAAAAGTAAATAAATTCAAACTAAGGGCAAAACCTTTATTAAGAGTATAACTTTCAAACTAGGAGTAAACATTCAGACCAAGAGTAAACTCTTTAATATCTTTCTATATCTCTGAAATGAGGTATTATGATTACTTATATAATTTACATTATTCGGACTGTTATCCTCATCTTCACTGCCATATTCACAACGTTTCGGCCGTTGTACGCACCGGCCTTCTTCAGGTGGGTGGACTTTCGAACCGAACCCTTCGGTGGACGAAATAAAGGGTTGGTTCGAAATTCCCATCATCTGAAGAAGGCCGGAGCGTATAACGGCCGAAACGTTGTGAATATAGCAATGAAGGTGAGGATAACAGTCCGAGTAATGTCAATAATGTAAGTAGTAAACATTTTAAACTTAGAATAAAAAATTTAGTCTAAGAGTAAACGCTTTGGACTAAGGGAAAATTTCAGACTAAGAGTAAAACCATCAAACTAGGAGTAAGTTTTTCAGACAATGAATATACATCCAAAGAACAAAACATTCAGACTAAGGTTAAACATTCAAAGTGAGAGTAAAACCTTCAAACTAAGAGTAAAAGGTTCAGACAAAGAATAAACCTTTTAAACTAGGAGTAAAAGCTTCAGACTAAGAGTAAACCTTTTAAACTAGGAGTGACAGTTCATACTAAGAGTAAACCTTTTAAACTAGGAGTGAAAGCTTCAGACTAAGAATAAAATTTTTAAACTAGGAGTAAAATCTTCAAACTAAGAGTAAACCTTACAAACTAGGAATAACAGCTTCAGACTAAGAATAAACCTTTTAAACTAGAAGTAAAGGCTTCAGACTAAGAATAAACCTTATAAACTTGGAGTAAGAGCTTCAGACTAAGAATAAACCTTTTAAACTTGGAGTAAAAGCTTCAAACTAAGAGTAAACCTTTTAAACTAAGAGTAACAGCTTCTGACTAAGAATAAACCTTTTAAACTAGGTGTAACAGTTTCAGACTGAGAATAAACCTTTTAAACGAGAAGTAAAAGCTTCAGACTAAGAATAAACCTTTTAAACTAGGAGTAAAAGTTTCAGACCTTTTAAAATAGGTGTAACATATTCAGACTAAGAATAAACCATTTAAACTAGGAGTGAAACCTTCAGACTAAGAGTAAACCTTTTAAACTTCGAGCAAACTTTCAGTCTAAGAATTAACATTCAAGCTAAGAGTAAAACCTTCAAATTAGGAACAATACATTCAAAAACTAAAAGTATTCGGTGTCTCCGCCACTGTTTGACTGTTTCCGCCACTGCTTAACTTTCGGTGATTGGCGCTGCTATAACATGACACTATCTCTGTTACATTACATCTGCTTCCTTTATCTGTGCAACTTTGATCTAGGGGCACCGTACCAAGCAAATACCTGAAAAGGGGTGTGCTGAAGAAGAAAAAGGTTAAGAGCCACTGATATATTGCAATGTTTTCATTTCTGCGACAAAGACGTTGACATTTTCCTCGTTTTTACTCGCCTCTCTGTGATTTGTTGCAACGGCTATAGGTGGTCCACATACTTTTATAATCATGTAAATATAAAATTATTCTTGTTAATAAATAAATAGTATTTAACATTTTTGCTGTCATTTCTCGTGGAAAAATGTATAAATCCAGTTTCATCCAATTTGGGTTTTATTAAAATTCTATAAATTGCTTTCAAAAACAGTAAATTGGAAACTGCAGAGTCATAGCGGTACCAAAGAATAGCACCGAGATGTGGTATAATGGTTAAAACAATTACGGCTATTTAGGAGTTCGATTCTCATTATGTACCCCATACTTTTGGCTTTATGTCAAATGAAAAGTACGCTTAGAAAATCGCCATAACGGTGTCATGAAAAACCGTTCTTTTGATGCCATTTTTTTTTTGTGAAAATGTTAAACTTTGCCATTTTTCTTTAAAGGGAATCGAAAGACAAAAAGAGGATTTCATCGGACATTTTATCATATAGTTTGCCTCTTCGTTCACTCATTTATGATCTTCTATAACTAAGTATCCAAAATCCGGCTATATATCTTGAAATTCTCGACAAAATCTAAAGAAGAGTTTGTAATGTTATTGGTCCTGACCTGGCATCTCGACTTCGATCAATTTTCAGACACCTTGTAGTAGCTTCCAACTGTCTTTTTCATAAATATCTTCATGTGTGTTGAGTTTTGGCACGGCTATTTATATATGCTGGTCAATTGGGCATTATGTGTAGTAAGGTCTGATGTATTATCTAAAAGCTATTGGGTAGGTAGTAATGACCTCAGTGTCCACTACGCTGTAACCCTGATATTGAGCACTTTAAACCCCAAATATAGATTTATAGCATACCTTAAAACTATATTTTTATCATATATATATATATATATATATATATATATATATATATATATATATATATATATATATATATGAAGAAATATAGTCTTAGAGTGTGCTATATTTATGGGATAAAGTGCTCAATATCAGAGATAGAGCGTGTGTAAATATAAAAGTGAACATAGAAGTCAACACTTAGAGGCGACAGTCTGTTTCATGCTAGATGGAATCGTCAGGCCACAATTGCATCTCGCATGAAACAGACTGTCGCGTCTAAGTGTTGACTTCTTTGTTCACTTTTATATATATATATATATATATATATATATATATATATATATATATATATATATATATATATATGGGAGAAGGCCAACTCTGAATTCAAAACCTGCGGAGGGTTGTTTGGGGACCTTGTGGCACTCAGTGAACCAGGTCTCTGTATTCGTCCCTTCAAAAAGTGTGGATGGTCCTGCACGAAACCTTCACCACTATAATCAAATCTCATGTGTCGGCGTAGGGCTCTCAGTTTCTAGGAACTGATCTGCCTGACCCTCATACGTCGAATTCGACGGGAGAGTCGATGATATATATATATATATATATATATATATATATATATATATATATATATATATATATATATATATTTAGACAACGAAGTTAATTCATTCGATAGGTCAAAAATAGCAATATGACTGATGTAAGTTCCTCTTTACTATTCAAAGAGTTGATTCTTTTGTTTCAATATCTATTCACCTTTATACACTTTGACGACGCCAGCGAATCATTGTTGTTTTGAGTCGATCTTATAATTCTAAAATGGAACTTTCATCGACTTGACTAATTAAAGTGTGTGGTATTATGTCCCTCTGTCTTTGTCATAAATATCTTCATGGATGCTGTTCTAATGAGATCTCCTCCTTGGTACCTTGACCGCAAGAATTTAAGCCTACTACTAGATTGGCTACTAGGCCTCATCTATTTACTGTTGAAATAGCTACATGTAACCATAAGCTCAATACTCTTAGTTTCTTTTTCGTGCTTTTCGTGCTTTTCATCCCTGGAACACTATTCTGGTCTGTTGATTTCCTGTCGCCTACCATCTTCTAAAGTTTAAACGCAACATTAACCGCCATCTTCTAACTTCCTGAAACCTGTTCTTTTATTGCCCTTTCTCCTCACTAAAGTCTTCTCATTATCTACCACTCTCAGTAAGACTCGTCGTCTTAGTGACATTATCGCCTTGCTTGGGCTGAAACGATTAAAATATCCGTAATGATGATGATGATGATATAAATAAACATCGAAATATTAAAAAAACAAACATCGGATATTGATTGCATGTAAACACTTTTTTCGGAGCTGCCTTCATCTTTTCTTATCATCTTTAATAGTTTTCTTAATGTTCATTTGCTTCCTAGCATTTTATTCTTTCCCCGCCATAATTTCCAGCCAGGCATCACCCTTTATCCGAACCAGGGCGCATAAAATACTCGACCTGCAATTTCCCTGTAAATCTCTATTGTTTATTATGCATCTGATGTAAGGATTTATCTGCACCGTGAAAACCTTAGACAGTTATAAAACGTGCAGGCCCTGGAGCCGAAGATTTGCTGTCAGAACATCAAGTGATTTCCAGCTAAGTGATGACTAAGAGAGTCTACAGTGGTAAGAAGGCATCGCCCACCTTTCCAACGACTGGCTTGCCTACGTATATACATAGCTAACTCAGTTGTTACGCCGACGGCTTGCATGCTCCCGTATATACGTAGGAATTGTCAAAATAACCACGACTGAAGATCATTTATTCGTAACTGTGACCTCTTCAGCGTAATTAGATGTAAAACCTTTTCATCTTTCATCGTTACTCGTTCGCATCTTCATACATTTTTCGAATTGATGAATAACTATCTCATTCTGTTCATTATCTGTATATCTATCTATCTATCTACCTATCTATCTATCTATCTATCTATCTATCTATCTATCTATCTATCTATCTATCTATCTCATTCTGCTCATTATCTATCTATACACAGTATTAATAATAATAATAATAATAACAACAGTCTATTCATATCTATCTATTATCGCACTCTGTTCATTATCTATCTATCTATCTATCTATCTATCTATCTATCTATCTATCTATCTATCTATCTATCACAATCTGTTTAAATTTCTCTCTTTATATCTATCTATCTGTACACAGTATTATTATTATTAATATTAATAATAATAATATCAGCAGTCTATTCATATCTATCTATCTATCTATCTATCTATCTATCTATCTATCTATCTATCTATCTATCACAATCTGTTTAAATCTATCTATCTATCTATCTATCTATCTATCTATCTATCTATCTATCTATCTATCTCATTCTGTTCATTATCTATCTATCTATCTATCTATCTATCTATCTTATTCTGCTCATTATCTATCTATACACAGTATTAATAATAATAATAACAACAGTCTATTCATATCTATCTATTATCGCACACTGTTCATTATCTATCTATCTATCTATCTATCTATCTATCTATCTATCTATCTATCTATCTATCACACTCTGTTCAAATTTCTCTCTCTTTATATCTATCTGTCTGTACAGAGTATTATTATTATTAATATTAATATTAATAAGAATATCAGCAGTCTATTCATATCTATCTATCTATCTATCTATCTATCTGTCTATCTATCTATTCATATCTATCTATCTATTACAATCTGTTTAAATCTATCTATCTATCTATCTATCTATCTATCTATCTATCTATCTATCTATCTATCTGTGTATCTATCTATCTATTACTAAAATTCACTGTTTTTATATATCTCTGTCTCTTCAAAAGGGCGTTAGCAACTACAATAATGTTCATATGTAGGGTTGAGGGTCCGAAAATAAAATTAAAAAAACGGTCGGTCATAATCGAAAGGAGTGCTGAAGATGTATGTGCGATAATCTTTAAATTTAAGCAGTTTAATCGACAGTTTAATCAGCCTGCAATCACTTTCTTCCATGTTTTTTTATGGTTGTTGTTTTTAAGTAGCCCACATAAAAGCAATAGATGAAGGGAAGTGAAATGGAGTGTGAACCTGGACGCAATTCAGTTCTAATTTAAAGAGAAAGTAAATTGCTAAAAGGTAAATGTATAGAAAGTACATTAATTTCTGAAGCTTCTACGGTAAATTCGAGTCTGTATTTCATCTTTCTTTAACCTTTCTTTACTGCTATCACAATGATATTTAAAAACAACAGCGATAAAAACGTAACTGTTTGGGAAGATGAACGAAGTTGGCTGAGCTATACGTCTAGAGACATCGAACGACGATTGTCTATATCTTCAGCGTTCATCTCAATAGCCAAAGTTATAACTATATATATGTATATATATATATATAATTTTTTTCCATTTGACATTTAATTACACTAAATGATTTCAAACAACGGTGTTGTGATTCTTCGGTAAAACGTGTTGTGATTCTTCATGCAAGCGTATTGTAACTCTTCAGGCAAACTTGTTTTCCTTCTTCATGCAACCGTGTTGTGACTCTTCAGGCAACCGTGTTGTGATTCTTCAGGCAACCGCGTTGTGACTCTTCAGGCAATCGTGTTGTGATTCTTCAGGCAACCGCGTTGTGACTCTTCAGGCAACCGTGTTGTGATTCTTCAGGCAATCGTGTTGTGATTCTTCAGGCAACCGCGTTGTGACTCTTCAGGCAATCGTGTTGTGATTCTTCAGGCAACCGCGTTGTGACTCTTCAGGCAACCGTGTTGTGATTCTTCAGGCAACCGTGTTGTGATTCTTCAGGCAACCGCGTTGTGACTCCTCAGGCAATCGTGTTGTGATTCTTCAGGCAACCGCGTTGTGACTCTTCAGGCAACCGTGTTGTGACTCTTCAGGCAACCGTGTTGTGATTCTTCAGGCAATCGCGTTGTGACTCTTCAGGCAACCGCGTTGTGACTCTTCAAGCAAACATGATGTAGTTCTTCAGGCAATCGTGTTGTGATTCTTCATGCAACCGTGTTATGACTCTTCAGGCAACCGTGTTGTGATTCTTCAGGCAATCGTGTTGTGATTCTTCATGCAACCGTGTTATGACTCTTCAGGCAATCGTGTTGTGATTCTTCATGCAACCGTGTTGTGACTCTTCAGGCAACCGTGTTGTGATTCTTCAGGCAACCGTGTTGTGATTCATCAGGCAACCGCGTTGTGACTCTTCAGGCAATCGTGTTGTGATTCTTCAGGCAACCGCGTTGTGACTCTTCAGGCAACCGTGTTGTGACTCTTCAGGCAACCGTGTTGTGATTCTTCAGGCAACCGCGTTGTGACTCTTCAGGCAATCGCGTTGTGATTCTTTAGGCAAACATGATGTAGTTCTTCAGGCAATCGTGTTGTGATTCTTCATGCAACCGTGTTATGACTCTTCATGCAACCGTGTTATGACTCTTCAGGCAACCGTGTTGTGATTCTTCAGGCAACCGCGTTGTGACTCTTCAGGCAATCGTGTTGTGATTCTTTAGGCAAACATAATGTAGTTCTTCAGGCAACCGTGTTGTGATTCTTCATGCAACCGTGTTATGACTCTTCAGGCAAACGTGTTGTGATTATTCAGGCAACCGTGTTGTGACTCTTCAGGCAACTGTGTTGTGATTCTTCAGGCAAACGTGATTTGGTTTTCAGGCAATCATGTGATTCTTCATGCAACCGTGTTGTGACTCTTTAGGCAATCGTGATGTGGTTCTTCAGGCAATCGTGCTGTAATTCTTCATGCAACCGTGTTGTGACTCTTCAGGCAACCGTGTTGTGATTCTTCAGGTAATCGTGATGTGGTTCTTCAGGCAATTTTGTTGTGATTCTTCATTCAAACGTGTTGTGATTCTTCAGGCAATCGTGTTGTGATTTTTAGGCAAACCTGATGTGGTTCTTCAAGCAATGGTGTTGTGTTACTTCAGGCCACCGTGTTGTGATTATTTAGGCAAACGTGATGTCGTTTTTCAGGCAATAGTGTTGTCATTCTTCATGCAACCGTGTTGTGACTCTTCAAGCAACTGTGTTGTGATTCTTAAGGCAAACATGACGTGGTTCTTCAGGCAATCGTGTTGTGATTCTTCAGGCAACCGTGTTGTGACTCTGCAGGCAACCGTGTTGTGATTCTTCAGTCAATCGTGATGTGTGTCTTCAGGCAAACGTGATGTTGTTCTTCATGCAACCGTGTTGTGACTCTTCAGGCAACCTTGTTGTGATTATTCCGGAATCGTGATGTGGTTCTTCAGGCAATCGTGTTGTGATTCTTCATGCAACCGTCTTGTGACACTTCAGGCAATCGTGTTGTGATTTTTCAAGCAAACATGTGATTTTTCCGGCAGCCGTGTTATTTTTCTTCAGGAAAACGTGTTGTTATTTTTCAGCGAAAAGTGGAAACGTGTTGTTATTATTCAGATAAAGGTGTTCTTAATCTTCAAATAAACTCCTTGTTATTCTTCTGGCAAACGTATAGTGATTCTCTGGCCAACCATGATATATTTTGTAAATACTACAGACAAATGTGACAAATGAAAGCCAGTTTATGAATTAACACT
>OZ038499.1:87602397-87604897 GCA_964036315.1 Acanthosepion esculentum | reverse complement strand
AATCAGCTTAAATTCAATTTGAAATGCAGAAATGTTGCTTATTGGTAATATTAATCTACTAGCTTAAAATTAAAACTAAATAAAGCTTCAAGAAAGATTTTTCATTTAAAAAATGCATTTTAAAGCTTGGTACATATATATATATATGTATATATGACTAAAATGTTATATTAGTAGATATATGATATTTAAACGTCTACAGGCTTGTGCGTTCGAGAGTCTTAATAATGTTAATTCCGGCAAGCGGTGACAGTTTGTTTCATGCATGAAAGCAAACTTCAAGCCATGTGTGTTGAGTTTTGGCATGGCTATTTATATATTCTGGACAATGGTGCATTATGTGTAGTAAGGTCTAATGTATTATCCTAAAAGTTATTGGGTAGGTAGTAATGACCTCAGTGTCCACTACGCTGTAACCCTGATATTGAGCACTTTAAACCCCAAAATATAGATTTATAGCATACCTTAAAACTATATTTTTATCATATATATATATATATATATATATATGAAGAAATATAGTCTTAGAGTGTGCTATATTCATGGGGTAAAGTGCTCAATATCAGAGATAGAGCGTGTGTAAATATAAAAGTGAACATAGAAGTCAACACTTAGAGGCGACAGTCTGTTTCATGCTAGATGGAATCGTCAGGCCACAATTGCATCTCGCATGAAACAGACTGTCGCGTCTAAGTGTTGACTTCTTTGTTCACTTTTATATATATATATATATATATATATATATATATATATATATATATATATATATATATATATGGGAGAAGGCCAACTCTGAATTCAAAACCTGTTTGGGGACCTTGTGGCACTCAGTGAACCAGGTCTCTGTATTCGTCCCTTCAAAAAGTGTGGATGGTCCTGCACGAAACCTTCACCACTATAATCAAATCTCATGTGTCGGCGTCGGGCTCTCAGTTTCTAGGAACTGATCTGCCTGACCCTCATACGTCGAATTCGACGGGAGAGTCGATGATATATATATATATATATATATATATATATATATATATATATATATATGTATAGAGACAATGAAGTTAATTCATTCGATAGGTCAAAAATAGCAATATGACTGATGTATGTTCCTCTTTACTATTCAAAGAGTTGATTCTTTTGTTTCAATATCTATTCACCTTTATACACTTTGACGACGCCAGTGAATCATTGTTGTTTTGAGTCGATCTTCTTATAATTCTAAAATGGAACTTTCATCGATTTGACTAATTAAAGTGGGTAATATTATGTCCAATATCCATTTTGCTTCAAGTTTCATAATATAAATCAAAAAATAAATCTGCTAATTTTCAAAATTGTACGCCTTGAGGAGAACCTCATTAAATGAATTACAAATTATTACAATAAACTAAAATTCAATATGTGTAATTTACAAAAATAAGAAACAACAAAAACTAAAATTCTGATCCTAAATATATATAGGAATTCATATATATATATATATATATATATATATATATATATATATGAATTCCTAAGAGGATATATATATATATATTTAAATTGTGTGTATTTAGGCAGCATTTTTTCATTAATACATGTTTCATTAAATAATATAGATAAGTGTTGTCTATATATTTTATGTAAGTTTTTTTCATATAGTCTGATAAGCTTAATAACATTATCATTAAACAATGAAAGAAAATCACAATATTGATACATATTTTTGTGATTTTCTTTCATTGTTTAATGATAATGTTATTAAGCTTATCAGACTATATGAAAAAAACTTACATAAAATATATAGACAACACTTATCTATATTATCTAATGAAACATGTATTAATATATATATATATATGTATATATATATATATATATATATATATATATATATATATATATATATTTATATGTATATATATATGCAATCATTGCAAGATGCAATCGTCAGGCCTGACGACTGCATCTAGCATGAAACAGACTGTCGCCTCTAAGTGTTGGCTTGTATGTTCACTTTTATATTTACACACGCTCTATCTCAGATATTGAGCACTTTATCCCATAAATATAGCACATTTTAAGACTATATTTCTTCTTATATATATATATATATATATATATATATATATATATATATATATAAGGGCTGATCAAAAGTCTCGGGACTGGTGCTACAAAAAAAGAAAACTACAACATATAGTAATTCCGCATTTAATCTCCTTAGAAGCATTTCTCTACTGAAGCCAGGCACTTTACCCAGCGTCGTTTCCCCTGATGGAAGCATTTCTCGAACTCCTTTTTTGGATAGCGACAAGCTGCCTAGTCGTATTCTAATGGATTTCATCGACGTCTTAAAATCTTTTTCCTTTTAAGTGGAATTTGATTTTTGAATAGAGAAAAGTAGCAAGGAGCATAGATCTGGAGAAATATGGTGGTTTTCGCTGCTGGGGAATGTTGCCTGCCGAAAATTCAATACAGAAGCCACGATCGCTGATGGTACGTCTGTGTTGTGGGGAAACGACCA
>OZ038499.1:87557397-87597397 GCA_964036315.1 Acanthosepion esculentum | reverse complement strand
ACGTTTGATAAAAAAATGAATTGTAACGTTTTTTATATATATATATATATATATATATATATATATATATATATATATATATATATATATATATATATATATATATATATATATATACTAACAATTGATGTTTTTAATGAATAGTTGACAAACCAAATACAAAGGTTGGTAAATACTCAAAAGTTACTAAGGACAACAACGAATAGGGATCTTTTCTGTTAATTCCCCCCCCCCAAATATGAATTCACCCTAAAATAAAAAGAATTACTAAAATTCACAACAAATTCACCCAGAGCGAAGCCCTTCCATTGCATCCCGGTTGGGTTGAACTTTGCGATCGCTCCAAATGTGGACAACTTGGGTTCGCTATTTTTAAGGGTGGGGTCTGCATTCGCGCTCACTCCGAGAAACAAGCCGAAAACAGATATTTTTTCTTTTTTTTTTTTAATTGTAAAAAAATCCTTTAAGTACCTCGAATATAATCCACACTTACGAAATGTGAATAACTCACAGATTTTTGGTAATTTTTAATTATGAGGGTTGGAGTTGTGGCGACTTTTTGATTTAAAATTTATAATTTCAAAAGAATGCTAAAAATTTAATAAACAAACTTTGATTTAAAATTTTAATTTCTTGGGATGAATTGATAATTATGATAAATAACTTTATTTGGGGCGAATTAAAAAGAAATGATCCAAAAATTTAAGGTGAATTAGCACAAACGATCCCAAAATAGGAAGTTGTGGAGAGCTATGATTGCCCAAGTGATGAAAGAAAAAAAAGAAAATGTTCCGATTCCTGACGCATGAGAGTATTTCTGTCAATTTCTAAGGATACAATTAGCATTCTTATACGTGTTTACTAAGCTTAGGTTGGCACAAGATGGCGAGTATGTAGGCTCCCAATGGGAATTGAACACACTACTAAGTAGTAATGGTGAACCAGGGTAGCTCTTTAAAATTTACGCCACGTCGAAGTGCCCACTGTAAAGTGTACGATGCGAGTGAGTTAAGTTTTATCTGTTGCTCTGTGAACGCGTATGAATTTGTCAAGAAGCATTCCAGTGTGTGTTCCGTTCGAAGCTAATTTATTCAAGGCCTTCGTTATGTATTTAAACATGTTTAGCATTGGTACACGCCTTTCTTAATCATCCGTTTACTCCACCCAATTCTCTCTTTATTCTCTCTCTTTCCGCCCAACTCACACGCCTTTTTCGCTGTCCGTTTTATTTCTTGTCGCTTTCTCTCAATCGATATCGATTTGGGGCTGTGGTTTATTTCCGTTGCAACAGGATTACGCGGCCAACACACTTATGGTGTCCTCGTAGGAGGATGTATTTGCTATAAAGAAATTTACGTACATAAGAGAGAAGAGGTGGCGGTTGAACAAATGAAAGAAGAAGAAGAAGAAGAAGAAGAAGAAGAAGAAGAAGAAGAAGAAGAAGAAGAAGAAGAAGAAGTGAATCTGGTATTATGCGAAAAAATATTATGATACACGGGTATCGACCATTTTACAAGTACACAAATGTATTAACTGTCAGAAACAGGAAAAAAGTGGACCAAAAATGTTAAATAACAATTATTTCTGTCTGCTTTGAGAAATAAATAAATTATTTATATTATTTACATTCATACCAATGTCCTCGTCATTTTTGTTATTATCTCAACGTTTCAGCCTTTGTGTCCTCCGGCCTTCTTCAGGTGTCTGTTGATCCGGGTAAACTTCAAGGAATTTCGAACTAAACCTCGCTGCAGATTGTTCACGTTTCTCTGTCCATCCACAGATATCTCATCTTTTTTTCTTTTTACTACTACTGCTAGGATATTCAAGAATCAGATCAAACAGACACCTGAAGAAAACCGGAAAGCAGAACGGTCGAAATGTTGCGATAATAAGGACAAAGATGAGGATATTAACCTGAAATATAATTAGTGATAACTCTTCATCCCAGAAACTCAGACAGAAATCCTCTATTGTAGTCTAGTTTCCGCGCGTAGACACACACACACACACACACACATTGTTACAATTGTTATGAATATTTTTCTCATTCACTTTGAAAGCCACCTTTTATTTTAAATACCGTATATACTTGTGTATAAGTCTACTTAATGTAGAGTGCGACCCTTGAATTTCTTTGTGTAAAATCTGATTTTTTTCATATAGCTCGTGTATAATGCGAACCCAGATCCTTAGCAATACGAGTAGACCTAACGTAATCAAATAATGCAGTACTGGACATATTTTATAGTAAATTAATAGTCCTCGTTCTTTTTTGTACAAAGCTACCCCAAAATGGTGAGAAAAACCACTTATCGTAAAATATCTGATACAAACATTTAGATATTGTACTGTTGTTTTCATTCATACCTGATTATTAACCTCTTCAAAAAAAAAATACCTGTGTATAGTGACACCCACTATTCGTTTGCGTACAATAAACTGATCATAAAAACTAGCACTATACACGAGTATATATGGTACAAATTTAAAATTAAATTTTAAATATAAAAAAAATCCATTATTATTATTAGTGACTATAACATATATGATAGGAGTAGATCGCCAACTGGCCGTCTACTGAACAGGAGTAGAGATTGAGACCTTGTTTCCTGTTTAGGATTGGGTTTCCAGTTCCTTCTAGTCTCTTCTTATTGTCTTTCACTCCCTGTATCCCCATGCGTCATACTGCCATTATCGCCTTGCTTCGGAAGAAAGGATACATACAATAAATATGTAATAAAATCACTACAAAAATAGCCATTTTGTTTCAACACTTCTGGTGTCTTATCAAGTGATGATGTTGAATGTGGAATAAAGGGTTTTAAAAGGTTTCAATCAATCAAACACCCCTCGCTGAGGGAAACGCTGTTACATAAGCTGGAATGACCAATCAAAATACAAGTTTCCCATAGCGATAGGTGTTTGATTGACTGGAACCTTTTAAAACCCTTTATTCTACACCAGAAGTGTTGAAACAAAATGGCTACTTTTGTAGAGATTTTCTAACATATTTATGTTATAATTTTCGAATAAATAATTATATTTGCTCTACTCTGTATTGAGCACTATTTTAAGAGCAGTATTTGTTGGTTATTGGAATTTATTCCGTATACACCAATCCTATACTTGTATATATATATATATATATATATATATATATATATATATATATATGTGTGTGTGTGTGTGTGTGTGTGTGTGTGTGTGTGTGTGTGTGTGCGTGCGCGCGTGTCTGTAACAGAATAAGGAGCAAAGAGGAAACGTTTATAAATGTAACATGTGTTTTACGAATTTTCTGATGAAGTATAAATAAAAGAGAAACATATATATATATATATATTTACACACACACATATATATATATATATATATATATATATATATATGAATTACACATGTATATGTAATTACATACATATGTATATGTATATATATATATATATATATATATATATATATATATATATATATATGAGATATAAATATAATTTTAAGTATACTATATTTTAGGGGTAAAATCGCTCAATATCAGAGATAGACCGCATGTAAATATTAAAATGGACACTAAGGTCAGCACCAAGCATCGCTAGTTATGTTTTAATACAATCTTCAAGCGATGTGTATTGTGTTGGCTCGACTAGCCATATATGATGGATAACGGTGCATTATGGGTAGCAAGGTAACTGAATTATCGTAGCGATTATAGATTAAGCGGTAACGGTTATGTTTCAAAATATTTTATAGTCTATGAATAGGAACAATTGCGAATACTAATGTGGTTAATTGTATCTGTTTCACAGTGTTAACATGTTATTTATTATTTATGACTTAATTATGTGTTGTTGATTATGACATTTATTACAATTACTTGTTAGGTATGACTTCGTGGTTTGTTAATTTGTTTATTATTTACTTAACTTGTTTATAAATTTCTATGTAATGAAAATTATTAAAACATAATAAAAAAACAATAAACATGTCAGTTGAATGTCATAAGACTTGTTTTAATGAATTCTTGATATGGTATATATATATATATATATATATATATATATATATATATATATATATATATATATATATATATATATATATATATATATATATATATATATGTATAAATCTTAGTATCGACTGAGAATGGAACCAAGCTAGGAGTTTAAATTTTAAAGTCAAATCATAAGATTTATGATTCGGTTTCGAAATATAGTAATTTCTGTGTGGCGATGGAGACATATTTAAAAAAAAAAAAATTATAATATATATATATATATATATATATATATATATATATATATATATATATATATATATATATATATATATATATATATATATATATAAATAATTTAACTTGTCACATTAACACCGAGTATCGTCAGTCTGAAAAATGCTTGAATGCTTCATGGCCGACATATATATATATATATATATATATATATATATGACAAAGTCCAAAGACCAGAAATGCGTTACACGAAAACTTTTTCTACTTTGTTATACATCTTACCTTCAAAACTGTTTTTGATATACAAAATCCCTACGTATGGTTAGCTCATATAAATTTATGTGTATGCGTATATATATATATATATATATATATATATATATATATATATATATTTATAACTATATATATATATATATATATATATATATATATATATATATAAATTGAGCAGAAATATTATCACTACATTTTTGATAGAAAAACAAATCATTCAATAAACATTTCGAAAGACGTTCTTTCACTGGAACATATAGTACACACCCAATATATATATATATATATATTGAATAGCTATAAAGATATATTGTAAAGCCATAAACACTGTCATACAGTATTTGCCTGAAAGAAAAGACGTTTAAGACAAACAGTCTATGCAATAATGTGCTCGATATGAGAGATAGACCATTAATAGGATTAATAATAATAAAATGATTGACGTTATATCACATCAACCAGGTAAGTTACAAATTTAATTTGTATACATCCTATATATATATATATATAAATATAGGTGACTATACTCGCGTCGAAAAACCTTCGAATTCTTGATTTAACAATAGCCAAATCAATCTCCAGCCAACCCTGACGATTTGCCTAAGTGAAACCTTGGTAGGCTTGTCTGGCTCATTAGTTTTGACTATATATATATATATATATAAAGTATATTTATAAAGAATAACGTTTGAAGCAATGTATATATCTATATATATATATGTGTACACACACACACATACACACACACACCCACACAAACACACACACATATATATATATATATATATATATATATATATATATATATATATATATATATATATATATATATATAGCCAAATATAAAAGAACGAAAAGAATAAAATTGAAACGTTCATAACATTAATTTAAAAATGGGCTCAATACAACATAAAAGGAATAAATATTTATTCTTCAAATATTCAAGCCTTTAAAAAAATAAAAGGTTTTTCTTTTATAGATAATTTTCCAAAAATGTAAAAAGAAGGGATGTTTTATGAATTGTAATTTTAAATAAAATCGTTTATTACCATCATTGTTAACGACCTGATGAGTCGTATTAAACGTCGAAACAAAATATGAAATTTCGTAGTAGTAACTTACATGTTCTAATGTAACAGTTTATAATCTCTCTCTCTCTTTCTCTCTCTCTCTCTCTCTCTCTCTCTCTCTCTCTATATATATATATATATATATATATGTGTGTGTGTGTGTGTGTGTATATGTGCGGGTATTCAGAAAAATAGGAAATAACACGTTAGGTAAATAATCCGTAGTTCTTTAGTATTATGTTTTTTATTTTTAAAAAGACAGTGCTCCATACAGAAGTAGAGCTTATATTATAATATTAAAAAAAAATGATGATTCCTTCGCTACATAAGAGTTCTCATGTTTCAAAAGCGAGAGCCGAGACCCTCAATGTAATTATTGAAATTTAGTTTAATTGAGGTGTTAGGTCCGGCTTCATTTTCAAGCGAAAATTTAGGAATAAGCTAACTTTTGGTTTACGCTTGTTTATAAGTATGGTCTTTTGCAACATTAATTACTATTCCTAAATTTTCGCTTGAAAATGAAGCCGGACTTAACACCTCAATTCAACTAAATTTCAATAATTACATTGAGGGTCTCGACTCTCGCTTTTGAAACATGAGAACTCTTATGTAGCGAAGGAATCATATTTTTTTTTAAAATATTATAATATATTATATATATATATGTAAATATATATGTGCGTATGTGTTGCGTCTGTGTTTATATATATATATATATATATATATATATATATATATATATATATATATATATATATATATATATATATATATTTATATATATATAATAAACAAATTCATATTGCATTTTTTTACAGATAAATTCTTACGTATGTATGTATATATGTATTGCCTTTTTCCAGCCTAAAATATTATGGATCACTAGATAATATTAAAAGAAACGTCGAGTGGAGAGATCTTTCCTACCTCAAGAACATCAGCTTTCAAAATATCGACTTTTCTCTGAGGTCGTACAGTAGCTGGTAGTAAATCCATATCTATACCTAATGTTTGCTGTAACAGATTCTTTTGAAATTTTATAGTCGCCCTAAATTTTTATACTCTCGCTTTATGCATAATTATCAATATTTATTTTGTATATAGATAATAGCATCCTATGTTATGCATTCTTTAGATAAGTAATGTAGGTATAAACCCGTAAATATTCACATTATCTATCTATCTATCTAGCTCGGTCTGCTCGTATCTATCTATCTATCTATCTATCTATCTATCTATCTATCTATCTATCTATCTGACTTATTCTAATCATGACCCAGCATCTCTCTAAGAATTTATGCCACGAATTTTCTTTTTGTATGTGTGTTTATATATGTATATATAAATGCACGTACACACGCACATAGACATAGAAAGGGCGTTTCATTAAGACGGATCAACGTCAGCAGTAAATAAATCAGTGTTATTGGTGAAAATTTATTTATTTCTCTGTTGGATCATGTTATTTAAGTCATGGCAATTATGTGTGAAAAATAATATCGCCCAAATGTCCGCCAAATCTGAAAGAAAAAGAAAAAGATCATTAGACGCTTAAACTTAATTCACATTTAAAATCGGTCCAAGTTATTGGAACACCCTTTATATGAATTTTGGTGAAAAATTCAAAATGTGATGAAATGACCAAACGTAAGATATTTTTTAATTACTTCTCGCTTAGGCAGAGAATGGTTCCGTATCCTTTCTTATATATATATAAATATATATATATATATATATATATATATATATATATATATATATATATAAAATAGTAAAAAGTATAAAAGTAATATAATGTCATACTTATGAGTATTCTATTACTTTTTACTGTCAGAGGACTTTGCAACAATAATATTACCACCTTTACGTCCACCTGAAACTTTTAGTCTAGTCTCCGGCAATGACATTTAAAAACTGATTTTCATATATTTTATGTTTGCTCTGTTTCTGTATATATTATATATAATCTTACATTGTATCTGTAGTGTCTAAAATATTTGCTTTATATATATATACACACACACACACACACACACACACACACACACACACACACACACATATATATATATATATATATATATATATATATATATATATATATATATATATATATATATATATATATAAACCGATGAGGAAGGCAGAGACTTTTCCATCGTATATGAACTAACCCATCTCGGGTGCGACACGATGGCAGGCGAACCTTCTCGACTTTTTTTTTCTAACATCCTTCCCTGACAAATGATCAGCAAAAATTTTAGCCTCCATTGGCACGTCTGATCATTCCCAAGTCAGTGTCCAGATTGACTCCAAATCAATGACATCCCCTGATTTACCGTTCCAAAGAACTTTTTTTCGCTACGCAGAAGCAGACTGGGTCAGCTTTCGGTCCTATATGCCGGAATCTTCCCTCCCAACCATCTTTAAACATGCTGCCCCCAAGACTTCTGCCCTAATCTCCGAGTGGATCTTTTCTGGAATGGAGTGTTTTATACTCCACAAAAAGTTCCAGGAAAAATTTTGTCAGCCCTGGTTCACCCCGGAATGCGCTGCAGCTATAGTTCACCGGAATCACTACTTCAAAATCTATCGCAAGGAGCGGTGTAGTCTGGCTCTTACTTCTTTCAGAAACACCCGCAATTGCTCTAAGAAACTTCTGGAAAATACCAAGTGCAGTTACTCGCAAACTGTCAAAACTAAGGTTGAAATTAAACAAATTGAATCTCACGAATTCTGGAAGAGCACCAACCCAATCATGAACAGAGGCGAAGCGGCTGTGCCCACTATTATAAATGGCCCAAACAGACAAGTCGAAGTTCTTCACCTCGATCTTTGCCTCAAACTCAGGTGACAAAGGCCATCCCCTCCTCAACTTCCCACGTCTCACTGGGCATATTCTCAGTAAAATACTCATTTCAGCAAGAGATGTCTTTAGACTTATCAAAAGCCTTGACCTCAAAAAGGCCACTGGCTCAGACAAAATTCCAATGGTCGTCCTTAAAAATATCAACGCAGAATTATCCCCGATTCTAGCAAAGTTATTTAACCGCTGCTTGAAGGAGAAATCTTTCCCAAGCATGTGAAAGGTGGCTAGCATATGTTCAGTCTTCAAGAACGCGGGCAACTGATCCTTCCCCTCCCAGTATAGACCCATTAGTCTCCCCAGTATTATCAGTAAGCTTTTAGAGGCTTTAATTAACAAGATGGTCATCGAGCACCTGGATAGGATCGACTTGCAGTATGGGTTTCAATCAGCCCGATCCACGCCTGACGTCCTAATTACCATTTTACACAGAATTAGTGAGGCACTTGACGATACGCATATCGCAAGGACCATAGCATTAGATATTTCGAAGGCCTTCGACAAGATGTGACACAAAGGTTCGCTACACAAATACTCCAGCTATGGCAATATTGGAAGAGTTGTCTCTGTTATAAAATCCATCCTAACATATATATCCTTGAAAGTAGTTATTAACTTCCAGTCCTCAAGGCCCCGGTTGTTAACGCAGGCGTCCTCAGGGATCAAATCTCTTTATGATTTATTTAAATTATCTACCTAAGAATATACTCTGATCATTTGTAAATGCCTATGATGATGATACGACGATATACGGGCGTACTTCTAAAAGTCTTGATGATCAGAGATTGGCAACTGACCTCTCTTTCTCAGTGGAGAAAAAACTGGTTGGTTACATTCAATACCTCTAAAACGAAACCATCACCGCCGATCAGACCCAGACTAACGCCAGTGTCGATGAACGGATGTCTTCTCGAGGATGCACCATGCCTTGAGAGGATATTAGGCCTTCAACTCATACACCGACCTCAAGTGAAACTCCTATATACGACCCATCGCTAAAGATGCAGGTAAAATGATCGGCTTTCTGTATCGCTCCAGTAAGTACCTGATTTCTCATTCTATCCTCTACCTTTATAAGAGCCAGGTCAGGCTGAAAATGGAGTACTGTTGCCATATTTGGGCAAGAGCTGCCCAGTCCTCACTTTCCAGTCTTGATAGAGTTCAAAAGCGTCTCCGAGTCCTTGTTGGAGAAGAATTATTTTCCACCCTCCAACCTCTCTCTCACAGGCCGGATGTGGCTGTTCTCACACTGCTCTATCGTAACTACCATCTGCTGGCTCTACCAAGGCTGACCCCTTTACGGCTAGGACCCGCCATGCCACTAGTAACAAACTACCCTCATTCCCTCCGTATTCCATCGGCGAGAAGTTCCACTCATACAGCTTCTTCCCGCGAACCACTGCTCTATGGGACATACTCCCAAGAGGAGGTTTCCTCGATCATTACAATCTTAACCTGTTCAAGGTTAATTGTTATCTTCACCTCCTATCCATATAAACTACTCCTTAACGTGAGCCACTACATCGAGTGCCCCCCACCGGGTGAGCCATTCTGTAATATATATATATATATATATATATATATATATATATATATATATATATATATATATATATATATATAATTTTAAATATTATTTTCATATTTATAATTTTTTATCCTCTTCATTTTCTCCTACTTATTCTTGTTAACTTTACTATATTTAAGGCTCAATATTAAAAATCTGAAACATTAAGTATCACCACATCAGCGTCTTGATAGGCCTATATATTTTGATTCAAACCATTAAACAGTCATTTTGAATTTTGCACCCGAAAATTGCGTCGTGCTTGAAAGTCAAAAGTCGTGATAGAAGTGTGAGATAGTATATATATATATATATATATATATATATATATATATATGTATATATATATATATATATATATATATGTATGTATGTGTGTGTGTGTGTGTGTGTGTGTGTGTGTGTGTGTGTGTAAGTTACAAAAAACTAGGTAATCCGTATGGGTAGTCTCAAGGAGGATGAAATCCTGAGAGCTCAATGTAAATTCAGAGCTAATAATTTAAAGAAAACAGACCACTTTAAGGCTCCATGTAATAATTTATTTCACCATAGCCCTTTTAAAGGACGCTGGATCATCAGACTTCACTTCCAAAAGGTGAAACGAAAAATTAAATGAACATTTACACTTTTGACGGGTAGTATTAAGTTTATGTAACTTAACAGAGAGGGTAGTGAGGAGTGGTATGATAGACATGATCGAGTTTAGAGAGGGTTTATTTTAATATTTCTATCTATCATACTTAGTATTAGGGGAGGAGGGACCAGACATTGACCTATTTAATAGTTTAACTTAACGGAAATGATATATTGAAAGGGAAGGAGGAGAAAAGAGAAAAAAATAAAAAGAAAGAAAGAAGGGGGAAGTAAAGAGAAACTGTAATTAGGTTTTACGAAGGGAGTGTGGGGTGGTAATTTTTAGCAATTTATGTAAAAAAAAAACAGATTTTAATGTTTGATAGTAATTTAAATGTTTAAAAAATCACCGAAGAAGTTAATTTGATGTTTGTTAGCAATTTAAATATTTAACTCTTTTACAAATAATTTAGGGATTTAATATGAGCTAAATAGTATATTTAAAAACACATTCATAGAAAGTACATTAAAAAAATTATTTAAAGTATAACAGTTTACTGATAGTAATCTTTTAATATTGTAAATGATTGTTAAGGTAACATTTCTATCAGTTTGAATCTAATTCATGAATGTAATTTGTGACTATTTTTAGATGGGTAATCTTTTTTACTTAAAGTTTAGGTTTTAAATTAAGATGGAGTAATATTTGAAGGCAATATTAAAGATTTTGATTCATCATATATATATATATATATATATATATATATATATATATATATATATATATATATATATGTATATATATGTATATATACATATATATATATATATATATATATATATATATATATATATATGTATATATATATATATATATACCACACATACACTTATGTAAATCTCACATATACATACGTTCATTTATATGTGCAATTGCACACATAGGCACATACACATGTATTGATATACACAGGTACCTATGTATATTCATATATCAATACTTACACATATTTTCAAATATTTACACATATTTATATTTATATCCATTTAAATTTTTCCTTAAATTTCACAGTTAATGTTTAACGTTAGGTGATGACTTAAGTGTTTAAATATCAAAACAAATATTTCTAATTTTAATATTTTGCAATCAATATTTTATCCATTTCATAATGTGTGACGTCATTTGTTTACATTTGATATGCCATGAGCAGTTATGAATGTACGCGAGAGATTTATGGAAGATTGAAGTTTATAAGCAGTAAATTCGACAGTGGCCGAATCGGTTAAGGCACGTCAGGCTATATGACGCTTCCGTATAGGATACAGTTTTGAATCCTGTCGGAGGACGAATATTTTCTATGAAAATTTCTCGGACATTCAGGGCGGTAAATGTTATTTAATACTGTTTATTATAAAACAGAGCATTTACTTATAATACTTGTATCTATAAAAAAAAGAATGTTAAACATAAAAATGTCTTTAAATAATAGTCGGACTTTGTCCATTTCATAATATATATTTTACATATGCGGCTACAGTACATATACATATGCATACATACACCTTTATACAAATGCATATGCATATTCACACAAAACCACATATCAATGTTCAAGTTCATTTACATTTTTGTATACATACAATTATGTGTCCGCATCCATGTGTGTATACAATCGTTTCCAAAACCAAAAGTAACATAATATTTTCCTTACTATATAGGTTTTTCTAAATATATTTAGTTAGATTGAGGTGATTTTTATGTCTACATTATATATATATATATATATATATATATATATATAAGTGAACATAGAAGTCAACACTTAGAGGCGACAGTCTGTTTCATGCTAGATGTTCACTTTTATATTTACACACGCTCTATCTCTGATATTGAGCACTTTATCCCATAAATATAGCACACTTTAAGACTATATTTCTTCATATATATATATATATATATATAGGATCAATACAAATAGAATTTGTTAATTAGCTGTTTTTTCGGCTTCCTAAAGCCATTATGATGGAATTTCTCTTTAATATTGTTGCAATTAAATTTATTTATTGTGTTTTTTGTGTTATACAGTTCTTTTTTTCATATACCACGTCTTAACGCGTCATGTCATTTCTTAATTTATCGCGTCTTCATACGTCATTTTATGTTCTATTTTTTATAGTTAAGAAATATATTTTGTATTCTTGTTACTAAATTTGATAAAATGTTATGGGCGACATTTATGGGCCATTTATCATGTTTAATGCTTGAAATATTGCTAGTAAGTTTTACTTAGTACATGATGCGTGTTTGCAGGATGTATAGTAGTATTCGAAACAAAAGAAATACAAAGTGGAAAATTTACTAATAACGCGTTTCATCGGAGAATGGGTGCTCTCGTTGTCTTACTCGGGTTAGAAGAAAGAAAGACAAAATTATGAGAAAATGCCTTGCGATCTCTGATGATAAATATATCTCATAAATTAAATTACCTTAGATTATTCCCTCCCAATGTCGAAACTTTAAGAGGTTGTCTTTCCGCCCGTTTGTTTGTTTTATCTATATCTATATTAGAGCCGTTTGGTATTGTTGGAATTTAAATCAGGGATTGTTATAGTTGTTTTGTTCATATATATATATATATATATATATATATATATATATATATATATATATATATATATATATATATATATATATATAAATATATAAATTAAAAAGAAGAGAGAAACCGCTAACGTTTTTGGTTGGAATGTGGATTTTCTTTAAAAAATGTATTATGCTTTATGGAAAATAAAGCAGAATATATTTTTTTTAAATCCACATTACAACCAAAAACGTTTGCGTTTTCTCTCTTCTTTTTAATATACACACTTTTCTCTCGTTGGAACTACTATAACCTCTTCCATTTATATATATATATATATATATATATATATATATATATATATATATATATATATATATACATTTTGAATTGGACATAGTCCGACAATTTATTAAAGACATTTTTGATATGTTGAACGTTCTTTTTATAGATACAAGTATTTAAGTATTTAAATGTTATTTAATACTGTTTATTATAAACAGAGCATTTGCTTAAATACTTGTATCTATAAAAATAACGTTAAACATATCATCAATTTCTTGTTCGTGTATTGCTTAATATAATGTGTAATTGTCATCTTCGATAATGGCTTATGTAAACCGAAAGCTTAGATTGGATTAAAAAATATGTATCAATATTGTGATTTTCTTTCATTGTTTAATGATAATGTTATTAAGCTTATCAGACGATATGAAAAGAACTTACATAAAATATATAGACAACACTTATCTATATTATTTAATGAAACATGTATGAATGAAAAAATGGTGCCTAAATACACACAATTTAAATTACATACACACACACACACACACACACACACACACACACACATATATATATATATATATATATACATATATGTGTATATATATATATATATATATATATATAAATATATATATATATATATATATATATACTTGCATATGCGTGTACATGCATACACACACTTAGGCATATACATGTATTAGAGCATTTGTTTTGCATACTTATACATACATGTACACATATACATGCGCACCGGTGCATACATACACACACATATACACATCATAGAGCCTTTTTTATGTATACTTCTATTTCTTATGTATATACCTGCACACACTTATACATGTATGCCTGCCCCCTGATATATACCTATATACCTATACACACATGCAAGTACGCACGCATGGTCGCGTTCGCGCGCACACACACACACACACATTCACATAACCATATAATATATATATATATATATATATATATTACAGCCTTTTTTCTAGTGTATATGATATTTTATTTAAAACAGATTTGTAGAATTCCTACTAGGTTGGCAGCAAGTTCTCATAGTTTTACAATTGAAATGTCTAGACGTAACTATAAGTTGTAAGCTAACAGTTTCTTGTATCTCACTTCTCATTTATGGAACACTTTTTCCGACTACACGCTTCATGGCCAACTTTGATAATTTTATATGCAGCGTCAATCGTTATCTTCTGTCTTAAATCTTGTTCTTTTGCTGTTTTCTCTCCCTAATAGTATTTGCTTTCGTATTCTCTAACAGTCAGTAACCTCTTGCGTCTTAGTGGCTTTATTGTCTTGCTTGGGGTGAAATGATTAAAAGAATACAGAAGTCCCATATTCCTAACTTATCCGCGATGGATATCTTTCATGAACCCTACCAAATTATTGAAACTAAAAATGGTACTCTGCTTTTATTTCTACATATTCCGCAGTTTAAGTTTATTTGTAAATTATCGATTCGTTTTTTTACGGTTTATCAACCCATTGCAGGTTGTTTAAGGCCAGAAACTATTTTAGATTGTAAGAATTTTTTATGATATAATAATGGTTTAGTGATGCAAGTCTTACTAATTAACCTATAGCTGTGGGGAGAAGAGGTGGATTCATACCTTTCCTGAGGGTATTAGCGCTTAAGTGAATATAACGAACCCAATTGGAATTGGAACTCGGCTTTCCGATTAACAATTCCGAGCCATTATCCATTACACCACCCGCACACTCAAGCTTACAGCACCTGGTATTACAAAGCGGTTATCCATCTAGGTACTGATCCGTAATTAGTGATCAGGCGCTGAAAGTAATTAGTGGACGTTATGACAATAATCCCCGTTTCACTGATTCTAAGTCGCGCCTGAGATATCGTCCATAACGCGCGAGTTTTAGTCGTGTTATCTTTGTCGTTTTGTTAGAAAAGAATACTGAAGGATACTGCTCAGGCACATCTGTGCTTGTTCAACATCCACAGAGCCAACGTGTGGTTTATATTGCAACTAAGCAGAGCAGACGTGTTCTGGCGTGTTCGACAGTTGGACACGGTCAGCAGGCCCAAACGCTCTGTTATGATGCTCAGTGCTAGATTGGCGGTAAGGTCTCATCATTTTACAGTTGAGATGGCTAAATGTAACCGTAAGATCCATGTTAAAAATGCTTCCTTTTTTCGCACTTCTCGCTTTTGGAAACCATTTCCGGCTTCTTGCTTCCTAGACAAATTTGATCTTTAAACATTTAAATTCAATGTCAATCGTCATTTTCTGTCTTCTTAATTCTTCTTCTTTTATTGTTCTCTCTCCTTAAGGGTGTTTTTTTTTCTCATATTCTTTAATGCTCAGTAACCCCTTGCGGATTAGTGGATTTATTGCCTTCCTTGGGGTGAAATGATTAAGAAAATCCACGTTTAAAAAAATCAAGTAGAAACAGTAGGTAGAAAGAAAAGAAAGACGGAAGAGATTAGAGAGTGACAGACAGACAGACAGACAGACAGAAGGCGAGAGAGTAAAAAAAAAAACAGGTGTAGGAGAGAAAGGAATAGTTCTGTTTCTTTTTCTTTCTACTTTGTAGATCGGATACCACATTCAGACGAAAAATGCCTATATTATATGACTAGTATTTCTTTCTATCTTATTTGTGTTTATTATTCATTTTTGCAACAATATATTGGTGTACTTGGTGAGTGAAAAGATCTGTACAGATTCTTTGCCATGGATCTTGAAGAAGTGATGTTGCTTTTAATTTTTCCTTTTTATTTGTTGGACGGTGTATGTTACAAAACGAGCATTTTTTTTTAGATACTCCTCCAATTCTTGGGATATTATATGCCACTGCACCGATTCTTTGATTCTTTCTCGGCATTTCTTTAGTCCCAAGTCACCATTATGAAATCTCCTTAATATTTCGGGTCAGAGTCTTTTAGGCATGCCAATTCTGTCCTGGAGCCATAGTAAGTTGTCATGAACTGACAATTCATTCAGATTTGGAAAATATCGTCTTATGCCTTCTTTTATTCTTCCTTCTTTGTGTGTCCATCCATTTAGAGTGAATTGTATTATTTTCTCTAATACAGTGTTCTCTTGAGCGGCTATGTTTATTTCATATAAGTTCTTATCCGATGCTGGTCTGGTTCTTACCATACAGTTTGTACATACACCCATATCTTTGGTGCTATTACTATGAGGGTCGGATAAAGGACTTCCTGTTAGTGTATCAGGTAAAACCAGCGCCTTCCCTGGAACGTGTTCTGCTAGTGAGTTATATCTTCTCAGTCTCATCAGAAGTCTTTGACATTGTAATTAGATATTGTACAAATCATATGTGTTTAAGTGGTAAAAGGCCGTAAATACTTTAAAGGATTCGAGTCCTGTGGTATATCTGTCAAATTTTCCATATGCCTATACAACACAAACACTCTTTCTTAATATGTTTGTATTTGTTCTCGGCGCTATTCAGTGCGCGTGAAGAAAATGCTAATATTTTTAATATTTTTCTTTTTTTCCTTTTTCTTGAAATAGAGATGCTCCGAGACCAACGCTAATGAGTGTAGGTTTGGTTGGATCATAGTAAGAAAGAATTGGTGCTTGATTTAGTAACTGTTTATTTTTTTAAAAAGAATTCTCTTGTGGGTAACCCCACTACTGACATAATGTTCCACTGAGTTTAGGGTAGAAAGATATATGAGACTGGCAGCTGAAAAATCGAAGCAACACAAAGACGACACGACACGTGGTAAACTTAAGAAATTCATTTATTTAAACAGCCCGATGGATACGTCCTGACCCAGCTTCCCTAGTGGGATCGGAAGACCTTACAATCATCATCATCATTAATGATGTTGTTATAACACTAACTCAAACAACATTGTGTTTATTATTCATTTTAGACTAGTAAATCTTTCGTCTCATTTCTCTTGTTTTTTTATCACAACTCCCAAATTCAATGTCGGATAAATTGTTAAGAACTAATCTAGTTGATTCTTAATGAATAATTTTCATAGTAGTGGTCTTTTAGCAAATGAAGCTTAGTTCAGTACATAAGTACTCAGAACGTTACTCTATGAGGCTTACTGAGGAATTTTAATGGGGAATAATGATTAATTATAATAAATAATATGGCATATGTATACAAAGATAGAAAAATATTGTTTCATTTTTTACGATTTATCAATCCATTAAATGTTATTTAAAACAAGAAAATATTTTTAGATTGTAAGAATATTTTTTGCAGGCAATAATGATTTAGTGATACAAGTCTTACTAATTAATCCATAGATGGGGACAAAAGAGATGGAGTCATACCTAATCAGAATTTCATAAACAAGGAATTATAATGTGGATATAAAGCGGGGGGATCAATTCCATATTACAATAAATACGTAAAAATATATCTTACTTTGTGGCCACGTTAGTTTTTATACATTTATATTTCAGAGATAAATGTAAATAAATCTAAAAGCCATGCCTGTGTAATCAGTATTTGATTGAGTGATTCGTTTTTTTTACGGTTTATTAACACTTTGCAGACTATTTAAAGCCAGGAAATATTTTTAAAGAATTTTTGCGTGAGATAATAATGGTTTAGTGATCAGTTCACTTATGTGCCATGCGTGATACACGCTTAGGCGATCATGTATCTTTCGATACATGACTGACGAGGCAGATTTTTTCCCCGCAGTAGGTTGCCATTTCTTTCTGCGGTAGACCAGTTGCCATCCAAGACTATAGAACCCGGTCTGTCCTGCTATTTACCTATAGCTTGGGTGGGTGGGTTGAGAAGAAGAGGATGCATACGTTTTCCAAGGGTATTAGCACATAAGTGAACGTAATGGATTCAACTGGAATTCGAACTCGGCTCTCCGATTCCTCAATTCCTCCGATTCGAGCCACTATCGATTACTCCACCGTAAGTCTTAATAATTAACCCATAGCTGGTGGGAGAACAGGTGGATTCTTTAACTTTCCTCATGGCATTTGCGCGTAATTGAATTAACAATTCCGAGCCATTGTTTATTACACATTCCTCACATCCAAGCTTACAGCACCTAGTATTCCCAAGCAGCTACTCATCTAGATATTGACCAGGCTCGAAGTTGCTTAACTTCGGTGATCTCACTTGATCTTATTGCTTATTTTTAGTGAATTATTAATAAATAAAAATGGCCGTTACTTTTGCCGCACCCTGTGTATATAGGCATTAATTAATTTTAACTGAATATGAGACTTGTTAAAATCGTATGGTATCATGATTGCTTTTATAGTAAACTGCTGATTTTACAAGTACACACACGTATACAGAGGAGGATGTGATATTGTATTGCACCAATTAATGTGGTTGTCTTGAAAAACTGTACTCAGAATCCGAGGTTTTAGCTGTGCTAGAAAACCCGTTTTAGGCATCGATCAGGACTCGGGTGAGATGGGTAAAATTCAACGATCTCTGTCATTGAGTGGCTTTCGAGACACAGACAAATTCAAAAGTAAGTTCTTTTCTGACCATAGTAAAGTTGGCATTTGCGTGTAGCAAAGTTTTGACTCTGCGAGAAAAGAAAAATATCCGACAACCCCAGATTTCTCTACCCGTTGCAACTACTCTTCTCGACGTCAGTGTTGGTGCGACATCACTGCCTTCGTGACTGTTGTTTTTATGATTGGAAATGTTGAGGTGGCCGGCTAGTGCCGATTCCCGGGTCTGTCAAGAGATTTCGTGCCTTGTCTCACTCTTTGCCCGACAAATGCTTTGTCACTGTCAAACCAAACTCACCAGCAGAATGAAGACACTTTTTTTCTTTGTTGTTTTAATCCAAATTTTAAAATATCATATCGAAACAGATGAGAAAGAAGAAAAAAGTAGGGGAGAGAGAGAGAGAGAGAGAGAGAGAGAGAGAGAGAGAGAGAGAGAGAGAGAGAGAGAGAGAGAGAGACCCGGGGGTGGGAAAGAAAGGGATAGCTCTCTTTCTTTTATTTTTTGTTCTTTCTTTGTTAGTTCTTTCTTTTTTCTTTTGTTTTCTTTCTGTTTTACTGCTTTTCTTTCTAATTTTTTCCTTTATTTTTTCGTTGTATCTTTTACTTTTACTTATTCTTTCTTTCTTTTTCCTTTCTTCTTTTTTGTCTTTCTTTCTTCATTCTTTCTTTTTTCTTTCCTTTTCTTTGTCTTTCTTTCTTTCTTTCTATTTTTTGTTTTTTTTTCTTCTTTCGTTTTTCTTTCCTTCTTTTTTCTTTCGTTTTTCTTCAGTTCTCTCGTTTTTTTATCTTTCTTCTCTCATTTGTCTTTCTTTTTTCGTTCTTTGTTTTTTAGTTTATTCATTTTATTTGTCTTTTTTTCGTTTTTCTTTTTTCTTTCGTTTTTCTTTCTTTCTTCTTTTCTTTTTCCTTACTTTGTTTTGTTTTTCTTTCATTTGTCTTTCTTTTGTCTTTCTTTTTCGTCGTTTCTTTTTCTTTGTCGTTCTTTCGTTTTTCTTTCTTTCTTCTTTTCTTTTTCCTTACTTTGTTTTGTTTTTCTTTCATTTGTCTTTCTTTTGTCTTTCTTTTTCGTCGTTTCTTTTTCTTTGTCGTTCTTTCGTTTTTCTTTCTTTCTTCTTTTCTTTTTCCTTACTTTGTTTTGTTTTTCTTTCATTTGTCTTTCTTTTGTCTTTCTTTTTCGTCGTTTCTTTTTCTTTGTCGTTCTTTCGTTTTTCTTTCTTTCTTCTTTTCTTTTTCCTTACTTTGTTTTGTTTTTCTTTCATTTGTCTTTCTTTTGTCTTTCTTTTTCGTCGTTTCTTTTTCTTTGTCGTTCTTTCGTTTTTCGTTCTTTCTTCTTTTCTTTTTCCTTACTTTGTTTTGTTTTTCTTTCATTTGTCTTTCTTTTGTCTTTCTTTTTCGTCGTTTCTTTTTCTTTGTCGTTCTTTCGTTTTTCTTTCTTTCTTCTTTCGTTTTTCTTTCTGCTTTTCTTACTTTGTCTCGTTCTTCTTTCTTCTTTCTCTTTTCGTTGTTTCTTTTTGTTCTTTCCTTTTCTTTGGTTTTTCTTTATTTCTTTTTTCTCTCAATTTCTCTTTGTTTTTACTTCATTATTTCTATTGACTAAATTTAATAAACAAGATGAATGCCGTATGTCTCGTGGTCAAGGTAGTTGCATATTTTCCAATGGCATCAGATTTTGGAATGCTGTCTTTTAAAGACCATCAGAGTCTTAGAGGAATGGCGCAATACATTTAATTTTTTTCTTACTTTAATTTTTTACTTAGTATCGTGTCATATTAAGCCAAGCTAAATTATTGCTATGCGTGTGAGTGAGAACTCTCTCTCTCTCTCTCTCTCATATATATATATATATAAATATATATATAAATATATATAAATATATATATATAAATGCTCAGCTTAACTGTCTTTACTCCTAGTTTTGCAGAGATGCATCCACTCGTCAGGAGCTTTGATAGTAAAATTCTCAGAAACTCACAGTAGAGACAGATAAGTGAAGTTTTTTTTTTATAAATTTAGGAGACTGCTTGCCTTAAAAGCTCTATCTTTCAGAAATATCCTTCTTCTATGCCTCGTGTCGTTCAGGACGTGGGCAATCGTGACTCTCTGCAATTTCCTCTTCTTTGTAGTTCTTAGTAAAGATTGTTTTTTTAATCTCTTTATAAAAAAAAACATTATATCTTATGCATATCAAATTTTCTAAGCCCTCTATCCTCATTATGTGCCCTATAAATTATATATAAAGTATGCGTGCTTTTTGTTTACATTTTCTCTAAAACTTCGTCATTACGTTCATAATATTCTCATGATCCTTCTGTAGAGCATATTTCTCTTGTCTCAAGTCACTTCTTCATCTGTAACGAGTCTTACCAGTATTTACTGTCATAGAGGATGATCAATATTGCATAACAGTTCAGTACTCATTTCTGTTTTTTTTAACAGTTTTTCTAGTCTAAAAACATATTCTACTTGAATATTGATCTTGAAATATAAATTTTCATATATCAAGATCAATATTGGGGGGAAATGTATCACAAAGTGGGAAAAAAGGTTTTTGTGTGACGCGTTTCGTCCTTTACGGCTTCATCGGACGAAATTTGCTATGTTGGTGCGACTACACATGCGCATGAACGAGGAATGCTGGGAAATTTTAAATTTAAATTTTTGTGGGTACGGAACCGATGAAGTCCTCAAGGACGAAACGCGTCAAACGAAAGCTTTTTTCCCACTTTGTCATACATTACCCCCCCCACATCTATCTATCTATCTATCTATCTATCTATCTATCTATCTATCTATCTATCTATCTATCTATCTATCACAGTCACTTCATTATCTATCTATCTATCTATCTATCTATCTATCTATCTATCTATGTCTGCCTGTTCATATGTCAAAACTTGAGCTGAAAATGTGACTGGATATATTTTTACAAGGAAATACTTTTGAACCAATATAAAATTATTAAATCCGGTGATCTGAAGCAAGATATCTATCAAAGCGCACTATTTGTCGCCACTGACTGACGGTTCCTTGCCATACTCAAGTAGACATATATCAAGGATTGGATTATATATACACACGGTCAGGAATGATTTTTCATTTTGTTTTTATCAAAAGGGAAGACACACACACTGAGTCAGAATCAAGAAATATGATTAAAAATGCCTGGGCTGAGAAATTTAGGCCGGAATTCATCTACCAAAGCACGAATATATATATATATATATATATATATATATATATATATATATATATATATATATATATATGGAGAGAGAGAGAGAGAGAGAGAGAGAGAGAGAGAGAGAGAGAGAGAGAGAGAGAGAGAGAGAGAGAGAGACAATTTTACCTGTTTAATGAAAATAAGCATTGAGCGCTCTTTTGTGAGTCAGTTTTAACATATTTCAAATTCTATGTTGTGTTAATAGGACTCGCCTGGATTATACCAACGGATTGCTACCTATATATATATATATATATATATATATATATATATATATATATATATATATATGATAAAATAGGGAAAAGACTTACGGCAAAAACAATATAAGTCAAAAACCATTAAAAAAAACAAAAAAAGAACGTTATATTTTTACAGTAGATTTTGAGCGTAAGCAGTAATTGCAATTAAAGTGATCAATATCAAGATATATAGCATTAACAACAACAAATAAGACTAAATGTTGAAATTATCTTCGCGACTCTGAGTTTTGCAGATATGGTATATATTCCCTTCATGGGTTTGATCGTAAAAGTGAATTTGTTAATAGATTTTTGCAGGATTTCTTTTAAATAAATTTGCTACCAAGCTTTGCTGCTTGATATCCTCAAAACATCGTACCAAGAAAGTTAAGTTGAACTTAATTTTATTTGTTACTTTATATATATATATATTTAAGTAATTCATCGAGTCTGAAACCTCAACAGAATGCAGAAAGCACTGAACGGCCGTTTCGTCCTATATTTGGGACGCATCAGCAGTGCGCATCCACTACCGAGAATTGAAACCCTGACAGTTCGGTTGTCAAGCAAACATCATACTAACTGTTCCACCGGTGACGAAGAGATAGCAAATCAGACTCAATATAGCGCCGCTCGCTCACAAATTCCGTGGTGGAACTCTACTGAGATTCTCTCTAACCATAGGACTGTGTATATCATTGCTTGAACCGGCTTCTAATGCTCTAGAGTGAGCGGCTTGGTGATAGTAGTCGTGGCTCCAGTGGGGGCACAGTCCTATGGTTAGAGTGAATCTCAGTTGAGTTCCACCACGGAATATGTGAGCGAGCGACGCTATATTGAGTCTGGTTTGCTATCTCTTCGTCACCGAGGCCCGTTAGAACAGGTGGTATGATGTTTGCTTGACAACCTAACTGTCAGGGTTTCAATTCTCGGTAGTGGATGCGCACTGCTGAAGAGTCCCAAATATAGGACGAAACGGCCGTCCAGTGCTTTCTGTTGAGGTTTCAGACTCGATGAATTACTTAAATATAATTATCAAATCCTCCTAATAATTTTTATCATATATATATATGTAGAAAGATAGTAAAAGAGAGAGAGACAGAGTGAGAGAGACGGTGAAAATGTCTTGTGCCCCCCCCCCACTGAATCTATGATACGCACCGTGAATATATGATACGGAGCTCCCACTCTATTACATATCAATTTTCATAAGATAATATTCATATAAAATACAAATTTTATTTTAATGTATAATAATGGATCATATGCCATATACAGTTGCGGCCAAAATGTTCAGAACGGCATTGTTTTGCAAAGATTGTTAACAAGTCAAAAAGTGTTGTTCACAGTATTCTTAAGGTCTACGATGATTGTGGTTCGTGTGAAGCAAGAAAGTCTACAGGTAGGCCAAGAAAAACGACCACAGAGTGAAGATCGTGCTATGGTAAAGTTGGTTAAAAAGGACAGATTTAAAACTGCTGCTGCTGTTTCATGGGAAATGAGCATTGTACTGAAGAAAACTTTATTTCGAAAAACTGTGTCTCGTCGTTTAGTTGAACATGATCTACAAGCAAGAGCACCTGCAGTGAAGCCACTGATCAGCTCCAAGAATAAAAAGTGTCGTCTTACCTTTGCAACCGAACCTGTGTTGTGGTCTCAGTAAAAATGGCAAACGGTGCATTTCAGTGATGAATCTAAGTTTATGTTATTTGGCTCAGATGGGAAAAGGTACGTTCGTCGAAAAGTAGGTGAAAAATTGTCGCCTAAATGCCTTAAGACTAGTGTTAAATTCGGTGGAGGAAGTGTCATGGTTTGGAGGATGATATCTGGAGATGGTGTGGGCCTTTTGGTGCAATTACATGGAAAGGTAAATGCAGTTTATAAACAACTTGTAAAAGATCATGTCTTGTCTGTGCAGAGAAATTCAACTAAGCGACCACCCATATTCATGCAGGACAATGCCCCATGTCACAAGGCTAAGGTGGTCATGAACTTACTCAAGGCTGAAAAGGTTATTGTTATGGATTGGCCTGCTCAAAGCGCATATCTCAATCCTACTGGAAATGTGTGGAATATTCTAGGAGAACGTTCGAAAGCCAGAAATCCTAAAACAACCGAGCAATTATGGAATGCCCTTCAGGAAGAATGGAATAAGATCACCCAGCAAGAAATTGTAAATTTAATTTACTCATGCAGTCGAAGATGTCAAAGTGTGATTGAAGCTAAAGGGCATCACACTAAATATTAAATAATTCCAGTATTTTCTGTCATTTTTTATTATTTTGTTATTTTTTCACCCGTCTGATCATTTTGGCTGCCATGGGTTTTGCAGTAAATCACTAAATCATCCATAACTTTTGTATTATCCTCTCAAATTACCCCAAAATCTCAGACAATAACAATTAATATCGTATTTATTGTCTGTGAAAATTATAGAATATAAAACAACTTTGATAAAAACTTATACCTTCTTTACTGGCGCAAACAATGCCGTTCTGAACATTTTGGCCGCAACTGTAGATGAATAATTCAACTAGAAAAATTGAAAATAAGTGCCATGTACCGAAATACAAATTAGAAAATCTCCTAATTCAATCTTAAAAACAACAATGTTTTGCCGTGAATTTTAACATCAACTTGAGATTTTTTTGTTAAAAAGTTGAATAATTTTAATAGATTGAACATTATAGATTAAAAAAAAATACTGGATTTTATATATATGTATTTAGATGAGTAAAACAAACCCCAGAATGATGTGAAAATCTGCGAAAATCTTTTATCCTATAATAGTCAATTGTGCTTAGTTTAATTTGTAACGTATAACAAAGCACTGCCCGGTGACCAAATCAGATCCCTCCTCCCCTGTCAGGAGGTCGGGCATAGTACGCACCGGCCCTATATATATATATATATATATATATATATATATATATATATATATATATATATATATATGTATATATATGTATATATGTATATATATATATATATATATGTATATATATATATATATGTATATATATATATATATATATATATATATATATATATATATATATATATATATATATATTTATTTTTGTCATCCACAAATATAAATTGAACATTGAAGTCAACACTCAAGGGTGACAGGCTGTTTCATGCTAGCGAGAAACAGCCTGTCGACACTGAGTGTTGACTTCAATGTTCACTTTTATATTTACATACGCTCTATCTCTGATGTTGAGCACTTTATCCTATAAATATACCACATCTTAAAACTATATTTATTCATATATATATATATATATATATATATATATATATATATATATATATATATATATTATAATTATTTTTAAAAAATATGATTCCTTCGCCACAAATTAATTACTATGGAAACGGCTGGGGTGACCATTTTGATAAGGGGTCTAATCAAGAGATCTCTTCACGACTGCCCTGGAGTTTGCTACTGCATATTCTGACTTAACTAAGGAAGAAATGAAGATAATTCTTAGTGCAAAAAAAAAATCTGTCATCATCCATAATGGGGACCAATGGATTAAACCACTAATGACAATTTTGACATCACCATGGGATCTTTAGACTCTACAGAGTCTTCTGACCTTGTCGGTCTATTTATACTATACAATCTAACCGCGCACCGTGAATTATACATCGGGATATACAGGGATGACGGGCTCATGGTAGTGAGGACCTCCAGAAATTTTAAAATAAATAAAATTAGAAAGACAATATATAGTGAATTCAGAAAACTAAATTTAAAAACTATAGTCAACACTAAATTAAAAAGGGTAAACTTCCTCGGCGTAACTCTAGACTTAATGAACAACATATACCTATCTTACAGAAAACCTAACACTAATCCCTTGTATGTACACCCTAAGTCAAACCACCCTCCATCTATAATTAAGCATATACCCACATCAATAGAGAAAAGAATCAGCATGAACTCCGCTAATAAGGAAATATTCCAACAACACAGTAATCTTTATAACACAGCCCTAAAAAATAGCGGATGCAAAAACGCTAACATAAGTTATAGAAACAATAGTACTAACAGGAAGAAAAACAGGAAAAGAAAAATCATCTGGTATACCCCTCCGATCAACCAAATGGTTAGTACTAACCTAGAGCATAAGTTCCTAGCTTTAATTGAAAATCACTTTCCTACTAATAGCAGACTTAGCGAGATCTTTAATAAAAACACCTTAAAATTAAGTTACAGTTGCACTGAAAATCTAGAAAGAATCATAAAAAACATAATAATAAAATCCTGGAAAAACACGCATGCCAAAACAGTATTAATAAAAATCATAAACTAAAATTAGACAAAAATAATGAAAAATTATGTGATTGTAGAAACCCTGAAGACTGCCCGTTGGAAAATAAATGCCTCATAAAATCTGTGTTATACCAATGCACTATCTCATCCATTGAGAGTCCTAACACTGATAGGATATACATTGGGTCAACGAAGAATGAATTTAAAATTAGATGGAGACAACACAAAAGCTCCTTCAATAATATTAGAAATAGAAATCAGACATCTCTATCCAAATATTTTTGGCATTTAAAAAAAATGAATAAAATACCAAAAGTAAAATGGAAAATAATAAATAGAACAAGAACTTGTAAAACCTGGGATGACCCATGCTCTTTATGCTTACATGAAAAACTACACATTATTAAGTTTCTAAATAATGAAAATTTATTAAACCATAGACATGAGTTAACGGTTTTTTTGCCGACATCAACAAATTTTCGGATTAAATGATTAGCATAATAAAAAATATATATTTTTCATAGTCTAATAAAAGGCTTAAAAGCTTAACCCAATCATAAGATAGAAAAATCCTTTATGAAGAAAAACAACAAATTGTAGTTCAGTGCGACGCGTTTATATATGAAACAGCCATTTGGAAAAAAAAAAAATAAAACAAAATTCTGTAGACACTTCACGACATATCATGGTGCCAAAAGCTATCTTTCGCTGTGACTGAGCAGACGATATGCGTACATGAATGCCATCATTCCCTTTGAAATGGACACCCCACCCTATCTCGGCTTGACCTCTTTCCGAAGGTGACTGATATGTGGATAAAAATTGACTGTTAGACCCCTTATCAAAATGGTCGCCCCGGCCGTTTCCATAGTAATTAATTTTGCGAATGAACATGCTTATAAAGGTGCGTAAATTTCAAGATGTTTATTCCTAAATTTTCGCTTTAAAAAATAATTATAATTTAAGCTCTACTTTTGTATGGAGCACTGTTTTTTAAAAATAAAAACAAAAATGCTAAAGAACTCCGGATTATTTACCTAACGTGTTCTTTCCTATTTTTCTACATACCTGCACACACACTCACACTCACACACACACACACACACACACACACACACACACACACACACACACACACACATATATATATATATATATATATATATATACATACACAATCATAAAAACTCATAAATATTAATATATCCCCCCCCCCCACAGATCTCAGTAAAAACAAATTAAATTAATTATATACTATACCAAATTTAATACATCCAACTCCTCACAAATTGACCTATTGCAGAAAACCAACACCGTATTTCAATTTAATGTCCCTTGGGAGATTGCATCTCCGACAAAAAGCTAATGTTTATATTGTTCGTGCCACAATAACGCTCTCAATACGGATCACAATATGCATGAATGATTCATTCTCCATTGCACAACATCTTCGAAAACACCTCTGTCCACATTCATAATTTAGACGACAATACCCGTATACTTCACCAAGAACGTAATAAGCAAAAACTATAAATTCTCGAAGCTATCTTTAGTAAAAAATTAAAACCAATACTTAAAAAAATAATTATGAATATAGTACAAATGTTCTGAAATGTTTATAGTATATAGTTCTTTAGAAACATCTACGTTAAAATTAAACAGTTTTTCTTAAAAACAAATTATAACCTACCACGAGAACTCCATTTTTAACTAAGTTGCCTCTCCTACATTATAAACTTTACAACAAGGAAAAATTTTTAAATCACCGTTTGCGATTTTGCACATGATCGTAATCGTTAACCGTTTAACCACAAAGACAAAATTTTGCTTGTGACGCGTGACTAATTGTCCTATCTATCATAACCATGAAGATGATATTATGAAATAAATAAAATGAATACAACCGTGGTACCTTTCTTGCTTTCTTTAATCATAAAAATACAAAATTTATATGCGATTATGAAAGGATCTTATTAAAAATAAACAAAATACAACATGTCTAAATTATTTAATCAGACATGCTTAAACGAAAATACGCTGCCAAAATAAATAAATATATATATTTATGAGGTACATTATTTACATTAATCGGACTATTGTCCTCGTCTTTGTCGCCATATTTATTACAACGTTTCGGTCGTTGTACGCTCCGGCCTTCTTCAGGTGGTCGGAATGAACCCTTTATTTCGCTCACTGGAGTAGCCGTTCTAATTTCACTTGCCATGTGTAATGGAAGTCAGTTATCTCCAGTTAATTTCCCCCCTGAAAGTTCTCCACTGCCTTAAGCGGATATTGAACTCACACTCTTTGGGTCTTGTCACTGGATCTAACTAACGCCTTTATCCACTGTGCCATGTGTCCTTCAGGACATGAATTTCTGGGTATTATAAACCTAATGTCTTCTTTTTACCAGTGCTCATATTGCAATTTTTGCTGTTATCAATATGTTTTTACCAGAGCACGGTAGAGTAGTGGATAGCGGCTTGTATTGTGGAATCGGAGAGCCGAGTTCGAATTCCAGTCGAATCCATTACATTACCTTCGGAAAGGTATTAATCCTCTTCTTCTCCCTCCAGATATGGGTAAATAGCAGGACAGACTTGGATGGGAACTGTTCTAGAAGGAGAACTCTAAATTCAAAACCGGCAGAGAGTTGTTTGGGGACCTTGTGGCGCGTAGTGAAGCAAGTCTCTGTATTCGGCCCTTCAAAAATTGTGGTTGGTTCTGCACAAAGCCTTCATCACTATAATCATTCATATATGTGCTTGTGTTTGGCTTGTCGGTTCCTAGGAAATGAGCTGATTGACCCTTATACGACGGGAGAATCCACCGTATATATATATATATATATATAATTCATATCACAGCTCCTCAGCGCGTCTACACATACGGATGCCTCAAGACAGGATTGAAACCCAACCAATTTGGTGTCAGTCAGAGTTTTTACCACTTACCTATCTTCATTCGACAGAAGGAGCTAGCTAGTGTATTGTCTTTACGAATACAAACATATATATATATATATGTAAGCAATATATATATATATATATATATATATATATATATATATATATATATATATATATATATATATATATATATATATATATTGCCATTTATTTTCATTCGTAAAAACAATACAATATATATATATATATATATATATATATATATATATATATATATATATATATATATATATATATATATATATTTTGACAGCAATTTTTCATTAATGCATGTTTCATTAAATAATATAGACATAATGTGATTAAGCTTATCAGACAATACGAAAGGAACTTACTTAAAACAAATAGACAAAACTTCTCTATATTATTTAATGAAACATGCATTAATATATATATATATATATATATATATATTCTTTTTGAATTTGTAGATCTGATGAATTGGATCGTATTTACGATTCCTATGGAATAAATTATGACCACGTAATATTAGTGTTTAAGCCTTTTTATTATATTTTATTATATATATATATATATATATATATATATATATATATATATATATATATATATCTTCAAGGAAACATATACATATATATGTTTCCTTGAAGACGACTGATAAGCTACTGCAGTTAATCTTTTTATTAAAGTCTAGGTGGTAAATCTAACATCAATCAGTTAAGTTAAAAATATTATGTGTATTAATCCTACGGTTTTCTGAAAGTAGCTCAGATGTGGCACAATGCCGAAACAAAGGAGCGCCCAGGAAGGATTGAGCTCACAATTCAGTCGAAAGTGATCTCGTGAGACAGGCTTGTTAAACATTACACCGCATGTGTCCAAGGGTATGCTCATTACTAAGCACAGCTTACGTGTAGCACAAATCCGAAAGGGTGGGCACCCAGTGAGGATCGAACTCACTGCTCAGTCGATGATTTTCGAAGCGTAGCTTAGATGTGGCACAAGGTCGAAACTAAGGGGCACCCAGTGAGGCTCTAAATCACTACTCAGTCGTAACTGATCTAGCGAGACAAGCTTACTAACCATACACCATGTTGAAGTGCTCATTACTAAGCGTAGCTTAGGTTTGGCTCAAAGCCGAAAGGATAGGACACCCAGTGAGGATCAAACTCACTAAGTCGGTGAGTTTTTTTTCTAAGCGTAGCTTAGATGTGGTACGTCTAAAAACTAAGGGGCACCCAGTGTGGAATGGAGCTCACCATTCAGTCGTAAGAGACAAGCTAGCTAAATATTATTACAACACGGTGAAATTGTGTACATAGTCCCACTGATAGAGGCGCCTCGTCATGTTGCCGTAATTTTGAGCTTATTGATGTCGATGAACATTACGACTGAAAAGTGAAAAACTACCAAGCTAGTCTTAACAAATGACTATAACATTTGTAGTCAAAAATAAACACACACGCACACAGTCCAGTATCCATCTCCCCCAGTTATTCTTCTTCCCAGCGTTTTTCTAACTTGATCTACCCCCATCCCCACTTTTCCCTGTACCCAAAGCACTACCCACGAGTAATTATTATCTTCCTGTGTTATTTTTTCAACCTCCAACCAATCCTTAACCCTCAACTGTCAAAGTACTGACCCTTGGGTCTCCCCCGTCTTATTCCAACCTCCCCAATGCCGATCGCCACACCCAACCTCCTCCGCAGCCGGGTTCTCATCCTCCGACGGCACGTGCCGTGGTCGGCGCTGAGATTGGAATGCTCAACACTGAACTTGAGAATCAATAAACACGAATAGACACGACGGTCAAAAGGTGGCGGAACGAGGAGAGACGAAGGCGAAAGAAAAGAAGAGAAGAGACAGAGAGAAAGTAAAAATATACACGGAGGAGGGAATTTTGAAAATAAGTATATAAAAAGAAAAAAAAGAAAGAACAGTAATGATACAGGAGATAGGGAAAGAAAGAAAGAATAAAAGAACAAGAAGAAAGAGCCGCTGTTCTCCCCCCACTCAAAAAAAAAAAAAAGAAAGAAAAAATGGATAGAAAGAAAGCGGAAAGAAATGTGGGGGAGATTGAAAAGAAAGCAGTAAGAAAAAGAACGCGGAGAGATAAGCTGAAGCTGAAGTCATGATGGCTCCACCCACACGGCGTTTGGACGGGCGGTTGTGGCTCGATAAGAACTGCGCAATGGGGCCCGGCCAGCGATTGTCAAACCGAGGCTTGTTTTTGTGTTTCCCTTGTAACGATAAGGACTGTGACGCCTAAATTTTTGTGTTTGACTCTGGGGGCGAAAGGAACCTAGAAAGGCTGGAAATATTCACTTACCAACACCAATCATGATCAATCGGTATTTTTTTTATTTTTCTTCTTTTCCAGTTGAGTGTTTGCAAAATAAATAGAAATAGAATAAAAAAATAAATAAAATGGCGTTTGTGGTTGGAGTGTTAGTTGCTTGATGTGGTTGATGAAACTGTTTGTAGTAGCAGGAAAAAGTGACCGGGGAAAAGTGAACGAGGGAAAAATACCATCACCTCTCTGAGAAGAGCAGAAAGGACTAGATACAACTGCCAGCGCCCATCTCCACCGACAGTGATAGATTCTGTTGCGTTGCTTGAGTGCTGGGATGATGCATTTGATAACCCTTGACTTTTGTTCTTTGCTAGAAGCAAAGGGAATGACTATGATTCGAAGTAGTAGTAGTAGTAGACATTGGGCCCACTAAATACATAAACGTTAAGATCGATAATGCCTGAGATAAAAAATAGAAATCTCCAAATTCTAAATTATATATATATATATATATATACTGCCTGACGATATCTAACGTAGGTACCTCCACAAAATCGCTAAAAAACAGTCATACGATGAAGAAAAAAATGCCCCAAACTTGAGATAAAAACAAACTTGTATTGTCAACATCTTCGTTTTTATTAGGAGGAAAGACCAAAGTCTATTATTTGATTATTTAATTATATTTTTAATCCTTTTTAGAACGTTCAAAATTTTGATTTAAAAACATCTTGTTTTTCTTGCGTCAGCGGATGGACTATAAACTAACAGCAAATTTCAGCGCTTTTTTTTGCGGTAAAAGAAGCACTGATTTGGAAATTCTTGCAAAAATCAAATAATTGACGGATTTTAATTAAACATTCAGGAATTAATCACAAATGAATGAAATTATTTTAAAAGTTGTTCTTTTTAGAAAATCTTGGTAAAATATTTCTTTTTTTTTACATGTGTTACTCCCCACGTATTGTTTTGAAATCTCAAGAAATTCAACGAGATAATTCTTAGCGACTATATTAATTAAAAGCAGAATTTTTTATAAAATCAGCCCTGTCTACTCTGAATCGTAAAATAAAAAAAGCAATAAAGCAAAGACATTTAATTAGAAAAGCTTTTAATTGCTTTTATGAATAAGATATATTAAGGATACCATTGACTTAAGAAAAAAAACTTTTTTTTGATGAATAATGAATTTTTATAAGATTTGTTTTCATTTTTTAAATAGAACATTTTTTTTTAATTAGAGCAATTTATAAAGTTTTAAAATATTTTAAAATTCAGTTTCAGTGGTGTAAAGTTTAGGGAATATTGTTATTAAGTAAAACTATATAATGATAAAGTGGAAAGTTTATTACAATCTGAGATATTTAAGTATTTTAAAAAGAATTTTAAATTGTTTTTGTATGTGTATAAACGTGCCGACTTTTGTAGATACTGCTGTTCATACACGTCACATTCAGAAAATAAGAGTGATAATTATAGTAATTTTAAAGCGAAAGTATCTAAAATTCAAGAAAACATTAGATTAAGGAGAATATTTGACTAAATTTTAAGATTACTGAGTACTTAACAATTATATATAAAAGGCGCTCACGTTCTTCAATTATTTTTACGGATAAAGCCCCTATAGATTGGTACTTAGCTATAAAATATCAATCTGTCAACAAAACCAACATTAAATAAACAGCTATCTACGTGTTAAAAAATGCATTTTTGCGATATTAGTATTCAATAATATTTGTTTCAAATCATATTAATTATAATTTAAATTAGCTAATATTCCTCAAATAAAGTTTAAGAAAAGTATATTTTGTTCCTGGAAGATATTTAAATAAGGAGTATTACATGTTGATGATAGGTTGCTAGAAATGGCCCTAAAATAAATTTAAAAAAAAATCCAATTTCAAAACGAAAACTCCTTCCAATCAATTCGAATTAGTATTGAAATGCAAGGAAGTATTTTGGTTATTGGAAATATAAAATTTAATCTATCAACTTGAAATTAAAGCTAAAATAAAAGCTTCAAGAAAGATTTTTCACTTTAAAAAAAATCATTTTAAATCTTAGGTATCGCGAATCTGTGGAGGTACCTACCGAATTGGTAGATACTACGGTAGCAGGAAGATTCGTTCACACACACACACACAGACATATATATATATATATATATATATATATATATATATATATATATATATATATATATATATATATATATATATATATATGTGTGTGTGTGTGTGTGTGTGTGTGAATTTAGGTAAAAATGGCAGGGTGTAAATGGCAACGGTAAAAATGGCAAAAGTGGATAAATAGGTAAAAATGGCAGCACACACACACACACACACACACACACACACATATATATATATATATATATATATACACACACATCTAATCCTAATGTAGGCTATCAATTATAAAATTAATTACAGTCATCAAATTTACTTAAACACGCTACGATTTATGCTTTTACTGCAATTAGGAGTAGGAACCTAGCGCCCCACCCAATAAAACTTCTAAAAATCGACATCGAAAATTAAAAAAAAATGTTTTTAATACTAGGAGCGGGAACTTAGCCCCTATTTAAAACAAGAGGAGAAGGAGTCTAGCCCCCCCCCCACTAGACTAAATATATATTTAAAAATATTTATTTTAAAATATTGAGTGGGGGACTTAGCCCTATTTTAAACTAGAGGCATTGGAGCTTAGACCCATCCTTCTCGAACGGTCATAATTTTCTGTTGTCGAATTTCATTTTTTCCTATTTATCCACTTTTGCCATTTTTACCCTGCCATTTTTACCGAGCACCATATAAATATATATATATATATATATATATATATATATATATATATATATATATATATATATATATATATATGTGTGTGCGTATATATATATATATATATATATATATATATATATATATATATATATATATTTTAAAAGATAAACCAGACCACTTTAAAGGCTCCATGTAATAATTTATTTCACCATAGGACGTAGGATCATCAGACTACACTTCCAAAAGGTGAAACGAAAAATGAAAAATGACATGAACATTTACACTTTTGACGGGTATTAAGTTTACGTAATTTAACAGAGAGGGTAATGAGGGGTGGTGTGAGAGACATGACCGAGTTTAGAGAGGGTTTATTTTAATATTTCTGTCTATCATACTTAGTATTAGGGGGGGGAGGGACCAGACATTGACCTATTTAATCGGTTAACTTAATGGAGGTGGTATATTGAAAGGGAAGGGGGAGAAGAGAGAAAAATAAAAAGAAAGAAGGGGGAAGTAAAGAGAAATAAGCTGTCATTAGGCTTTACTCATAGACAGGAGGAGTGGTAATTTTTAGCAATTTATGTATATATATATATATATATATATATATATATATATATATATATATATATGAAGAGAAGTAATGGATTTTTTAATACGACAGATTTTAGCACTTTTTAACGTTATTTTTTAGCGGATGCTCATATCTGAGTAGACGCTGCGTTTTAGTTTATTACCCGCAAATATGGTATATTGATTTATTCACGTCTGCCAGCCTGAAGATTGGAGAAATTTTAGGAACGAAAAATATGCACCCCTCGTAGGGTAAACCGTCGTTAGATCCGACTTGCTTCTACCGACTCACCTAAGAAAGACAAATGCCAATCAAGCAAAAACTTTAAGTGAAATCCTTCTCGTCATAGATTCTCAAAATTTCCTATCTGCTCTCAGTTTCGTATCTAAACGTAAACAAAGCAAATTCTAAAGAAGTAATGGATGTAAAAAAAATTATTAATCCAATAAATATACCATTTAATAAATAAAACAGAGCGCCTACTCGAATATAATATCCATTAAAATAACGATTAAAGTGATAATATCTCCCGCCCAGACGCCTACAACACACACACACACACACACACACACACACACACACACACACACACACACACACACACACACCTATATATATATATATATATATATATAAATAAAAAGGAAAGAACAGTAAGATATAAAATCCGGTGTTCTTATAGATATTTTTATTTTTACACAATAGTGCTCAATGTAAATTTAAATTTACAGAGCATTAATATTATAAATTAATAGATTTAAAATATGGTTTTACCGCTACACAGTGATAACCATGTTTCAGAAATGGAAGCTAAAGCCCTTGAATTTAATTTTGTTATTAAACCAAAGACATTAGTTCCATTTCCTCATCAAGCGAATTTTGTAGTTACTCCAAAATTCGCTTGATGAGGAAATGGAACTAATGTCTTTGGTTTAATCACAAAATTAAATTCAAGGGCTTTAGCTTCCATTTCTGAAACATGGTTATCACTGTGTAGCGGTAAAACCATATTTTAAATCTATTAATTTATAATATATATATATATATATATATATATATATATATATATATATACATACACACGCCTAGAAAGACCGATTTCAAAACCCATGCTAAATTCGCTATAATGGAGAGAATGGAAAAGTTTAGAGAAGATAACATTAGAAAGATTTTAGGATTCCATTTACTAAGTGGAGGCGACGCTCGAAAACACATTGTCCAGCCGGGCCAAGCCATAAACTTAACAATATAGATAGTTTTAATATATAACCCTGCAAATCACAACCTACTCACCCACACCCACACTGATCTATTCACGTACACACATCACCTCATACTCACTCTTTAATGAGTCAAATGATAACACACACCCACCGCAGTATACACGCTCACACATACCCTACTCACTCCCTACCTAAGAACCAAATAACACACACACCTGCCAGAGGCCCCCATAAAACTATCAGACTGGCTGGAATATTAGTGTTCAAATCTTTTCATTATATATATATATATATATATATATATATATATATATATATATATATATATATATATATATATATATATATTATCACTTATAGTTGAAAGAAATCAAAATGAAGGCAATCAATAAACAATTTCGATCAATTTCAGTTTTTTCTATAGCAGTATTTTCTTTTGTTTAATAAATTTTATTAAAATAATTTAAAAAACATGATTTGTTGCGGTTATAGATTTCATGATATGAAATAGTTAAAAAATAAATTCAGAATAAATGGTAAGGAATTAAAAAAAAACAATAAACGCAATAAATATTTTGAAAACATAAACGAAATTATTTTTTCATAAATAGTTTTGGGCTTTCGTATTTAATCAAATTTCGATTTTCTTTTGGTGAAATTGCAAGTTGCGGGAGGTAGCCATAATTTTTTTGATCTATAAACTTGTTGACAACGTAGAATATATCTTGTTTTCAAAAGTGGCTTTCGCTATATTTTTAAGCATAGAGTACGTAATATTTTTGGTAAATTCTGTTAATTAATCTTTAATTTTACTAATTTTCTTTGAGACTAATATTTTGGATAGATGTTTCATTTTTAAGGGATATTTAAAGTGTTATAAATTTTTCTGTCATGATTTATCGATAAAATAGCAGATCTATGATAAATTAAACGTAAGAATATTTTTTTAAATTATCTTAAAACCTTATTGAAATACTTAAAATTATTTTTATTTTCTATAGATTATTTTTTGGCTATTATCTTGTTGACCATTACTACAACGTAGTGAGTTCAGTCCTCACTGGGTGACCTATACAAAATTCGACATCACATAACCCAACAACTTAACCATCTACATTCGTCTGTAAAAAAAGAATTATTATGGAGAATTTCTCCATCGAGCAACTTGTTTATCATTAAAATATTTACTTAAAGTTGGTAGTTGGGTCGCTTATATCATTAGCCAATTATATATATAACAACGTTACACACACACACACACACACACACACACACTTATATGTATATATATATATATACCCAAGTTTAGGATTGGTATATACGGAGTGAGATCCAATAACCAACAATTAATATTCTTTAAAGAGTGCTCAATACAGAGTAGAGCAGATATAATTATTTATTTGAATATTACAACATAAATATGTTATAAAATCACGACAAAAGTAGCCATTTTGTTTCAACACTTGAAAAGACACTAGAAGTGTTGAAACAAAATGGCTACTTTTGTCGTGATTTTATAACATATTTATGTTGTAATATTCAAATAAATAATTATATATATATATATATATATATATATATATATATATATATATATATATATATATATATATATATGTCTGTTTATTTTCACATATATATCCTCGTTTATTTTAAATATAAAATACAAATATCGTATAGTTTAAATACAATATATGTTATTTTCTTTTGTTTTTATAATAAAATGAAAAAACAGTAATTCCTGTATCACATATGGGCTGCACTAGCATCGCATTAACCAGTTAATTTTATTAAAATTTAAATTGTGTAACGGTCAGTATCTACTCAGCACCCGAAGACTGGTACTATTTTATTAACAGAGAAGGCACAGTAGAGTAATTGATAGTGGCACGGCCGAGTTCAAATTCCAGCCGAATCCATTACATTAATTTACGCGCTAATACCCTTGGTAAAGGTATGAATCCTCTTCTTCTCCCCTCAGCTATGGGTGAATAGCAGGACAGACCGGGTTCTATAGCCTTGCATGGCGACTGGTCTATCGCAGAAAGAAATGACAACCTACTGCAGGAAAAAATCTGCCTCGTCAGTCATGTACCGAAAGATACATAATCGCCTTTCATGTTTTTGTTCATGTTTTTGTTGTTTTCCGTAAGTAATTTTGACCGTCTCAACCAGTAGAACCAAAATTTAACTAAAAGGAAGGCATGAAATATGTTTTTAAGTGATTTCTTTTCTCATTTTGACAGTACTCAATATGTGTGTATGTGTGTGTGTATATATATATATATATATATATATATATATATATATATATATATATATATATGTATATATATAATCCTTTATTTAGTAAAGAGGTTTCTTCTTGGGTAAGAGTATATTTGGATAGGTTGGCGATGTGGTTGTCAGCAGAGGTAGTATGGGTGTAGTGTGCATAATGAGATCTTCGTGAGGTCTGTTGTATTAAGTAGTTGTTCAGGTATGGTATGTGTTGTAAAAGTGGGTCCTCGGCAATTAGTCTATTGAGTTTTTGGTTTTTTAAAGATATACACTCTGTCAGTTTTTTTTGGTATAGGAAATTGAGTGTTTTTTTTACCTGAGAGTATTGAGAGGGAGAAAGTGTTAGGTAGAGCGAATAACTGATTTTTTTGGATAAGTTCATGTAGAAAGATTTCTTAGTGTAAGCAGTGTTGTGCGCAAGATTTCTTAATTGCGTGGAGCTTCTGTTGTATATGTGTTGGGCTTTTTCTTTATGCAGTGTAATAAAACTGTGTTGGAAATTGTATTTGAATCTGAATCCTTATGAATTTTCCCACCCGTGTAACAGCATGCGATAATTGTCAATCCCAGAAATTGTTTAATATTTAAAAAAGCACTAAATTAATGGAGTTACTTTTTTCCAGGTTTTCAGAAAACACGTTTGGCCATCTTGACACAATTTGTCGTAAGAATCACTGAAAAGCCTATGAGTTATTCGACTAGAAAGAGAACAGGTGAAAATCGTTTTGTGTCAGCCCCACTATGTCTTCCTAACTGAGCAATAGTGAGGGGAAAAGATCATTCATACTCTGGCTTCCATCTTCAAAGTCCACTCAAGAACCATGAAGAGAACGGTGAATAAGTTTAAAAAAGAGGGAACAGTAGAGAGTAAAACTGAATCAGCAGGTCGCAAGATCAGCAAGAGGGATCATAATTTCAAATTAGACCTAAATACATTCAATATATATATTGTGCAAAGTAGAGTCCAGTGGTGTTATAAAAACCTCGGAGAATTCCAGTAAGATACGTTTAATCATTTTTAAGATACAACGGTTAAAAGTTTAATCTAAAAATTGGACAATTTGGCTATTACATAATTTGGACAATTTTTCTGTTACACCCGGTATATATATATATATATATATATATATATATATATATATATATATATATATATATATATATATATATATATATATATGTATGTATGCAGGTGTGCAGAAAAATAGGAAAGAACACGTTAGGTAGATAATCCGGT
>OZ038499.1:87507397-87552397 GCA_964036315.1 Acanthosepion esculentum | reverse complement strand
ATGAAATTGTTCAGCATTCACTGCCATATAGGAGGGCCGATAATACGTAAAAGTTCACTACTCTTTTTGTTTGTTTCTGATAGAAATTTTCCTCCATAAATAAATAATCATTTTATGATTTTTCTTGTTCATAGGAAGTATTTGATAGTCTATAATCCTCATTAGTCTTCCAATTATTGTTTTTGCTAACATTTCCACTGCATCAATTTTGACATAGTCCTGGGTATGATGATAAACTACATCTGGCAGCATGGCCTCTGATCAGCTGACTGGAGGCTTGGAGGAGCGTAGAACAACCTCTTTATTGCTGCTGTTCCCAGGTCCACCGTGACTCGATACGGTAGTAGGGTCCCACCAAACCCCCAAACAAAAATAAAAACACTAGAAAAGTATAAAAATACATTTTTATTGTTAAAATATATGCATTACATTTTTAATAAAAAATGAACAACAATTTTTATCATCTACAAATTATATGTGGACTGACTATATCAATACTATATATATATATTAAGCACAGGATAAACCTGGGGACTTGCTTTGGGAATTACTAGCCTGTCACCCGATTCCCTGTCTTTCAGTAGTGTATTATCTTTTACAATAAACCTCTCTTCTTTCATCTACGCGCATGTTGCTGTTCCTTCATTCGAGTACCACCTTTGTCTGTTTGTAACCTCTTTAAGGATACAACAAAAATATGTTTAGATGAAAGTATAAAATTATGTACGAAATATCTGTAGTTGAATGCATAAAATTGAGTACAAAATATTTAGATTTTGGCATTAAATACCCCATAGAGGTAAACAAAATCAACCAAATCAAACCAAACCCATCAATTTTAACATTATATGCAGCAGTTTTTAATGCTTGCCAGCGATCATCTTTCCTTAACTATTAGTTTTCATTTTTATATATTTTGCTTTTAATGGCGAACCACAAGTTTCTATAGGATTAATAACTGGAGAGGGTGTCAGTTTCCCCATTAATATGCTATCTTTGAAACTACTTTGATACGGTATTCATTAGTCTAACAGTGAATGGGCGAAGGTGGAAAACTGGTGCCTCATAATCAGCTGCTTCGGATAGATGAAGCACGACAGCCCAGAAAGGCAGTCCATCCAGAGCAGAGGTGGCATCTACGCGCATGTTGCTGTTCCTTCATTCGAGTACCACCTTTGTCTGTTTGTAACCTCTTTAAGGATACAACAAAAATATGTTTAGATGAAAGTATAAAATTATGTACGAAATATCTGTAGTTGAATGCATAAAATTGAGTACAAAATATTTAGATTTTGGCATTAAATACCCCATAGAGGTAAACAAAATCAACCAAATCAAACCAAACCCATCAATTTTAACATTATATGCAGCAGTTTTTAATGCTTGCCAGCGATCATCTTTCCTTAACTATTAGTTTTCATTTTTATATATTTTGCTTTTAATGGCGAACCACAAGTTTCTATAGGATTAATAACTGGAGAGGGTGTCAGTTTCCCCATTAATATGCTATCTTTGAAACTACTTTGATACGGTATTCATTAGTCTAACAGTGAATGGGCGAAGGTGGAAAACTGGTGCCTCATAATCAGCTGCTTCGGATAGATGAAGCACGACAGCCCAGAAAGGCAGTCCATCCAGAGCAGAGGTGGCACTCGCGAGCCACATGCGGCTTTTTGACCTTTAATATCCGGCTCGTGGAAATACGACGGCCGATCTCCTTTTTTTTCGTCACAGTTAATAAAAAAGATAAATACGAAAAAAATTCCTTTATAATCATTTATTTGGTATGAATTGAGACCCCATTGGATTAAAACCTGAGTTTAATGACTATGCGTATGTAACAAGAACGCAGGTGTAAATTTTGTTCATGTCTTGTGGCTCTCAAACATCGTATGTGACTCTTACATTAAGCAAGTTTGCCGATCCCTGTTCTAAGGGAAGGAAAACCCCGATTTTAAACCCCCGCTGCCTTGTGGTCATATCCAAACACGGAAAAGGTTATGGAAGTATATCCAGACAGAAAACCCGGAGTGAAGCCCCAAAGACGATTGGTTGTCAACTTTCCGGCAACGCCTGCAGCCAAGCCGTCCCCAGATGTAATGCTTTGTATTCTTTTGGATCTTGTCGGTACGGCAGAGAGTTGGTGCATCACGTCTGGGCAGCGTACGGCTTCCGTATAGCATTGACCAGGCCTGCACCAGTTTCATCACAAAACGACTGAATTTTGACGAGACGGGACGCTGCCTTTATCTCGCGAGATAAACGTTAGCCACCTTTCCAGAATCTGAAAGAACATAGTTTTGTATGAATCTACTCTTCCGTTTCATTCTTCTTGTTTCCTATTTGTACTACACAAGAAATGTATTATCTAAGTATCTCCACCATATCATTTCAAGATATCACTGCACCTCTCTGTCATTGCCTTATATATCTTATTGGTTGACCATTTCCATAAAGAGCAAGCCATCAGGTCCATTCATTGTAGCTTTACATTCATGTCGGCTCTTTGCGTCGGGGTGATGTTGAGCAAGTATAATCTGGTTGACCATACGACGGGGTAGTGAGTTTAGTCCACACTGGATACCATATACAAAATTCGACATGAAATAACCTAACAACCTAATTGTCTACATTCGTCTTTAAAAAACAATTATTATCACTTCTTCAGGTGATTAAAATTTCGAACCAAATCCTTTATTTCGTTCACGGGGGTTAGATTGTTCTAATTCCACGTACCATGCTTCTTCCGGATATCTCAGTTTCAGTTATTTCCCTTTAGTAACTCAACTCTACAAGTTTTTGTTCACCTCTTTGTGGTAAGTCACTGGATTACTTCAACCAACGCTTTTTATCATCAATCACCTGAAGAAGGCCGGAGTGTACAACGGCCGAAACGTAGGAAATATGACAACAAAGATGAGGACAACAGACAATAGTTACAATACCTCATCTCAGAAATATGGACAGATAATAAAAAATAAATTAGATCTTATACTAGTCAGTTATTTTTAACCGAACTAGTTTGGATGGATACTTGCTGCCTAAATATCCCTTATATATATATATATATATATATATATATATATATATATCAATGTAAAATAAAATTCGCGTGATACACGCTTAGGCGATCATGTATTTTTCGATACACAACTGATGAGGCAGAATTTTTCCCAAAGTAGGTTGCCATTTCTTTCTGCGATAGACCAGTTGCCATCCAAGGCTATAGAGCCCATAGCTAGGCGAAGTAGGGCGAAGAAGAGGATTCATACCTTTCCCACGTAAGTGAATGCAATGGATTCGACTGGAATTCGAACTCGGTTCTCCGATTCCGCTATCCATTACTCCACCGTGCTTCCCCTAGCAGTATAAGAATATTGAAATAGATCCACCAAATTTTATTTACACAGAGCAATAGATAAACAATCAAGAAGAATCTTTTTACCTCGTGTAGGGAATAGACTGTTTCGCTAGACGATAAAAGTGATCGTTTATCTTTTCAACCCACATATGAAATGGAATTCATATCCGTAGAATTTGAAGAAACAGAAAGTAAAAGTTAACTATACAGGAAGTAATATTCGAGAGTGTCAACTTAAAATTTAACATGCAAAATTACCTAAATCAGAGTTCACACATTTCGATGTATAAGTCAGACGATAAGCAATAGACAGTGGTCAGGGAAGGTGGTAAATATTTATCTGAAAGGGGAGAATATGTATTAAATAACAATGTCAGAGAATATTAATCCCCCAAAAGCCTAATTGGGGGAATTAAAAACAGGGAAACATATAATAAAAAATTAAAAATATATAACCTAACAAGGATGTAAAATGGAATTAAAGGAAAGAAAACTAGAGGAAAATATAGCATAAAGAAAAGGAAAAGTTAGAGGAAATGGGAGTGGGGGGGAGTCATTTAAGGTAACCAAATAGGGCAAAATTATATTATGGAAATTAGAATCTGTTTTTATGTCGACATTTAAAAACTAATTCGTTCCTCTTATTCAATATGCAAAATCTAAAAAAAAAAAAGAAACCCAAAAACACACTCAATGCAATATTCGTTTATCGGGATGAGTCCAACCATGATTTTAACTTAAAAAAAAATGCTTAATTAATTAAAAGAGAAGGCAATTTACTAAGACGGAAATATATAGAAAGTGCTTGAAACGACATTTCACCTTTCTTGGTTGATTTTCTGTTATCTATTATGGGATATTTATCAACAAAAGTGAGGAAAACATAAACAAAAATAAACTAAATGAAATCGGCTAGACTATATTCCCCAAACCCAACCACACACACACACACACACACACACACACACACACACACACACACACACACACACACACACACAGATATATATATATATATATATATATTTATATATATGGATTTAAAATTTTCGTGCGCATGCTTAATCTCATCAACATTAACATTATTTAAGTCTGATGAAATCCTAAAAGACGAAACGTGTCGCACAAAAACTTGTTTGGACTTTGTCTATATAATACCAGTTTGTAATTGGTAGGGATAGTTCCGGAGAGGACATTAATCCAAAGGGAGCTCAATGTCAGTCACAGAGCAATATAATCATAAATCAAGAAATGCCTTAAAAATCCATTTCAGTTATAATTTATTTCATGAGTATCGTCATATTTATCTCTTCAGACCGAAAGGTTTTAAGAAACTTAAAACTTTTTCTTAAAAACTTTCGGCCGGAATATACGAATATAAGAATATTCATGAAATAAATTATAAGCGATATGGATTTTAAAGATTTTCTTGATTTATCATTATATATATATATATATATATATATATATATATATATATATATATATATATATATATATATATATATATATATATAACAACAATAACAAAGATTCTGCCGAAAAAGGATGAACCAGAATAATTTTATTCAGCTTTTGTACCTTCAAGAATTTGCAGAGATGTAATTCTGTGATTTCGTTTTGATTGGTTACCAAGGAGACATCTCAGTCTGTCCTACTATTTTACTCATAGCTGAGGGGAGAAGAGATGGTTTCATAACTTTGCCGAAGGGTATTTACGATTTTTTTTTACAATGATATTCACCTTGAACAAGGCCCAAGGGTCCCTCAAAGTAGAAGTTGATTGATTGATTGATTCGTTTCCTATCAAACCTTCCCAGGTTATTTAAAGAATTGTAGTTTGGGGATAATAATAATAATTAACACATAGCTGGAGGGAGAAGAGGCGGATTCATATCTTTCCCAAGGTTAAGTAGAAGGTTACAGACTAAGAGGCATAGCTTATGCGGATATGTGGGGAAGATAATGGTTAACCCTGGACTTGATGAGGTTGATTTGCTGATTTGGGAAGGATCCTCTTGGGAGCCGTTTCCACAAGGCAGCGGTTCGTGGGAAGAAGCTGCTCGAGTAGAGCTTACATTTGACCAAAGGAATATGGAGAGAATGAGGGTAATTCGCTACAATGTGCGTAGGATGGCCGGTCCTAGCTGTAATGGTTAGAACTGGTGGAACTAAGAAATAGCGGTAGAGCAGCTAGAGGTTTGCGACGTTTCGTCTGTGAGGAAAGGGGTTGTAGGGTGGAAAATAATTCGTCACCCACAAGGACCCGGAGACACTTTTGGAGATTATCGAGACTCGAAGGTAAAGACTGGGCGGCTCCTGCCTATATATAGCAGCAGTACTCCATTTCGGCCTCATCTGGCTCTTGTAAAAATATATGATAGCTGCAGGAGTCAGGTACTTACTTGAGCGGTACCAGCACCTTTAGTGATGGGTGCACGAGTTCCACTTGAGGTCTGGGCTGAGTTTAAATCCCAAATAGACGCTCAAGGCACGTAGTTTGTCTGAAGGAACATCCGTTCATCACGATTGGTGAAAGTCCTGGTCCGATCGGCGATGACGGAAAGTCACTAGTTTGGATTTGAGGCATTGAATGTGATCAGCCAGTCTTTTTTTTAAGAGCTAGATTAGAGCAGAGATCAGTTGCCAACCTCTGGTCATTTAGAGTTTTGGAGGTGCACCGATATACCGTTGTATCATCAGCGTAGAGATTCATAAATGAATCGGAGTATACTCTTAGGCAGATCAGTTACATAAAGTACAAAGAGAGTTGAACCAAGATGCAAGCCTTGGGGGAGGGACGCTTCCTTTGATCATTTGGGCCTTGGATGGCTCTCCGTTAACAACTACCTTCAGGGGCCTATCCGTTAGGAATGACTTTAGAATTGAAAAGACTCTTCCATTTCGCTAAGATCGAGAATAGTTACTGGTTAATATTCTTAAGAACAGCCGCTGAGATTCTGTCTGAATCGGTGGTCTTTCTCGGGTCAAGACTTTTCCCGGGCCGTAATAAAAAAAAATACTACTGAGATTACTGTTTTTGGGAGAGAGCGTGTTATCTAGCGTGCTCAACAATCGGAACAAGGCCAACACACTCAAACCCTCGGTCACGATGACTTGTGACTTGGTGCTAGCACAACTATCGACGGGTTCCGTCTACCCAATTTTACTCACAAAGCTTGGGTCAACCCGTGGTATGGTTTCCAGGCACTTTCCAAAGGTGCCGCACGCTGGGATCGACCCCCTCCAGACCGATAACATCAGAAAGTCTACTTCCTGACAAATCAACCGTGGTGAGATTCGAACCCGGGTCTCATGGTCAAAAAGCGAACGTTCTAACACGCCCATATAAGTATAAAAGAGACACAATATGTCTATATTATTCAATGAATCATGTTTGAATGAAGATATGTTACCTAAGTATACGCACACACACACACACACACACACACACACACACACACACAATATTATATATATATTTTAAACATGTGTTGAATGTTAAAGACAACATAGTCCTGCATATTTTCTTTTGAATTTTCTCATATTTTCAAATAAAAAGTCTCATTAGAAAATATGAGAAAATTCAAAAGAAAATATGCAGGACTATGTTGTCTTTAACATTCAACACAACATGTTTAAAAGAAAAGTTGCTGCCAAATAACATATACACACACACACACACACACACACACACACACACATATATATACATATATATATATGTATATACATACATATACACACACAAACACACACACACATACATATATATATGTGTGTGTGTGTGTGTGTGCGTGTATGCGCGCGCATGTGTGTGTGTTTGTGTGTGTGCGTGCGCAAAGAAAAAGCACATATATTAGGAATAATACTGGGGAGGTATGAGAGAAGTGGGATATGTAATGTGAAGGTAGATGCAAATGAACGAGAAGAAAAATTGTGAATGTCCTGACCCCTTCTCTCTCGTTGCGAAATCTCGTCTCAAACAAGCAAACAAATACTTTCAACAAATATTAAAAAAAAAAAATAAGAGAAGCAGAAAAATGAATGTAAGACCATCAAAGCGAAAAAACAAAAAAAAATGTAGAAAAGAAAAAAAGTTAATCCCAAAACAAAAAAGGGAAGCAAAAAAACAAAAATGACTTTCTAAAAGAGATGCTGACGTGTAAAGATGAAGAAATGGCCGAAAACGAATGGATGACTTTTTTTTTATCCTCGTTAGAACGGATATGATTCAATTTTTATTTATTTTTTTCTGGTGATAAAATGCAAGTTCACGATTCTTAGGAGTGTCGTATTTTTGTCGAGTACTCAACGATAAGCAGAATTTTAGAACATTAAAAACAGACAAAAAAAGAAAAAGGAAACCAAGAAGAAAACAAAACAAAACAAAACAAAAATAAATAAATAAAAAATATCCATCAAGACACCAGAATATATGGATGTCAGCAAACGGAACAGCCCAAGATGCAAACAACGAATCAAGCAAGTGTAAAAATTTAAATATCTAGGAAGTGTTTGAACAGAGATCGGAAAACGCGACACCAAAATCCGAAAGGTTAGCGAAAGATGCTGTACAAAAGTTAACTAAAATATTAAGAAACTGGAAAATTTAGTTGGAAACAAAGAAAAGAGTACTGGACTTTTATGTAATATCGGCCCTCCTATATGGAAGTGAATGCTGGGCAATCTCCTCACAAATAAAGAAGAGACCTGAGGTAACAAAAATGTTACAGAATGGTGTTGAGAATAACATGGAGCGAATATGTGAGCAACCATAAAGTTTTATGGAAAATAGAAAGCAGAAAGGAAACTTATACTTAGAATCAGAAAGATCTAGTTGAAATTACTAGGGCACATAACGAGGAAACAAGGCTAATTTAAGTAACGATGAGAATATCTATTTATTCAATAAAATCGTCATTGGCTTCAATTCCGGCCTCCAGACGACTCTGAAATCTCCTGCAGCTCTTCTGGACGGTTTCCTTGTTTAAATTGGTGAATGCTGCCATAATCCTTTCCTTCTGTTCATCTTTGGTATTACAAGCAGTTTTGTTGGTCACTCGGTCAACTGCGCCCCACATATAATAATCAAAGGGGTTGCAGTCTGGGTAGTTAGGTGGCCATATGTAAGGAGTGATGTGGTCGCATAAATTGTCTGACAGCCATGACTGGGTTCTCCAGCTTGTGTGGCATGATGCAGTGTCATGTTGCCAGACATAGATTCTTCCAGCAGCCACCCTCTTGGCCCAAGGCAGCACTACCTCATTAATGCACTTTATGTAGGCCTTCCATGTTGAGTCTGAGGCTCTGTGGGAAGATGAATGGAGGCATAGCGTTGCCATCACTAGTAATCACTCTAAACACTTTCGTAATCACTATTAGACTCATCTAACTCTTTCCGAATCCTCTACACTGTCCTAAGATTGATACCCAAACACTCTGAAATGTTCGCATTGGAGCTTCCGGCGCGAATGCAAGCAAAATATAAAATGGCGACAATTTACCCATTGCTCCTTGTAAGTTGTTCGTTAAGTGTGTTAATGTCTTCGACGGACAATAGTAGTAATTATAAGTAAATAAACATTCTTACGAAATAATCACGTTTTTCAGTGTTGCTATTCTCTTAATTCAAATTTATTCAGTTTATAATGCGAGTTACATAATAGTTTTTAAGTTTTTAGCTCAATTATAAGCAAGGACTCAACAATGGAACACCACTTAAACCCAAACTCACAACACGAGCGGAAAATCTGCTAGCTATTGCTCCAAAACTGACATCTAAGAATACATCTGTTGCTATAAGGCTGGCGATTGTCTGCTTCTATCTTATAACTGGACACTGGGGGCGGAAAAATGAGTCTATAAGAGTAACTTCTCATTTTTTAAAAAATCATTTCACGTCAAGCAAGGCAGTAAAGCCATTAAAAGACAAGGGATTACTTAGTGCGAAAGAGTAAGAAAAAAAAAAATTATTGATGAGAGAGAACAATAACAGAAGAGGAAGCAAGAAGGCAGTAGATAACAATTGACATTACATTTAAATTTTTGAAGATCAAAGTTGACTGGAAAGCAAGAAGCCGGAAGAGAGTTCAACAAGAGAGAAGTGCGGGATTATAAACTGTTAGCATAGAACTTACGGTTACATCTAGCCAACTCAACCGTAAAATGATGAGACCTTGTTGCCAATATAGTAAAGGCTATACCATAGTGTTCATCGGAACAATTACCGTGAAAGTATTCACAAAAAAGGCAGAGCGAAGCTACACTACAGCAGTGGGAAAGTAACAGTAGATGAGATGCCAGACTCGAGGATTGGGGGGATGGTGCGAACTTCCAAGGTCATCAGAAATGGCCACGTTAATTTATGGCCCAAAATACTACTTCCCTCTCGACTAAAAAAAATCTTTTTACGATACACTATATAGACCAAAATTATCTTTATTGTAAGCCTTTATGTAGATATTTATTAATTTCTACACAGTGGTGAACCGTTCACATTCCCTTCGTATTCCATTGATTAGAAGCAAGTTCTATTCTGACAGCTTTATTCCATGGACCCCGCTACTTTATGGAACAGATCCCGCAAACACTGCAATCTTAACCGCTTCAAGTTTAAGGACAACCGTTACCTATCATTAATCATATCATCATAATCTGCATTTACTTCACCCTTCCCTCTCCTATGTCCATACAACAACCTCATTTAGTAAGCGTCTACACTGAATGGCTTTTACGGCTTGTATTGGGAGAACATTTAGTAAGCTAAATAAATGAATACCGAGGAAGATGTCGATGGCCGAGTATTTCGGGGGATGGAAAATAAAATCAGCGAGCCGAATTCAGATCTCGATTGTGAGAATGTGTATTACCTTAGTCTTTTTGTTCTTTTTCATGCCTTCTATTGATGCGATTGAAATTGAAAAGGAGTTCTTGATTAAAAAGAATTATTCACGTTACCCCGATTACATAATTAAGTACAGTACTTGGAAAATAAGATTACTTGTGTCACATCTAAGCTACGCTCAGTAATGAGCACTTCGACGTGGTGTAATGGTTAGCAAGCTTGCCCCACTAGATCAATTACGACTGAATAGTGAATTCGATCCTCACTGGGTGCCCCATACTTTCGATCTCGTGTCACAAGTAAGCTACGCTTACTAAGATTGCCTTTTCTAGAGGGAGTAATGCGAGAAAGAAAAATACTGCCAATAATATTGAAGAGAAAAAGAAAGAAAATGATGGAGAGAAATCGTTAAAAAATGGAAGAGTCTAGAGAGGGAGGGAATGGGTGTAAAGGAAAGTAAAGATCAAGGTAATGTGAAACAAAAAGATGGCAACATGAGAAGTAGAAAGAGAGAAATGTAAAAAACGAATACAGAGAGGAGACAGGGTTGTAATAAAGGGAAGACAGAAGGAGTTGAATAATAGGAAAAAAAATTAAGAGGAGGAAGAAAAGCGATACGAGGAATGGGGTAGCAATAAACGATACAAAGAAATAAGTAGTAAGATGTTGAAATGAGAAAAAAAAGAAGGGTCAGGGAAGGAAAAAGTAAGCGAATGAATAAAAGGATGAGGAGGAAATGGATAGTTAAAAGGGGAAGGAAGAAGAGAGATAAAAAAAAAATTGGATATAAAGAGTCGATAGGAAAGAAAGATCAGTAATATGTTAAAGCGAGAAAAGAGAACGAGAATGAACCAAACAAGAAGAAAGAAATCAAAGAAACGAGAGAGGAGGAAAAATAACTAAGAAGAAGAAAGAGGGAAGAAGGAAAAGAAATCGTGAAAGAAAAAAATGAATAAAGGCGGGCGACAGAAGAGAAACAAGAGTAAAGAGAAGGGTAGAAATAAAAAAAGAAGAAGAAAAGGAACGGCTAAAGAAGAAAAGAAAGAGGAGAGGAAAAGAAAAGAAAGTAGAAAAGGAAATTGGAAAAGAAAGAAAATGAAATGAAGGAGAGAGCGACAGAAGAGAAACAAGAGTAAATAGAAGGGTGGAAATAAAAAAGAAAAAGAAATGAATAAGAAAATAAATAGATGAGAGGAAAGTTGTAGTAAGAAGAACAAAATAGAATTCGGGAAAGAAAGGAAAGAAAGAAAAATGAAATGAAGGAGAGGGCGACAGAAGAGAGACAAGAGTAAAGAGAAGGGTGGAAATAGAAAAAAGAAGAAGAAAAGGAACGGATGAAAAAGAAAAGAAAAAGGAGAGGAAAAGAAAAGAAAGAAGAAAAGGAAATCGGAAAAGAAAGAAAATGAAATGAAGGAGAGAGCCACAGAAGAGAAACAAGAGTAAAGAGAAAGGTCGAAATAAAAAAGAAAAAGAAACAGAACGGGTGAATAAGAAAATAAATAGAAGATGAGAGGAAAGTTGTAGTAAGAAGAAGAAAGAAAAAAAAAAAGAATTCGGGAAAGAAAGGAAAGAAAGAAAATGAAATGAAGTGCCAACAGAAGATACACAAGAGTACAGAGAATGGTGCATATAAAAAAGAAGAAAAGGAACGGATCAATGAGAGAAATAAATTGAAGTGAAGAAGAGGAGGAGGAGGAGAAAGGCAAAAGAGGAATAAAAAGAAAATAAAGGAGAAACGATAACGTAAAGAACTGACTGTGTATACAAATGTATGAAAGATTGTGCGCGAATCTGCGCATGCGCTTGTTAAGCAAATCAAAGCCTTTGTTTTCTGTCGTCATTGTTAACGGGATGAATGTCGACTGGTCGGCCATCTGGTGCTTCGATCCTACTCTCGACACGATCCGGCACTCCCTCAACCTCCCCCGGACAATTTGTCCTTTAAATCCCGACGCCAGTTTGAGGAAGAGACCGGACAGAGGAAGGGGACCATAACAAAATGGCTGGCAAGCACGGCTGACCAAGTTGGAGATTTAAGATGTCTAATCACGAAAGTTTCCATCGGGCGGATTTTACGATACTTTAGCACGGGTCTTCGTGAGAAGGTCAGTAAGTACACAGCGAATAACGGTATATTTTTACGTATAGATGCTTCTTTTATTTACCGTGTCCCTTCAGGACGTAGGCGATCTTGACCCTCTACATCTTTCTGTCTTTTGTAGCTCTTAATAAGTTTTGTCTCTTTGTTATTTCTCCCAAACCCTGTTCTACCATCCATTTACTCAAGCTCATTTCACCTGTCTCTCTTTCCTTCAATCTGTCCTGTGAGTATCATATTTTACAAGCCCTCCTTCCTCATTATGTGTCCCAGAAATTTCAACTGCCTCTTCCTGATTTTAAGTATAAGTTTCTTTTTTGTTTTCATTTTCTCTAAAGTCTCGTCGTTGCTCACATGTTTGGTCCATGGTACCCTCGGCATCTTTCTGTAGAACCACGTTTCTTTTGCCTCAAGTCTCTTCTTCATCTTTGAAGAGATTGTCCAGCATTAGCTGTCATACAGGAGGACATATCACGTAACAGTTCAATACTCTTTTCTTTGATTCTAACGAAATTTTTCTGTCTCTTAATACCCTACTTAGCTTTTAGAATGCATCTTTGCCCATCCCAATACGTCTTCGGATCTCGATGTTAGAACACTTTCTTGATATTTAAGTTTTTGTACTTGTTTCATTTTAGTATTCCCGAAAGTTGTTAGTTATTGAACCGTAGACCTATTCGTTCATGCCTCTAAGCTCTTAGCCATTGAGCTACCACCAAAATAAATAAAATCGCTTGAGTAAATTGTCAGTAAACCTTTTGGTTTCTTCCTCTTGGTGAAATGACGATCAATAGCGACATTAATAATCTCATTGATAAAAAAATATTTTTCATTGTATCGTACTAGACAATTTTCTCGCCATATTCTATCTTGCACGTATATAAGTCTACCATTCGTTCGTACATTGAATGTTGTAGGCAGACTGGTGCTTCTGCTATGTATGTAGAGATTCTTGACGGAACCCAAAGAAGAATGTGCGATATTATAAATCCCGACCTGGCATCTCGGTTTTAGTCACTTTCCCACCGCCGTAACGTAGCTTCCTTGTATCTTTTCTACGAAGACTTTCACGGCGGTTGTTCTGGTTAAATTTCCTCTCTGGTGGCACGACTTCACGAATTTGGACGCAGCATTACTTAACATATATGAGGCATGGTGGAGTAATGGATAGCGGCTTGGACTGACGAATCGGAGAGCCGAGTTCGAATTCCAGTCGAATCCATTACATTCATTTCGTGCTAATACACTTGGGAAAGGTGTGAATCCTCTTCTTCTCCCTCCAGCTATGGGTAAATAGCAGGACAGACTGGGTTCTATAGCCTTGGTTGGCAACTAGTCTAGGAGAAGGACAACTCTGAATTCACACCTGGGGTGGAGCCCCGAAGGCGGATGGACGGCAGCTTGTGCTACCTTCCGGCAACTCCTGCAGCCGCGTTGGTACCAAACTGTATTGGTTTGTCCTCTCCTTTGGACTCTGCTCTCGAGACGGACGGATGGATTCCACCGACACACACATATATATATATATTGTTTTTTTCTGACGAGTGGATTGCTGGAGTGTCCGTCTACAAAACTCTAGAGTCGGGATGCTGAAGGTAACATCAATTAGCTACGTGACAAATTTTATATTTGCATTATATATATATATATATATATATATATATATATAACAGTTTATTCTGGACAATCTCTTTACACAGAAAGAATAGACTCGAGGTGACTGCATGACAAACGGTGCAAATTTAAAGAAATACGAACTACAAGGTTGAAATTTCTATTGACCTATAATGAGGAAAGAGGGCTTGGAGAATTTAGCACTAACAAAGCATACTGAAGGCAAGAGAGTCTGAGGGGGAAATGAGTAACCTACTTAAGTTTGTGCGAATAGATGGCAGAAGAAGGATAAAGAAGGCTGGTAAAGAGACAAAATTTTCTCGTGGCGAACTGGTGGAGTTACATGATCGCGTACATCCTGAAAGGGCATTGTATATGGTAATGGTGAGGCAGCCGTTTCCATACCGGCAACATTCGGCATTCGTTGACCAAACAGCTAGCCTTACTGTCAGTTGAAATTTATAAAATCCAAGTTTTTCAAGAAAATAGGCGTCTGAAGTCCACAAACTGTTATCGCTCTTTCTAATACGAATGAGGGTTCCGTTTTGTTTCGGGTAGTGTGGAAGGTCACCATTTTGATTATATCATTATGTTCCCTTCTAGTTACATGTGCTACCCATTTTAGTTGTTGCTGCTGTTGGAAGCCTTCAAGTGATGTGGTTTTTGCTATTTGGTAAAGTTCTTTGTTTGTGATTCAGTACTTCCAGTTAATAAAATCTGAAATTTTGTCTTCTTTAAAGCCTAAAAGATTCATTCGCTTGAAGTTATTTTTAATCATTGATCTGAGAAAACGGATGCGTATAGCTGATAGTTTTAGATATTTCTGACCAAGTTGGACGCCACGCATAACATCCATATGCAATTATCGATCTGGCGAGGTTATTTAAGAGCATGACTCGAGTTCTTAGGTCAATGTTTTGATTTTGTAGTAATTTGTGGAGTTAGACAAAAGTACCCCATATCGCGTCGTATTCTATATTCATTTTCTTTATATCCTATACTAGCAGCATGAGCCGGCGTTGCCCGTGCTTGATTCAAAAATCGTACGACTCATACAGCAATCACTATCACTTGACTTAAAATATTTTTGCCCTTCCTTGCCTTTAAAGGAGTGCCCTTTGCCGTGCTGATGTTGCCACATGCCTTACTTCTTGCCTCTCACACTGCGAATTCTTTCTAAGCTCTATACTAAACATTAAATCTGTTACGAAAAAAGAACTAAACAAAATGAACACAAAACGATCAGCTTTAAAAAAGGACTCGTAACTGGAAAAACCGAATGAAAAAAGAATGTTAACAACAAATACTTTTTCACACCCAACCCGATTCTGCGGAATCAGAATCAACGTTGAGTTTAAGCAAGCGAATGAGCCAATTGGAGTAAAGTGCCATGCAGATTTAAATTTTTCCCACTTGTAACGAATGCAGCTATCGATTTTTTTGCATGCTAGCATGCTAGTTAACATTCGTGTCAGTCAGCTGTTGGCTCTCACGCTGGCCAATAGAATCTTCCTGAATATTCGTGGCAGCCAGCTATAGGTTCTCTCTCTGGCCAGTAGAAAATGGCCTCAAGCTACATGAAAACTGCCGTAGAAGCATGAAAAAATCGATTATTTCCACTATCGATGGGAGTTGGGAAATGCAAAGTCAGTCTTGGCCTTCTCGCTAACTTGGAGCATGTGCATGTAAATTTTGGTGCAAATCGAATATTGCGGCCGTGCATTCGTTACACACACACACACACACACACACACACACACACACACACACACACACACACATCCATACACTGAGGTGTTTAGAATGATTAGAGTTTATAAATTCAATATTTATAATATATAAAAATATTCTATATTGTCAGAAATTTTGTTTACTATATTACAGTCTTGACAAGGAGAACGAAAACAAAAAAAAAAAAAGAAATGGCGAACTGAGTGCAATAACGAAAGTCGAAAACACATGAATGGATCATCTGGGGAGTCAAACAATTGGGAGTTTTTTCCGGTTATAAACACCAAGAACACGCATATATATCCTAGAATCTTTCCGACTGAGGAAAATAGCCTGGAACAGAGAATTCATTGGTAACGATAGAAGAATTTAAATTAGTTTAGCAAAGTGCGAAAATATCTGGAGAACGTTTCAAGAGAAAAGATTGTACATTACAGAAATTGGAACTTTTTCTCATATTCCATATCACTAGGTAACTCCCTTGCGTCTTAGTGGCTGTATTGTCTTGCTTGGTGTGAAATAGTAAAAAATATACAATAAAATAACTTAGAAAAAATAAGAGAATAAAAGTAAGAAACTACATGATCACCATCTCCAACAACTTTCCCATGGATGCAACGTTGTAAGCCTTTTGCTATTGTATCGATATGTTCATGGCAAATATCCAGATAAGCTCCGTTTTCTCGTTCCAAGAATTCAGACCTTTACACCTAAGACAAACCATACTACTTTTATCCACATGAATCATCCCTATTTCCCCTGTATTCCAAATTTAAGTAGAAAGGTCAGCTCAGACAGCATTTTCAGAGGAAATGACGCTTGGTAGAAAAAAAAACACCCCCGTGGATGCTTTCCTGAACTATACAATTTTAGACTCTTCAAGTCAATGGTCAGTTATTATTTATCCACTTTAACTATTATTTAACCTTCCTACATTCGTGTCACACATCTCTTTCATCATAACCATTTTCACAGTAGGTCCTTTATCTTGAGTGACCCTCGGGATTTGTATTGCGCAAATCTGAGTATAAAAATGGGTGAACTTGTACACCAATAGTTAAAAAAAAAGAAGAAATATATTACAAGTAGGATATGACCTGTGTTGTAGTTTATTTGATGTGTGGATGGCAAACTAACAGGGCATTAAATAACATTTTTATTTGTATCCGACCGAATAACATGACATGAGATAACGAAATATATGCCGAGAAATTTGGTCCATTTCCCAGTAATCGTTAAAGAAGAAATAAAACATTATGCGCCTGCGTATAATCAGGTCACGTGACTACGACGCGGTCGTCTATTTTAAATAGCAACAGTAAAAATGAAGGTGACGTCTTCTTTTCCGGTGTCGCGTGCATCTTCTCAATGGACGCAGCGGTGGCTGAGAAAAATGGGTGACGAGTTTTTGATGTTTGGGTTGGACGAGTGGAATGTATAGGGGTTAAATTAGGGAAAGCTGGATCATTTGTTTTAACCCCCCCCCCCAAAAAAAACAAGGACATTGTGCGTTCAGAAGTTTACCAATTTACAGTGCTTAATGCTGGTGTTACCATGCTTTGGTGTCGCCATTTTTATTTCTTCCAGAATGACTAAATTCATTTTAAATATTCGTTCTTTCCTGATTTCTGAGCAATTGTGCTTCTCTCAAATCAGTTAGCCAAAATAAATGGATTACATTAGATTGGGTTGAGTTCGACATATAATCACATATGTAGTTATTTGATGTCGAAATCTGCTTTGTATACTTGAGTTTATACTGGTCGAGTTTGTACTTGAGACTATATGTAAATATCAGTCGTGTTCATAACTGACTGTATGTCAGCATTAGTTGATTTATATTTGAGTTTATAGATAAACAGTGGCAGGTTTTGTACTTGAGTATATGGGACAATTGGTTGGGTTTGTACTGGAGGCTATAGGTAAATATAGGTCGATTTTATACTTGAGCCTATAGGTGAAATTGCTAGGTTTATACTGTAGGTAAACATTGGTTCTGTTTATACTTGACTTTATGTAAACATTTGTTTGGATTATAGTTGAGTCTATAGGCAAGCATCGGTTAGGTTTATACTTGAGAGTATAGGACAATATTAGTCGGGTTTATACCTGAGTCTATAGGGAAACAGTGGTTGTGTTTATACTTGATTTTATAGGTTAGCATTGGTAGGGTTAATAGCTGAGTCTATGGGGAAACATTGGCCAGGTTTGTACTTAAGTTTGCAGGTGAACACTGGTGGGGTTTATACTTGAGTCTCTATATAAAAATTGTTTGAGCTTATACTTAAGTATGCAAGTATCCACCAGGAACGAGACCTTTTTGGGATTGGTTTTGCTTCTCCACAGGGGATGCGTTCAGCCTGTTTCAGGTCCCTCTCCTGGAAATATATGGAAGGGTGTTTTTTTTAACTATAATTTTTTTTCCAACAAAACCGAAGAGTATAAGTAGGAACGAAATCGTTGTCAACGGTCTGCGATTTTGATGAGATAACCATTGCTCTACAGAGAATGTTACCGATAATCCATTATTAAGAATATTTATATTTTCATATATTTTACGTGTTGCAGAATGCCATTATTATGGGGACCGAACTCACAAGCAGTAGCTTTCGAGATTCTACTGCAAGCTCCCTCCAATCTACAGATCAAGACCAAACGGAAAGGAGGACGATTGTAATGAACTAATTCTCAAACTGGGGAGGGCCTATCTGCATTGAAAATTAGCGCTTGTAATCTTGGATATTAACAGTAATTAGATACTGTCTCCCGGGTACTATTTCACTTATAATAAAAACTAGTGTGTTACTAAACTTCATTTAGTCTAACACAAGTCTATAAACGCGCTCTTTTAGATAAGATTATTATATTTTCACTATTAGACAAGCTTACTATCTTTTCACTAATATGACAATAGAATTGGACAATGTAAACGCTTTATTACCAGCGGCACCTGGGGACATTTAGAATTTCAAGAGGGCAACTTTTATGGGTAAATACCTTTCTTTTTAGATTATCAGGATGTGTAGGATAGATAATGGCTGACTCCAGACAAAGATTGCGAAGACTGTGGAAAGGCTCGAGGAGCATCCTCTTCGGTGTCTGTTCCACAAGACTGTGGTTCTTGGGAATAATCTGTCCGAATGGAACTTCCTCCCTACCAATGGAATATGAAGGAGATTAGGATGACTCGACTCAGTGTACGTGATATGGTGGTTCTTGGCTCTGAAGGTTAGAAAAGATAGAACGAAGGAAAGTAGTCCGCCGTGTAAATAGCAATAGAGTAATAAGAGGCTAGCAACATTTCGTCTGCGGGAAAGTGGTTGTAGGGTGGAAAACAAACGCTTTTGAACTCTGACCAAGCTGGAATGTGACGTTAGGGCAGTTCCAGGCCAGACACGGCAATAATATTCCACTTTTGGTTTGGTCTGGCTCTTGTAAAGAGGAGGCATAGAAGAAGGAATCTAGTGTTTGATGGAGTAAGGTACAAAGAATCGACCTTTTTTGTTGAATCTTTAGCGATGGATCGTATATACGAGATCTACTTGAGCTTGAGCTGAGTGCAGTCACCTCCAGCCACATCCCCTCTCCACCGATCACTCTCTACACTGATCACAATTTGTACACTTCTTCTTATTACTATTATTATTATTAAACAAAATAATTGACGTAACTCTCTCTCTCTCTCTCTATATATATATCATCGCATCGGATATATATATTAAATATATATATATATATATATATATATATATATATATCAAATATGTGGTGCTGTTCAACTTATATTACATGAATCATTCATACAAAAAGAAGATTAGTAAAGTTAATGATATAAATGGCGAAAAACATCTTCGCAAACAAATTTATTGAAGTTACATTAGCCTACGAATCACTCTTACTAATCTAATTTTTGTATGAATGATTCATGTAATATAAATTGAACTGCACCACATATTTGATTTAAAAAGAACTGATCCGACGAGCAAATTTTTAGTACTTAAGAAGAGAGTGCGATTTAAGAAAACTAAAATAAAATAAAAACAGTGTTTGACAATGTTGACAATATTCAACAATATTTCGACAATATATCTGTCTTTTTCAAGATATATTTAAAACAATTTCAAGGATAAAAATATATAACATGTTTTTACACATTTTCATCATGAATCGAGAACCCTTTTTCAAGTATAAAAATATAATATAATATAATATATATATATATATATATATATATATATATATATATATATATATTTATATATATATATATACTTGAAAATTTTTTTTAAATAAAGAAAACTAAACATTTTTCGTCCTGGGTATGACGATAAACTACATTTGGCAGCAAGACCCATGATTGAGAGATTGGAGGTTTTCAGGAGCTGTTGTTCCCAGCTCCACCCTGATCCGGGGTGGTAGCATCTGTTAGGGTCCCAGCTATGGGCAAAAACAAAATTCAAAGCACTAGGAAATTAAAAGAATACATTTTTATAGTAAAAATATCAGCAATACATATATAAAAACATTACCAACTATTTATAGTAAAAAAAAAAAATACTAGCAATACATTATTGAAAAAAAATACCAAAGCTCCCAAGAAAATTGAATTTTGGCATTAAATGACCCATAAGTAGTTGATATACCCTTTAAAAATCAAAACCAAATCTCTTAAGAATTATTATTATTATTATTATAAATATTAGTAATAATATTATAATAACTATTATTAGAATTATTATTATCATCAAATTATAATTCTGCTTGGTTCTTAGTTCATGATTTAGTTATTTAGCACGTACGTTACACCATTAATAATAGAATTTCCAGTTTTGATCGTGACATCAGACGGAAAGACTTATCAGAGAAGCCGTTTTGTTTCAGCGATAAAAAGAAAGGAACAGATAGAGAGAGAAAGAAACAGATAGAGGGAGAGAAAGGAAGAAAGAGAGAAAAAAGAAGAAGGGGTCGATAACTCTTTCATGCGCTTAACGTCTGCTTTAGTGAAATAGAAACCTTGTAAGTTTTGAATCTCTTCGTTTGTAGTCTTTCACTTCTTTAAATAATGACCTGCGTTCAGATGTATTGCTATTGCAAGATTTGATTAAAGTTGTTAAGATCAAATATTTAGCGATGCAGTAGGGGAATTTCCACGGGTATTTTATGGTCGTAGAACTCGCTACGAGCTTACTCAATCATTAAATTAAGAATTAGTATTCATCAGAATATTAAAATAGGAAATCCGTGAAAAATTTACCGTTCTCCTATTTGTATTTTTTGATGAATCTTAATTAAATTAAAAACTTTAATTTAAACCCTGCGAAATGTTGCTGTTCTTTCCGCGATGTTCTCTTCTCTATGTACCGTGTCCCTTCAGGAGTTAGGCGATTATGGCTCTCCACAATTTCCTTTCCTTCGTAGCTCTTAATAAGTTTTGTCTTTTAGTTATGTCTCCTAAACCTTGTAAATAAAAGTTCAGAGTCTTAGGCGAAGACGTTAGAAGTATAGAGTTGAAGAAGACTTTAGAAGGAACCGGAAACACAATCCTAAACAGGAAACAAGGGACAAACTCCTACTCCCGTTCAAAATAACGGGGAGGACAATAGGCAAACCTGCCTACTTCTATTACTTTTTTATGATTGTTATTGCAATATTTTGTTAAAGTTGTTAAGCTCAAATATTTAACGACGCATTAGGGGAATTTCTACGAATTTTCTAGTCGTGGAACTCACAAAAAGCTTATTCAATCATTAACTGAAGAATTAAGATTCATCAGAAAATTTAAATAGGAAAAACGTGACTTTTTTTACAGATACTATTGGTTGTTGTTGTTGCTGTTGTTGTTGTTGTTCTTCTTCTTCTTCTTCTTCTTCTTCTTCTTCTTCTTCTTCTTCTTCTTCTTCTTCTTCTTCTTCTTCTACTAGCATTTTTTCCTATCATTTTTTTCTTATTATTTTTCTCCTTATTATTATTGAGTTGCCTTCATTCTTCGCTTGTTCTTTTGCCAATCGTATATCGTTGCAAAGCTCTATAAAATGTTTACAATCTCGACCGTTTACTAACTGCGACCGTTTTTTTTTTTTTTTCCTTTTCAGGGATTGTTCATTTTCATAAGCCCATTTTTGTCCGGACAGAAGGCAAATAGTTAACCATGTCCCCTGCAGCCACTGCTGCCGGGGATGGGGAGGCGTGCGCGAAGTTCAAGCAAGGGGGCGTAAAACATGGATGTTTTTTACGTGAAGTTAAAATAAAGTGGCCCTCCCTGTGCACCCAAGCATTTAGTCAGCCTTTTACGATTTTAAAATGGTGGATGTGGTTATAGAAAAAAAAAGAAAGAAAAAAGAATCAACCTGAAGAAAAGGAGAAAGACGAGATAGAATGGGAAAATAAGAAGAATAAGGTTTTGAGAGTTGGAAGGAAAGGAAGTTGAAACATGGAAAAATACAGAGAAATGAAATAAAAATGGGAAAAGGAAAGAAGGGTAAAGAGCAAAAAGAAAGAATAAAAACGAAAAAAAAAACGGATAAAGAGAAAATTGATAGAGAACCTAAGAGAGAGGAAATAAAAAAGGTTAAAAGAAAGAAAGAGAGAGTATAAGAGGATACAAAGAGATAAAAGTAAGTTGAAGAAGAAAGAAAGAATGAATGAAACAATGAAATAATGAAAGAAATAAAGATAGACAGAAAACAGAAAAGAAAAGACACATGGTGATTGAGAGAGAGAGAGAGAGAGAGAGAGAGAGAGAGAGAGAGAGAGGAAGAAAGAATGATTTGAAGAATATAAGAAAAGGTAAAGAAAACAATGAAAAATCTAGGAATAATTAATTAAAGAAAAGAAATTAAAAAGAAAGAAAACCCAGTGAAAGAAATCAACAAAAAGTAAGAAATAGAAAGTAAATGTTAATATAAAAGAAAAAGGAAATAGAGAAGCGAAGAAACAAAGCAAAAATAAAGTAAAAAAAAACAGAGGAAGAAAAAGATTAATGACGATGAAAAAAACAAAATAAAAACACGAATGAATGAAAGGAGACGTGAACCGAATGAGAGAATGAAATAAGAAAGAAGAAATAAAATAAGAGAATGAAAAAGGAAAGTGCTCAAAAATTGCGAGAAGAAAACGAAGGACATGGGTCATTAAAACTAAAAGAGAAAAAGAGAATAAAAGTGAATAATTCAAGCAGAACAATATATGTCAACAATTATCTAAAGAAAAAACGCGAATGAAAAAGGAGGGAAAAAGTCAGGGGAAAATAACGAATATTAAATAAGGAATGAAAAACGAAAATTAACAGTATGACATAAATGAAGAGGTTAAAAGAAGAAAATAAAAAAGGCATTCGTTAGCGACGAATGAATAAAAAGATAGAATCTAACTGTATGAAACGAAGAAAAAACATGAAGGAAACAAATAAACAAATAAATGAATAAAAGAAAAAGCTAAGGAAATTAAAAACAGTAAACATTAATGAAAAAAAAAAGATATTTAGTAACGATAAAACGAACGATCTAAAAAAAAAAAATGGCAGCCGTTGGCGACGAACGGAAAAAGGAATCTGTATAAAGAGAAAAAAAGGAACAAAAACGTGAAGAAACAGGAAACTAAAGAAGAGAATAAATACAGAAATCATTAACAGAAAAAAGGAAGACAAAGTAACGACCTAAAAAGCGAAAATGACAGAAATCATTGAGAAAAATCTGAAAAAGAAACAAAGGTGGAAAAATAAAGGATTGAATGAATGACGCAAAGGACAATATGGTGTTCTAGAATTGGGGCGGGTAAGGAGTTTTAAAATCGAGATTTGCCATTGTAACTAGCACACGTTCAGCTCATGGTTGACTTGTTGTGAATCGTATTATTACATCTATATTAGGTTTGGATTGACGTTACTTCGTTTATTGCGAACCATCTGCGAGAGGAGACGAGACCATATGATGCAAAGAAGAGAATTGAAGTGAATGACGTCTCTTTTCTTTCACTGGAAACTCACACCCAACCCAAGCGAGGAAATAGTCGTTGTTTATGGGTACTTGATAAAACGGAGTAGAACAGAATTTGGGATGCCGGCTCTGGTCTGGTCAACACTGGGTGGAGCAGAGACAATTATACTGTCAGTGGTCGTTTTCGTAAAGGCTTTCATAAGAATTTGATTTTATATCTCTCCTAAAAAAAGCGACGAACGGACAAAGGTATATCGCGAAGAGTGTAAATACATAAGATTTGTTTTAATCAATTCACTCTAAGCAAGGCAATAATGCCACTAAGATGCAAGTGGCTGCTGGGAGTGAAAGAAAATGAGAAGACTTAAGAGGGAACCGGAAACCCAATCCTAAACAGAAGACAAGAGATAAACACTTACTCCTGTTCAAATGCAATCAGGGTCTTGTTCTCCTTCTTGTGGGGAGGCAAGACTCCTAAGGCATGTCAGAAGATATATTACCTCCACCCTTTTGAAGTCGGTCTGGGTATACCTAGTGCTGAGATTTGTCAACATACGCTTCGCATCGTGTTCCTAGACCGAATATATTCACAAGTGGATGGGAATGACAAATTCTGGAAGGAAGACGCCAGTAAGAACTTCCCATCCCTAAGAAGTGTGTACTTGTGCCCGCCATTTAGCCCGAGGTGAGTTCTCTTTCTATCGTGAATGCCGGTTAGCTATCAAGTTCCTCTTATGGGCGACGGATGGCCTCTCCGACGTCCGGGTGTTGTCTTGTAAGGCATTATATCTGGTGTTAGTGAGGGGGTCTGTTCAAGATGGTTTGATTGGCGAGCTCGTATAACGAAGCAGGAGGCTCGCTCCAATGGCCTCGGATGCCTGGGTTGAAATGCCTCGCTAACGCTGAGGCATCATTTATCTGGCTGGTGTTGCGAAGGGCCCTTTGAGTTGGCAAAAAATTGTTCAGCAGGCTTGGATAAGATACGGTGACAGGGGCCAAGATCAGTCGCGATAAGAATGTTGGCTTGCGGTTGGACGTGTGGAAGAGATTTTCGCTTCTTGGGTCTTTCCTCTGGACACACGGACAGGTCAAGATACTCGGCGTCTGGTTCAGTCCCGATCCCTTGCTGGTCGGAGGTGCCGGAGAAAGTCGAGGTAGCAGTTCGTCTGTGGTCTCGGAGGAATCTTTCCTTAAAGGGTAACATGGAAGTATGTGTTTCGCACATCTACCCAATTCTCCATTACCGACTCTCCGTGCTTCCGCTCCAATATGTCATACTAAGGCAATTACTTAGGGTCGTGTTCTATGGCGGGAAGAATTTCGCTTAAAGCCACTATTCAACCTTGTCTGATCGGCTAAGTTCTCTGTAGCTTAGTCGGTCGAAAGCACATTGTATCTAAGGAAGGTTCCCTCTGTCTAGAGTAACGCAGGTTCGGATATTGCCGGTGAACGCTTATTTTCTTTGATAAAGATTTTCTCGAATATTTAGGCCGGTAGACGGAAATAAAAAATATGCTGTTTAATTCTCAAATTCGAATATCCAGTAAAAGTGAGTTTATATATATATATATATATATATATATATATATATATATATATATATATGTATGTATGTGTGTGTGTGTGTGTGTGTGTGTGTGTGTGTGTGTGTGTGTGTGTGTGTGTGTGTATAATGTTATCGAAGAAAATCTAATTTGCTTTTACTCAGCATAAACTTTGACTCTTCCTCTTTGTTGTTGCCATTACAACGTTTCGGTTCTTTTGCAATCTGGTCTTCGTCAGGTCTCCGTCTAGAAGTGTAACCTTCATGGATTTCGAGCTGAATACTTAATTTAATCTACGAGGGTGGACTGATCTCGTTCCGCTGCCCAGGCCTAGAGATACCTCATCTTGTTCAAAGTCTCAGTGAAATGAGGCATGGCTGATCATGTATTGAGGGTAAAAAAGGAGGGTGATAAGCAACTCCCGTGGAATAAAATAAAAATACTAGATGGAGAACAAAACAGGAGTATCAGATATTTGAAGAAATCTTCTGGGCTATGACAACCTCCTCAGTAGGCCTAGTAGAGAAATAAGTATAATTTTCATAAAGAAAGAAAAAAAGGCAGTACGGTTTCAGTAGCGCAAGATAACAGAAGAGGCAGCGAAGGAGATCAGGCCTGACAGCAGCAACAGCAAAGGCAGTGAGAGACAGGAAAGCAAAACAGTAGGTTTATGGCTCCATGTTTTATGTTCAGGTCAATATACTCTCAAAGATTAAATAAAGGGTTCAGGCCGAAATTCTATGAAGGTTACACGGATTGATATCTGAAGAACTTTGGTAGACACAACGGTCGGAGCGTTGTTATAACAACAACAAATATAAGGACAATAGTTAAAATTTTACTAATGAAAATAATGATAACTTGTCAGAGAAATTCAGAAAAAAGTAACCGTTCTAAATATAATTTTGTACAGTTTTTGTAAATATCTAAGTGTTTACAACAGCTGCGATATCACAGGTAGGATTTATTTAAAAAAATAGTCAAAAGTAACATTCTTTAATGAGAAGGTGAGAGAAGTTATCTATAGAATTGGAAAAAAATTGACTACATGAAAATTATATATTTTAGACTCTAGCTCTCACCGTCTTTTATAAATAAATCTCTTAGGCATGTATATAGTGGTCTGAAAATTGCATGGCATGGCAGCGGAGAAAAGAGATTAAAATATTTGACTCGCAGACGCTGTTCGAATTCTCCGAATTTTGGGGTACCATCTTGTATATAGAACATGCATTGTAGATTGTGGAAAAAATAATGAGCAGCAGCAGCAGCAGAAGAAGAAGAAGAAGAAGAAGAAGAAGAAGAAGAAGAAGAAGAAGAAGAAGAAGAAGAAGAAGAAGAAGAAGAAGAAGAAGAAGAGCAGGATGGTAGTGACAAGAGGAAGAAAAGAACAGCAAAAAAAATGTGGAAACGATAAAGAGGATAACGAGAAGAAGACAAAAAGAAGAAGACGGAGGAGGAGGAGGAGGAAGAAGAAGAGGAAAACAAGAACAAGAACAACAAGAGGAAGAAAAGAAGATAAAGGGAAAAGGAGAGGAAGGACGGTAACAAAAATAATGCGGGGCGATAGAAGAAGAAGAAAAAGAAGAAGAAGAATAACAGCAGCAAGATCAAGATAGTGGTGAAAAGAAGATAAAGAGAAAAGAAGACGAAGAGCAAGAAATGCAACAAAAAGAATGTGGGACGGGTATAGGAAGATGTTGAAAAGAAGATAGAGGAGAAAGAAGAAGAAGAAGAAGAAGAAGAAGAAGAAGAAGAAGAAGAAGAAGAAGAAGAACAACAACAACAACAACAATAAGAAAAAGTGGAAAGAAGAAGAAGATGATATTAAGAAGAAGAGCAATAATAAGATGATGGGACGAAGAAGAAGAAGAAGAAGAAGAAGAAGAAGAAGAAGAAGAAGAAGAAGAAGAAGAAGAAGAAGAAAGTGGAAAGAAAATTATGTTAAGAAGAAGAAGAAGAAGAAGAAGAAGAAGAAGAAGAAGAAGAATAAGAAGAAAGTGGAAAGAAAATGATGTTAAGAAGAAGAAGAAGAAGAAGAAGAAGAAGAAGAAGAAGAAGAAGAAGAAGAAGAAAATGAGGACAAGAACAAGGAAAAGGAAAAAGTCAAAGCTTGTAACACATGTAATACAAATAGTCACAAAGGAATTAAATTGTTTGTTCAATTCTTAGTTTTATCTATCGACGCCGTTCACATCTCTCGGGTTTGTAAAACATTTCAAGTGAAAACCAAGTCTTCACCGCTTGCTGTCGGCATCTGGGTAATAGAATCGTCTTTTACTAACATCGGAAGTGACACGGGATGACGTCAAAGCGGTGTTCCCTCGAGACTGTACCTCGAGGAAACATGACACGGAAATATTCATGTGTGCGTAGCACGGGTTAGGGGCTGGTTTTGAGGCGGTTGTTTTTGGTATAAACCAGATATCATGATGTGGCAAGGGTGATTAACAGAAGCAAGGAAAAAAGTCGGATGGGAAAGAAATACCATGAAATGTTAGATGCAAGGACAACAAAGATGGATGGACGGAAAGAAGGTGTGGGAAACAAGAAAGATAATTGAGAAAAGAAGAAACAGAAGAAGACAAATAATAATAATAATAATTAAAAGAAGAAGAAGAAGAAGAAGAAAAAGAAGAAGAAGAAAAAGAAGAAACGGAAGAAGACAAATAATAATAATAATAATAATAAGAAAAACAAGAAGAAAAAGAAGAAGAAACGGAAGAACAACAACAACAACAAATAATAATAATAATAATAATAATAATAATAATTAGAAGAAGAAGAAGAAGAAAAAGAAGAAACGGAAGAAGACATATAATAAAAATATTATTATTATTATTATTATTAATAATAATAATAATAATAATAATAATAATTAGATGAAGATGAGGACAAAGAAGAAAAAGAAGAAGAAGAAAAATAGTGATAAGAAGAACGATTTGGAAAAATATTTTAAAAGTGCCATATGAAAAAGAGTGAGGGAAGAAGAAGAAGAAGAAGAAATGGTAGAATACAAATAATAATGATAATAATCATAATAATAATAAGAAGAAGAAGAAGAAGGAGAAGAAGAAGGAAAAGAAGAAGACAAATAGAGATAAGAAGAATGATCTTGAAAGATATATGAAGAAGACTGAGGAAGAAGAAGAAAAATAAAAAAAAACGCATGAGGAAAATAAGAAAAAAAAGAAAGACAGAAGAGGAAGAAAAAAGAAAAATGCAAAAATGAAAAAAAAACCAAATAAATAAAAAATGTAGTAAAATAGTTTAAGAAGAAATGTTGTGAAAGAAAAAGAAAACATTAAAAAGCAACAAGAAAAAAGAATAAAGAAAGGAGAAAATGTGTATCTAGAAGCAGGAAAGATTAGGTGAAAAAGGACTTTGAAAGTCGAAGAAGAAGTAGAAGTAAAAGAAGAAAGAAAAAGAGAGAACGGGAAGAGTTCTAGTAAAAGAAAAGATAATATTTTATAAATAATTATAATACAAGGAATAAAATCTGAGACATATAGCAGAAACATAAGAAAGCAGTAAAAGGAAATGAAATACTAAATTATATTTATATTAATAATAATCAGAATAAAGCATCAGATAATGATCAGGACAGTAAGATGGAATAATAATAATAATAATAATAATAATAATGATAATAATAATAATAATAATAACAACAACAACAACAACAAAGAGAAGAAGACTAACAAGATGAAAACGTGTTTGGGGAAAGGCGAAACCTGTAATAAAATAAAGCAATAATAGTAAATAGAACCATAAAAGCCAGGAGAGTGTAGTGAATAAAAAATAACTTGAATGAATGTAAATGAAACATAAAAATGACAGGCTCTGGAAGAAGTAGATGAAGAACCAAATAGAGAAGAAGAAGAAGAAGAAGAAGAAGAAGAAGAAGAAGAAGAAGAAGAAGAAGAAGATGAAGATGAAGAAGAAGGAGGAGGAGGAGGAAGAAGAAAACGAAGAAGAAGAAGAAGGAGGAGGAGGAGGAGAAGAAGAAGAAGCTGGTGCTGTTGGTGGCGGAAAGAAGTAGTAGAAGAAGAAATAGACGGAGACAAAAACGGAGAATGAAAGTGCCATATGACATAGAGTAAGGAAAGAAGAAGAAAAAATGAATAAATCGAAGAAGGAAAAGAAAGAAACACAGAAGATGGAGAAGAATGAAAAAGAAAAGAAAAATGTTGAAGTAAAATAAAGTAAATGAAGAAAAATGCAGGACAATAGCCGAAGAAAGAGGATTGTTAAATGAAAAAGAATAAAAGAAAGTAAGAAAGAAAAGAACAAGAAGAAGAAAAAAGAAGGAAAAAGGAATAAAGAAAGACGTTAGAAAGCGAAAAAGTGAATGTACAAAGAATAGAAGAATAAGAATATATTCACAAGATGACGATGACGGTGGTGGAAAGATGGTGATGATGACGATGAAGAAGAAGAAGAAGAAGAAGAAGAAGAAGAAGAAGAAGAAGAAGAAGAAGAAGAAGAAGAAGAAGAAGAAGAAGAAAAGATTTCAACAATATTTTGGTTGTAGTGTTGGTGGAAAAAGAAGAAAATATTAACATGATAATGATGATGGCGTTAATGGTGAGAAGAAGAAGAAGAAGAAGAAGGAAGAGGAGAGGATAGAATTAATATTGATGAAGAAATCCGAGATAAAAGTTGAAAGCGATAACAAAACGGAAGTAAAAAATATGAAAAGGAAATAGAGAGAAAGAGAAGAAAAGAATTTGGCTATTTGCAGGCAGAGGCAAGGAATTTAGAATAATTGAAGAAAAGTGAAGTTAAAACCGAGAAAGAAATCGTGAAAGACTGAGAATGAATGACAGAGCGAAAGGAAGGTAAATAATTTCTAGCAAGTGTTTGCATATCGAACAAGAACGTCCATCAGGTTATGTTGGGAAAACATTTCGAATTTCGTTTGCCTTATCCACTTCCGGGTGTGGGCGATCATGGTTCTCCACAACTGCCTATCTTTTCTTGCTGCAAATAACTTTTGACATTCGCCATCCTTGTTCTGCCGTCCATTCACACAAAACCTTTTAAATTAGGTTACCTGCTGTTTCTGCTGCTCCTCTTTCCTTCAGTGTGTCCTGACAGTGTTTGAATCTCCAAGCCCTCTTTCCTCATTATGGGTCCCAAAAATTTCAACTCTTTCCGATTGTAAGTATAAGTTTCCTTGTAGTTCCTCTTTTCTTTCAAATTTCATCGTTGCTCATCTTCTGTCTATAGTATTCCTAGTATTCAGTTGAACTGCATCTCTGTTGCCTTAAGTCTCCCTTTCATTTGCGAAGAGATTGTCCGGCAGTCAATGACGTATAAAAAGATTGTTATTACATAGCAGTTTAGCACGCTTTTATTTGTTTCTTAACAAATTTTTTCTATCTTAAAACTTTGCTTCTTTTGGCATTCTATACATTTTCTGATTTCTGTGTCACAATTTCTGTCGTCTGTTAATATACTATTAACTAACCTACCTTCCGGACGGGTAGTTTTTTAATGTATTATTTTGTTTTTTTGTTTACAGTAAGGTTCGCCCTGTTCAAGGTCCAGGGCCACGTAGAGGGTTATATTAAGGGGCATTTTATACGGATGGGAAGGGAAGATAACGGTTAATCCTAAAATTGAACAGGTTAAGATTGTAATATCTAAATTAATATTAGATCAAGCTCCAGGCGACCATTCCCAAAAGCAGTATCCCTCCTTCGGGTGGAGTCTGGTGTCGTTACTCGACACCTGCTGCATCGCCAAAAAAGAGGTAGTGCCAAGGGGTCTTGAGCAATTTTTGAACGGTTTCTGAAATCCCACATTCGTCTTGACATTGTGTCACATTCTGTACGACGTTGGCGTGTGAATAAATAATTACTGGACTACTTTTTTAAAATCATTTCATTCACTAGGACACAGGGGGTTATTGGGAGTGAAAGAAAGCGAGATTTAGTGATGACCCTGCGGGGAAAAAAAGGACAATAAAAGAACAGGGTCCAGAAAGACAGAAGATGGTGATTGACTTGAATTTATGTAACATTTTTGAAAAATATTGCTTACTTAATACAAGCCCCAAGAGCCACTCAACCTAGAAGTTTACTAAATAAGGTTGTTGATGTAGAGGGAGGCAGGAAGGGAGGTGTATATTATGAGGATATGTCGAATAGATAACGATTGATTCTAGATTTGAAGTGGTTGGGAAAGCATCCTCTCGGGAGTCTCTTCTCACGAACCTGTTCTAACTATACGAATACGTAACAAAGGGTTTTAAGTCACTGACCAAGCACTGAATCTGTTTTGAAAATATTCATGCTGATACTAAAAACATTTTAAGTCTGCTTCACTTGTGTCCGTATCAAAGATGGATATCGTCTTCCAATTCTGTTTACGTTCTTTGCGAGGATTCTTCCACGCAAAGGACGAAAATATAATTGGACATTACTACCAATTATTACCAATTCTGTTTTATACCTACGCTTGAATGCTTCAACATGTTTTCAAATTCAGTGCGCATTATATATGACAGATAATTATTCCAGAGTTCCTAGCGCAAATTTAGGGCTGCGTATTATACATGAATAATTAGGGAAATTTCGTAGACAATTTTTTATACAATTTCTGCCTGAATTTCTGGGATGAAGAGTCATCGTTATTTACACTATTTACATGCGGGCTATTATTCTTATCGTTGTTGTTGCTGTTGTTGCTATCACACTGTTTCGGCCGTAGCACCATCTGGCCTTCATCAGATGCATATCGGTTTATCCGGGTAACAATGTCAACATCACGGAAGTATGGAAATTTAAATATCTAGGAAGTGTTTTTTAACAGAGGGCGGAAAATGCAACAGCGAACTCTGAAGATGCATTATAATAGAGAAAGATGTCTTTCAAAAAATAAGCAATGTATTAAAAAACTGGAAAATTTCCTTATAAAAAAGAAAAGAAAAAAAGAGTGCTGAACTGTTATGGAATATCGGATCTCCTTATATGGCAGTGAATGATGGACAATCTCCTCAAAGATGAAGAAGAGACTTTAGGCAACTTGCACTAAGGTGGAGGAGAGTTATTACATTTCGGTTGAAAGGTTTTAAAACACCCCTTCTATGTTTTCTAAAGTTGTCCTTATTCTTACACGATCATACAGCTAACTTCAAAAAATATTATTCTATTGGATATTTACGAGAATCTTCTATAAACGTGAATTAAATTAGAAAAAAAATAGCTTTAAAAATAAGATTAATAGGAAAGATAACATTTCGCCCAGGGACTTTGTGCTCGTCCTGTAAACGAACGTTTCTCGCAGGTCAATCCATCGATGGCAGTCGATTTTCAGTGTACGCTCCTGTGTATTCTATTAGCGATAACATGTACACGTCTTCAGACACGTGGTAGTGCGTGTTCGTTACGCGTAGCACAAGGTGTGGCGGGTCGGAAGATGCTGTGTTTACAAGTCTCTCTCTCTCTCTCTATCTCTACCCCCTTTCCTTCTCCCCTCCTTTTCTTCTGCCGCTCCCTTCCATCTCGACGTACAAATGTAATAATAATAACAGCGTCAATTTACGATGCTACTTCGCGCCGTTGGCAGATAAGGAACTTCGGCCAATTATTGTTTGTAATGATCGCTAATGCAAAGCGAAGCCTCGACAGGAATGGAGAGGCGTTGGGTAAGGTAAGATGAAAGCTGACTAGCAATAGGAACGAGCTATACTGAACGAGTATGCGTTTAGTTTGGGTAAGAGGTGAGATCCGGTGGAGGGTGTGCCGGCGAACGAAAATCATGGAGAACAAGCCGATTTCCGTGGGAAGCAACTAAGCTGTATCTAGAATGAAGAGTACCACATCAATTGACTGGTCTGCCCGTAAAAGTAGAGAACTGTTTTTAGGGGGGGGAGAGGGATAATTTATGCAGATTATCATTTTCATGACAAGTGTTCCGATGAGGTTTTATCCTTAGTGTATCGACTGCATGAAATGAAGCGTGCTACTAGATTGGGAATTAGGTCTCACCGCTTTTCAGTTGAACGCGTTAGATGCAACCGTATCTTCTATTCTGACAGTTTCTTTTCGCGCACTTCTCGCCTGTGGAATTCCTTTTCAATTTCTTGCTTCCCTGCGACCTACAATCTTCAAAAATTCTTAATGAATACTGTTCTTTTATTTCCTTTTCCTTACTTCTTCGGTAAAATTTTCTCATTATCTTTCTCCCTGTAGCCCCTCCCCCCAGCGTCCTAGTGGCATTATTGCCTTGCTTGGGATGAAATGATTCAAAAATTCTTCAAGCCACATTTGTCAAAATCTAAAAAACATTGATTTTTATTATTTTAGAAGGAGTGTCCTGTTCATAATATAAATATAGTATTAAATCGACCCCTGACTTCTTAAAGGGTTATCTGTAACTTTGTTTTTATTTACAAATGTTAATAGTCTTGGGTATAACGATAAACTACATCCAGTAGCAAGGCTTCCGACTGGAGGTTTTGAGGATCACGGAACCACCTCTTAATTGCTGTTAGTGCCACGCCTACCTTGACCCGGGGTGGTAGCACTTGTTAGGCTCCCAGTTATGGCAAACAGTATCCCCCACCAACATTAAAAATATATAAAAATACATTTTTGTAGTAAAAATACCAGAAATACATTTTTATATAAAAAATTTTATATAAAAAATTACCAACAATAAAAAAATTATCAACAATTATTTTTGTAGTGAAATTACCAACAATGCATTTTATAGTAAAATTGGCCAGCAGTAGATTTTTAAAGCAAAATGATCAATAATACATTTTATAACAAAACTAGCAGCATGGCCCGGCGTTGCCCGTGCTTGATTCAAAAATCGTCCGACTCATACAGCAATCGCTATCACTTGACTTAAAATATTTTTGCCCTTCCTTGCCTTTAAAGGAGTGCCCTTTGCCGTGCTGATGTTGCTACATGCCTTATTTCTTGCCTATCTCACACCGCGAATTCTTTCTAAGCTCTATACTAAACATTAAATCTGTTACGAAAAAAGAACTAAACAAAATGAACACAAAACGATCAGCTTTAAAAAAGGACTCGTACCTGGAAAAACCGAATGAAAAAAGAATGTTAACAACAAATACTTTTACACACCCAACCCAGTTCTGCGGAATCAGAATCAACGTTGAGTTTAAGCAAGCGAATGAGCCAACTGAAGTAAAGTGCCATGCAGATTTAAATTTTTCCCACTTGTGGCGAATGCAGCTATCGATTTTTTTTGCATGTTAGCATGCTAGTTAACATTCGTGTCAGTCAGCTGTTGGCTCTCACGCTGGCCAATAGAATCTTCCTGCCTATTCGTGGCAGCCAGCTATATGCTCTCACTCTGGCCAGTAGAAAATAGCCACAAACTACATGAAAACTGCCGTAGAAGCTTGAAAAATCGATTATTTCCACTATCGATGGGAGTTGGGAAATGCAAAGCGTGTCTTGTCCTTCTTGATAACCTGGAGCATGTGCATGTAAATTTTGGTGCAAATCCGTCGAAAATTGCGGCCGTGCATTCGTTACGCACACACACACACACACACACACACACACACACACACACACACACACACACACACACACACACACACACACACTTCCTGCCTTTTATAGATAGAGATGTCCAACAATACATTGCAGAATGACAATCAATCCGACACTAAATATATATATATATATATATATATATATATATATATGAATACATTTTATAGTAAAATTACGAGTAGGTAAGGGAGACGGTGTATACAGAAGAAGAAAGGGCTTACGGCCACATGAAGTTGATACATTGGTTCCCGTACAATCATCAAAGTTAAGCAACGTCGGGTTTGGTCAGTACCTAGATGGGTGATCCCTTGGGAATACCAGGTGCTGTAAGCTTTAGATGTACGGGTGGTGTAATGAATAATGGCTCGGAATTGTTAATCGGATAGTTGATTTCGAATTAACCGTTATATTCAGTTACGCGCAAACAGCCTTGGGAAAGGCATGAATCCACCTCTTCTCCCACAAGCTATGAGTTACACTTATATCCGCAGATGACACTGAGTTGATAGCCGGCTGAGAAAGGAAACTACAGGACCTCCGAGACAAGGTGGTAGAAGAAGACAGAATCAGCAAGAGAAAAAGGCCCAAGATGCAAGCTACGAATTGGAGATATAAACATCAAGCAGGTGCAGAAGTACAAATATCTGGGAAAAAGAGGATGGAAAAACGAACTGGACTAGCGAAAGAGACGAAGCAAGGAAAAAAGAACTGAGAAACGGAAAAGAATCATTAGAAACAAAGAAAAGAGTGCAGGATTACTGTGTGGCATCCATCCTCTTATATGGCAGTGAATGATGAACAATTTCCCTAAAGATGGGGGAGAAACTAGAAGCAGTAGAAATGCAGTAATTTAAAAATTCTGAAAGAACTAACGACATTTTTTACTGTTTATAAATACATGTTGAAAAAATAAAGTCCTTTTATTGATCTTGGCAAAATCTATCAAACGACGAAGCGTATCGAGTAAAATAAGTTTTTCCTTTTGTTATATATATATATATATATATATATATATATGTAATTGTTTATTTAAAACTTATAACATCAATATGTTATAAAATCACTACAAAAATAGCCATTTTGTTTCAACACCTCCGTTGTCTTCTCAAGTGATAGTGTTGAATGTAGAATAAAGGGTTTTAAAAGGTTCAAATTAATTCTTGCGAAGGATCGTTAATTAATTTGGAACTTTTAAAACCCTTTATTCTACATTCAACATCATCACTTGATAAGACACCGGAGGTGTTGAAACAAAATGGCTATTTTTGTAGTGATTTTATAACATATTTATGTTATAATATTTAAATAAATAATTATATCTGCTCTACTCTGTATTGAGCACTCTTTTAAGAATAGTAATTGTTGGTTATTGGAATTTATTCCGTATACACCAATCCTATACTTGGATATATATATATATATATATATATATATATATATATATATATATATATATATATATATGTATATATATATATATATATATATATATATATATGTGTGTGTGTGTGTGTGTGTGTGTGTGTGTGTGTGAATAAAAAAGAAACAAGAGGAAAAACTATTCTTATGCTTCTAAAGGAACTGGGTGGAGACCCTACCAGGATTTATTATCGATGGGCGTAATGTTAACAATATAAATTGCTCAGGTGACACTGAGTTGAGGACCTCCGAGACAAGGTGGTAGAAGAAAGCGAGAAAAAAGAACTAACCATCAACTTCAAGAAGACAGAAAATATGGTCATCAGCAATAGAAAAAGATTGAGATGCGAGTTGTGAATTGGAGATATAAGCATCAAGCAGGTGCAGAAGTTCAAATATCTGGAAAGCGTTTTAACAGAGGGTGGAAAATGTGACACCGGGACCCGAATACGCATTGGACTAGCGTTCGAGAGTCATTTAAAAACCTGTGCAAACCTGAGAAACGAACAAATTTTGTTTGAAACAAAGAAAACAGTGCTGGAATTTTTAAAAATCAAGTTCACCCCAAGGAACACAGTAAAGCCATTAAGACACATGGGGTTACTGGGCGTGGAAGAATTAGACATCTTTACTACGGAAAGAGAAAGAGTAATCAGGAAGACAGTAGATGTCCGGATGTAGTCTATCGCCATACTCAGGAATACAAAGTATTGAGCTTTGGGAGAGACTTGCATTAATACGAAAGGATCTGGAGGAGTTTCCGTTCAGGATATCTTTCATTATGGTGTTGGGATTGCTATGAATTTAGTGTGAAATCAGAAGGGTTTTTGGTTTGTGATAATAAACGTGAAAAGCATGTTCTTCATATTAATCACAACAATTTTAGCGTAGACATACAAATTGAATAAATCTCAAAGGCAATATTGAACAAATAAACAAAGGTAGTCGTGAATTCAATTAGAAACAAACATTGAATATTTATGTACAAATAAATTATAATACAATTTTGGAAAAAGTTGTGTTTCAGTTGAAATACTTGAATGTTTGAAGAAAAGTTGAATTAAGTATTTTATGAACTCAAAGTTCAGGAATGTTCCTTTGTTTAGCAAAAGTGTTCACATAAAAATTTAAGGAAAATTTATCGAGGGATAAATTTTAAAGTAATGTAGTTGCGAGATTTTTGCTGAATTTTGTATGTTCTTGTTTTGGCAGAGTTATTCTCCTTGGACTGTATTTTTTTATATTAATGCTTACATAGCAATTTCTGTTTAGTAGTGTAGATTACACTTTTTTTAGAAATGTACAAAGATTTCAGAGAGAGAGAGAGAGAAAGAGGTTGAAGGTTGAGTCAGGTGTTGACGCGCGAAAAGTCCTTTAAGTCAAGATGTAGACACGCGTGGATCTCTGTAGAAATCTCTCTGAAGGCGATTTGCTGACTGACTGGTGAATTGGACTGAGATTCGTCCTTTTATTTACTCTGAGAAGTTAGAACAGGCTCCCAGGGCTTTGGCGGCAAAAACATCCTGGGGGCGTCTCGACCAATAATAAGCCGAGTTTCGCAATGTGTGGTGTTGATTGGTCGAAACTAGCTCTTATGGAATAGTCCACCTTTAAACGGGGTGAGTGGAAAAATACGGACGATTCTAGAATGGTATCCATTTTCTTAAATCCTCACGAGCATATTTAGGGCGAGAGATATAAGGGAGAGAACGAGCCACTTACCTGACGAGCTTGCGTGCAGGGATGGAAACAGTTTGAAACTGTGCTTACGTCGTTAATAACTGCGTGTCCTTTTCCGGATTCGTAACAGTACGCTGTCATCAATGACGTAAGCATAATTTTAAATTCAACATTTGTAAAAAAAAAAAAAAAAGAAGTACAAATAACTTTATGAAATCAGTGATCGATTTCCACTGTATTTATGCTATGAACAAAGTTCCACTTCCAAATTTTAAAAAAAATCAATATTTTCCGATTCTGACAAATGATCTGGGTATAGGGATGTCTAATAAATACTTAGCTACAAAAATTGTCAAAAGAAAGACTTCCTTGTTTTGTTTTTTTTTGTTTTTTTTACGAACGGACCATTAAATTTAAGTAGTACCTAGTTGCATCAGTGCCGGTGATAGGTGTTCCAGTCCAGCTTAAGAGCCAGAATTCCGACTATTCATATCATATAATGTATTATCTAATTTATTAATCAATGGATATATCATGATGTTCTAGGCCTACACTAAAAAACTAAGTGCCAGAACTGCTGGCCTATTTCAAAAGCGCTCCATTGGGAGTAACTTGTTTTAGTTTCGGTTTGGTTTTATATAGTTCACTGCTGTAGTCAACTTAAGAAATTCAAAGGATGGTTTGCTATTATATTTGGAATAGCAATAGCTTATTTAATTGAAGTAAGTATAACATTTATTTATTTTCTTTCCTTCGGATTTGCTGCATTATTTTGTTTATTTCAAAAACAAGAAATTTATATAAAATTCACTAAATAATATAATTTCGGAATCTTGGTCTTGTCACTTGAAAGTTTAACAGATTTTTATTGAAAATTAATCTAATATTATTAAGTATTAAGATATTTATTAATAAAATCAGATACACTAATAATAAACTTTAGTTTTTGTTTGTTTGCGTAATTTGTGTCACTAATAAGAAAAAGTATGTTGAATTTTTACCACAGTTCTTGTAATGTAACATTTTATGCTAGAAACTTAAAGGGAAAAAAATGAATGGTCTAAATCCAAACCTTATGGAACTCTCATCCGTCTTCAAGTTCTAGACAAAGTAGTATGGTATTTTGCTTCTTACTAGACGCAGTTATTCGTATAAAATATCCTCCAAACCATTTTGCGTCCTATAAATCGAAGGCTGGTGACCGGAGTTATAAGTTTGGGGTGTGGAGTAACCGTCAGCTTCCAAGTTATATCCGATTCGGAGCCCTTTAACGTAAAACAAGTCCAGTGTTTCAAAATTAAATTAACAACGTTTTGACAGAAGCAGTTAGGATACAGGGATGTTGACAAGAAACGAAATTACTGCTACAGTAACACCTGCCTAAATAACGCCTTCCTTCCTTATCTCCATTCTTCTTAAACTACTGGTCACAAATCAGCATCATATATTATAGTAGCTTTAAAAATAATACTACTGCATATTACGTTTCAGTGCTATTATGCACTCTAACCTGATTATTACATAATAAATAATTACCATATACGAGGGTCATTCAATAAATAAGGTGACATTTTTCGGTATAAGGACTTCTAATACAGATAGAAGCTTACTCTTCTTTATTTTTTTTTGTTTTACTTCTTTTTCACATGGATTTAATTTCTTTTGCAGATTAAAAAAAAACTGAGAGTTTTGGCGATTAACAAAGATGGCCGACCAAAAAGCATGCTCCAGGATTGAACAGCGGTCAGTTATCAAGTTTTTGGTTGCTGAAGGGTGTAAACCAGTTGAAATTCATAGGAGAATGTCAACTGTGTATGGTGCCACATGTTTCAGCCAAAAAATGTCTACAAGTGGGCTAAATTGTTTAAAGAAGGACGGAGCAGTGTTGAGGATGAAGACAGACGTGGGAGGCCTACAGAAGTGAGGTCTCCTGAGGTGATCGAATCAGTCAATGACCTCATTCAGTCTGACAGAAGTGTGACAGTGGATGACTCTGCAAGGACCTTGAAAGACATAAAGAACAAACGCAGGGGTCATCAGTCAGAAGGAGTCATCTTGCATCATGACAACGCAAGGCCTCACACAGCAGCCCAAACGGTGCAGACCATCAACGAGCTGGGCTGGGAACTGCTCCCTCATCCCGCTTACAGCCAAGACCTTGCCCCTTCAGACTTTCACCTGTTTGGTCCCTTGAAAGCGTTCACGAGAGGCACGAAGTTTAAAAGTGACGATGAAGTCAAAAGTGTTGTGAGCGACTGGCTGAGACATCAGTCCAAAGATTTTTACGCTGAGGGAATACGGAAGATGGGGACAGATGGGAAAAGTGTGTGACAGTGCTGGGAGACTATGTTGGAAAACAAAGTAAGCTGGTATCTGTATTAGAAGTCCTTATACCGAAAAATTCACCTTATTTATTGAATGACCCTCGTATTTAGCACTTTTCGGTCTGTGATGAATTTGTCACCATTAGTCACCATCCTGAAATCTGCTATTCACTAGGTAAAATTGGGGATAGTGGGGGAGGTCTAGGAAGTACCAGGAAAAAAACTTTTGCCGATTTCTTCCTTGAAATTTTTTCGGGGGTGGGTGGGGATGCGTATAATGCGTCTTATAAGCAGTTAAATACGGTATGCCCGAACCGAAAATTATGAAATTTTATTTGATTTAAAGAAATCATTTATAAATCAGATTTTTGGTAATCTTTTTTCTTACAACTGTTACAAAAACTCTTTGAAAAAAAAGTTAGTTTTAAAGGAGTTTGGTTAGTCTCAATTTTGAACAGAGACTTCCAAAGACTTTTATCCCTGATTTTTACACGGCATAATTTATTTGAAAACGCCATTATTTGTCATATAAAGTTAATTTCATATTTTTCTCTGATATTTTTATTCAGAACAAAAAAACATATTGATGATAAATTTATTTTTTATGAATAATTTGTTTATCTTTTTTAAAAAAAGTATGCAAAGATATGTCGAATTTTAGTTTAGTTTACCATTAAAAAACATAAAATTTGAAAATGTAATATTTTCAAAGTTAATGTAAAAGAAATTTATTAAGAATGTTCTATCTATCTATCTATCTATCTATCTATCTATCTATCTATATATATATATTATTTATTCGAAAATTATAATATAATACTTGATAAGCCACCAGAAGTGTTGAAACAAAATGGTTATTTTTCTAGTGATTTTATAACATATTTTCGAATAAATTATATTTGCTCTACTCTGTATTGAGCACTCTCTAAAGAATAGTATTTGTTGGTTATTGGATATTATTCCGTATACACCAATCCTATACTTGTATATATATATATATATATATATATATATATATATATATATATATAGAGAGAGAGAGAGAGAGAGAGATTGATGAATATATAATATTGCTGGTGTTAATAAAATCGTCCTCGATGTAATATAACAGAGCTATAAATTATATGTCAATAAATATACGTTTTTCCTCACCAGTCGCTCAACTTTGAATTTAATGCACAGCGCAATCTTGTGATGATGAATTGTAACTGACCGTTACATAATTTAAATATTTCTGATATATCGGTTTATCGTAATAGCGGGGTTGCCCATATTTCATACAGGGACTGTTGTTAAAAAAATTAAATTGTATTTAAAATAAACATAAATATAAGGAAAATAAATGTAAAAACACACACATACATCCACAGAAATGACTTAATTCAAGTTAAAAAGGTAGAATTATATTTTAAATATAAATATACAGATGTAAGTATCCTCGATAATCAACAAAATTAAATTTACTAAAGCTACCAATGACTGCATGAAAAAATGTATAAGGATGCTTAAAAGATCAACAAAACGGATAAAATAATAATTAAAGCAGACAAGACGGGTAACCATTATAAAATCGATGTGGGTACGTATCACAAAGCTATTAAAAAAGAAGTCAACAAATATTCTAAAAAGACACCCGATAGTAGGGAAAACGGCATCAACAGTGACGCCAAAAAAATCAGAGTTTCGAAGATAGAATCTACAGATTACATAAAGAACAATCTACTGTCCTTTTGATTACTTTATTCTCTTCCTGCTCATTATTAAAGTTTCTGTTTTTAATTTTCCACACACTGTAACCCCTTGTGTCTTAGTGGCTTTACTGCCTTGCATGGGGTGATACCGATTTAAAAAAGAAGCATTTAGCACCCTAAAAGTCCATAACGCTAATTTCTAAAACAACACACAATATAGATTACACAACGGAACTAAAATTAATATTGAAAAAAATTAGTAAATTTATCCTCGGAAGAACATACGAGAGATGCTTTAGGAATTAACAGGTGTCATAATATAGCAGAATCCATACAATAGTTTAATAATATAAAAAAGAAGAATAAGTGTACGTTCACCCAATTGGATATTAGCGATTTTTACTCATCACCGAGAATTTATTAAGGAACGACATCAACTTAACTAAAGTATACCGCCATATTATCGAAAATGAGTTTAAAATTATAAAGCATTTATATTCGTATAGTTATATTTAAATTATAATTTTATTTTTTTTTATCTTGAAGTAAGTAATTTGTATGGATGTGTATGCTATGTTTTCTCTTATATTCATGCTTATTTTAAATACAAAAAAAGTTTTTTTTTTATATTTATGTTTATTTCAAATACAAAGTAATTTTTTTTAACAACAATCCCCGTATAAAATATGGACTGCCCCACCATTACGTTAATCCGATATATTTAATATATTTAAATTATGGAATGTTCAGTGTCAATTCAGCACCTGAAAATTGCGTGGTTCATGAAACTCAGAATATATATATATATATATATATATATATATATATATATATATATATATATATATATATATATATATATATACAAGATTAATCGTTAGAATTAAGAAATAGTAATGTTTATTGACTTACAAAGAAGATTAACGGATTAAATTAAATATTAAATGCATATATTCCAAATAAGAACCGAGTAAAAACGTAAGCATATTTTTTAGTGTGTGGACCATATATATATATATATATATATATATATATATATATATATATATCAAAAGAAAGAACAGTAAGATATATAATCCAATGTTCTTATTGATATTTTTTACAAAACAGTGGTCAATGTAAATTTATAGAGCATAAATATTATAAATTAACTGATTTAAAATATGGTTTCTTCGCTACATAGTAATAACCATGTTTCAAATATGGAAGCTAAAAAAAGCACTTTGTCCTTGCCGCTGCGTATCGTGATTTGACTTTATCTAAGCAAGTGATGATAAACAAAATTGAAATGTTGTGTAGTTACATGAAATTCAAAGATTTTCAAAAGACGCTCGTGTGTAAGCCTCTTTTTGGAGATCAGTAATTTTTTTTTTTTACTAAGAGTGTTCTGTTGCTCCTGGTGTATATCTCGAGATTCTTGGCCAAATCCAAAGAAGACTACGCAATATTATCCGTCCTGACCTGGAATCTCGGCTTCAATCAGTTTCCCACCTCCGTGACGTAGCTTCACTCTGTCCTTTCTATAAATATTTTCATGGCTACTGTTCTAACGATTTCCCCTGGCCTCACCCGCATCAATTCAAGCGTTGTACTAGATTGGCAACTAGATCTCATTGTTTTACCGTTGAAATAGCTAGGTGTAACAGTTTTATTTCAGTAGCTTAATTTCTCGCACTTCTTGGCTATGGAACTCCCTTCCGACTTTTTGTTTTTCTGTCAACTAGAATCTTAAAAAAATTAAATATAACGTCCATTATCATCTTCTGTCTTTCTTAAAACTGTTCTTTAATTGTCCTTTCTCCTCACTAAAGTCTTCTTCTTTTTCATTCTCAATACTCCCTTGCGTCTTAATGGTATTGCCGTCTTGCTTGGGGTGAAATGATTAAAAAATATCTGCATATTTGATGTTTAAATATCGTGAAAACTATCTTGTCATTATTCTCATTATATAACTTTCATTAGTATTGTTTTAACCGCCGCTAATAATAGCAGTGGGATTATCCTCTATACAAGAAAAATAACTTTCTGACAATGTAGGGAATACACGCCGTTATTATTATAGGAGAAAAGAGCTAAAATAAAAGCTATGATAATTAAATATTCTATTCTCGATTTCTCATAACGAGATAGATAAACAAAGAAAGGCAGGCGATAAAGAGAGGGAAGAGGGCATTTTGGCCTTCGAGAAATCTTTGACGTCACAGGAGTCGAAGTCACGAGCTAGTGGACAAAGAGTTTTGTGAATTTGTACTCGGCTAAATAGAAATTGAAAACAGAGGAAAAATCTCTTCATTGTTAATTAAATACACAAAACAAAGTTATTGTGTCGTGTCGAGAAATCAAACTGATAACACATTTTTGTTTTTTTTATGTGTTTTTCTTTTTTTCGTTTTTGTTTTCTTGTCTGTGCCTGCGCGTGTGTGTTTATTGAATAATAAGTGAACAAGTAAATTCAAAATGCACCATGACACTTTTTAAGCAGGTAGAAAATGTAAATAAAGCTGAATTCGTGTGAAAAAAAAGTGGATAAAAGAGTTACACATTCCAAAAATATTTTTCTTTTCTCGTAGCAATAAAATCATTGTTCCAATGTTTAAGCCATGGTAAAATATAAGTTTTCTGCATACACTGACTTACACACATACACACACACGTATATATATATATATATATATATATATATATATATATATATATATTTGTAAAGGAACAGCGTACGAATAACAAAGAAAGAAATCTTCAAACACAGCTCTACAAACTTAAATAAATTTTATTACTGAGTATTTATTTTTTTTCAAGTTGGAAAAAATGAATTACAAAGATCCCAGCAAAACAAAATCCCACAAAAATAAATTATTTTTTGTTTTTACAACGCAATAGAATTGTTTGCATTAGTATGATTGAAAAATCTGAATGTGTCTACTTAACGAGATAGTCATATATTCATGTTGCTTTATGTATGCGTGTAACTTTGCAGCAGGCAGAAGTGAGCGAATGAGCGCTGTGTTATCACTATTACTATTATTTTTTTGGCATAACTCTGTTTGTATGTTTGTACCTACGTGTTGCTTACTTTACTTTAAAATCGAAAGGTTATTGCAAGAAGTTACTCGATAAAATATGTGAAATGTTCAATAATTAATTGTATGAAAGGTGTGAGCAATCAGTTTGTGTTCAACCCTGATCAAAGATTTACTGAAACTGAAAAACTA
>OZ038499.1:87474897-87502397 GCA_964036315.1 Acanthosepion esculentum | reverse complement strand
TCACAGCTCACCCGGTAAAGACGTTGATTCGTTTTATTCAGCAACGGGCATTTAACGCTTGGATAAGTCTTTTGTGCAATATATCAATTTCTTTTCCTCCATCTGCGTTCTTGTAAAATCTTTAGTGTCCGGATAGCGCAGTTAGTTTCTGTCTAAATTGTCTGGTTTTACACAGTTGCATAGAATATTAAAAAATACTGAAAAAATACAAAAAAAAAAAATCTCAAAAAAACAAACAAAAAAACAAAACCAAAAACTCGACAAAATCCAAAATATCGGCCTGCAGGTTATTTATTGGCGAAACCTGGTTTAGTCTAGCACACGGCCACATCTATTTCTCGATTAAAATCAAAGAGAATGGACAAAAAAGAAATATATCTTCTTGGAAATGGGTTTTGAACTTGAGTCTATGAGTAAACATTTATACATGAGTCTATGGATAAACATTTATACTTGAGTCTATGGATAAACATTTATAGTTGACTATTTACATCGTTCGAACTGTTGTTCTTTATTGCCATATTCACAACATCTCGGTCGTTGTATGCTTTGGCCTTCTTCAGGTGACAGACGTTGGAATTTCGAACAGATCATTTTATTTAGCCTACAGGGCGCTGGATGTTTTCTAATTCCACATGCCATGCCTTTTTTTTTGGGGGGGGGATGAAAGTGTTTCAGTTAATTCCCTTTAATAACTCAACTCTCCAAGTTTTTTCTCCCCTCTGTTGTGGCCAGGTATCATCTGAAGAAGGCCAAAGCGTACAACGATCGAAACGTCGTGAATATTTCAACAAAGATGAGGCCAACAGCCCGAAGGATGTAAATAGTGTAAATATTTACAATACCTCATCTTAGAAATATATACAGATTTAAACTTGTGTCTATGGATAAACATTTATCAGGTTTAAATTTGAGTCTATAAGTATTGGTAGATAGATTGGTTGATTGTTCTGTTTTAATGACGTATCATCTCTGTCGATTATATAATGCGTTTTTTTTTATTAAATAGAGGGTTGGTTATATCTATCTCCAGTTATTTAGTGTTATAAGTTGTGGATATAGACCAACCCTCTTCAAGGAGGCTAAGATAGCCTCTACTTTTATCTCCATGCAAAGATCCTCTAGACTGGTCATGTCATAAAATCGTTGATGTATGGAGGCAAGGTCACTACATTCGGATAGAATATCTTTTGCGATATATGCTCCCACTTCTTCCATGCTGTGGATCAGGAGGATTTCATATTTTTTTTAGGAGGAATTACTGAGTGATAAAAGTGTGTCCTATTCTGATTCTTGATAGGATGACTTCTTCCTTTCTAGAAATTCAGAGACCATAATGCTCAGAATGTGTTTAATTTTGTAAACTTTCTGTCTATATTTCTAAGATAAAGCACAGTGGATAAAGGCGTTAGTTAGATCCAGTGACAGGACCCAAAGAGTGTGAGTTCAATACCCGGTTAAGGCAGTGGAGAACTTTCAGAGGGGAATTAACAGACGATAACTGACATCCATTAGACATGGCATGTGGAACTAGAACAGTCTACCCCAGTGAGCAAAATAAAGGGTTCAGTTCGAAATTCCAACCACCTGAAAAAGGCCGGAACGTACAACGGCCGAAACGTTGTAATAAATATGGAATATTTATGATAAACATGGCGACAAAGATGAGGATAATAGACCGAATAATGTAAATAGTGTTTGTAAAGTTTGTTGTTCCATAACTCTTGCCACTTGTTTAGAATGTATGAGTTTATAGTTGCTTTGGAGTCTATATAGGGGATTTTCAAGTTTGAAATGTCCATTTTTAGGGATTGTTTACGGCCATGTCAGCTTTTCCATTTCTACAGATGCCAATATGGTTAGGTACACAACAGAAGACAAGTATTTTTTTCTTGCAGATGAGATCGACCCTGTTTCGTAATTTCGCTATTAAGGGATTGCTTGTATTTTAATTCCTCAGTAATGTAAGTTCGGATATTGAATCTGAGAAGTTCTTTGTTCATTGTCAAAAGCTAAGTCCGTGGCATTTGCTTTAGCACTAAAAACAGAGGATTTCTAGGGTAGGCCTTTTTTGATTGTTATATCATCAAATACGACTGAACATCCGACTTAGCAATGTTTTTTTTTTAAGTCAATAGGTAAACATTGGACGTGTTTATATTAGACACTATATACAAATATTGGTCGGATTAAGACTTAACTCGATAGTAACAAGTCTCGTGCTTACCTATAGACTCAACTATAAACCTGATCAATTTTACCTATAGACTCAAGTATAAACCTGATCAATTTATACCTATTGACTCAATTATAAACCTGATCAATGTATACCTATCGACTCAAGTATAAACCTGATGAATTTTACTTATAGACTCAAGGATAAACCAGATCAATTTTTACTTATTGACTCAAGGATAAACATGATCAATTTTTACCTATAGACTCAAGTATAAACCTGGTCAGCTTTACCTATAGACTCAAGTAAAACCTGATCAATTTTTGCCTATAGACTCAAGTATAAACCTGATCAATTTATACCTATTGACTCAATTATAAACCTGATCAATGTATACCTATTGACTCAAGTATAAACCTCATCAATTTTACTTATAGACTCAAGGATAAACCAGATCAATTTTTACCTATTGACTCAAGGATAAACATGATCAATTTTTACCTATAGACTCAAGTATAAACCTGATCAGCTTTACCTATTGACTCAATTATAAACCTGATCAATTTTTGCCTATAGACTCAAGTATAAACCTGATCACTGTATACCTTTTGACTCAACTAAAATCTGATCCATTTTTGCCTATAGACTTAAGTATAGACCTGATCAATATTTACTTATAGACACAAGTATAAAAATGATCATGGTATAAACCCGACTAAAATTTACGTATAGATTGACAGTCTCAAGTATAAACGACCAATATTTACCTATAGACTCAAGTTTAATCCCGACCAATGTTTACGTATAGTCAAGTAAATGTACATCCATTGCCTAGATATAGATTCAAATATTATCTTAACCAATGTTTATCTACATACTTAAGTATGATCAGGTTTATAGTTGAGTCTATAGGTAAAGATTGATCGGGTTTATACTTGAGTCTATAGGCGGACATTTGTCGTGTTTATGCTAGATGGTATATATGAACATTGGTCGGATTTATACTTGAATCGATAGGCAAATTTTGGACTTAAATCTGTACGTAAGTATTGGTTAAACATTGGTTGCGTTTTTATTTGAATCTATAGATAAACAATGGTAAACATTTTCGTTTATATCTGTATCAGTAGATAAAAATTGGTTAGAGTATACTTGAATTTATACGTAAACTTAAGTCGGATTTATACTTTAGTCTGTTATTGGGTTTGTTGAGTCTATAAACATTTTTCCACATATTATGTTTCTGTGTGCTATTTCTTTTCAGAAAGTTGACGATCATGGCTCTCCCAAATTCCCTGACCTTTGCAGCACTTAGTAAATTTTGATTTTTTTTTATCTCTTAAATCTTGTTCCTCAATCCATTTACACAAGCCCGTTAGGCAGGTTATGTATTATTTTCCTCTGTCCTTCTTGATGCCTGGTGAGTGTCAAATTTTCCAAGTCATCTTTTCTCGTGATAAGCCCTAGACATTTCTCTTTCTGAAGTTAAGTATACATCTATTTTTTGTTGCCATTTTCTCAAAACCTTGGTCGTTGTTTACATGTTCGGTTTACGTTATTCACAGCAGCATTCTGTAGAACCACATTTCTATCGCCTCAAGTTTATTCTTCATCTGTGCGGAGATGTATTCACTACGATATATAGCAGGACTGATATTACATAGCAGTTCAGTGCTCTTTTCTTTGTTTCTAACGAAAATTTTCCTGTTTCTTAATACGGGTTGAGTATCCTTTATCCGAAATTGCCAAATCCGAAAACCTCCAAAATTCGAAGTTTTTTTCAGGTATTGACATGACTTGCCAAAAACAGAAAATGTCAGAAAGCAACATGGTTGCCCGTTGCATAATTATTGCGTTGTAGCGTTACAAACAAAATGATCATTTTTTTCAGTTTATATTACACTTAACACTAACTATTCAGAATCCATGTTTTGTTTTTATACAAATACTATATCTGTATCTATTGTAACATTTTTATCAAGACACGACATTGTTGGTAGAGACTGGTAGCTTACCAAATTTTCGATCTCACACTCAAAGTAATGCCATTGATTATGCACCTTGCACCTCCAGTTTCTCACACCTGACCTAGAAGTAGTGTTTGGCGTTGCATTTATATATTTTTTGTAAGTAGGGATTATATTTTTTGTACACGTACAGAAAGTACAAAATATTATTTTAATGTGAAATCTTAATTTCACCACTTAAAGATTTGTGTGAGCATTACATGACTAGGGTCTTTACCTGTATCTGTATGTATACAAAATTTCTTAAATTTCATATAAACTACTTTTAGGGTATATTTTATTTATATAAAACTACCTTCAGGCTATATGTATAAGCTGCGTTATGAAATATAAAGGGGTATTGTATTCATGCTTGGGTTCCTATCCAAAGCTGCCGAATTTTATAGATGCTATAGACAAATTAAATAGCCTAAAATCCGAGAACCGAAGCACTTCCGGTTTTAAGAATTTCGGATAAAGGATTCTCAAACTGTACTTTGCTTAGATTTTGGAAGACATCTTTCGCTATTTCAATGCAACTTCTGATCTCGGTGACGCACTTTCTTTTGGCGTCTCCAATTCGTTGTTTGCATCTTGGACTGTCCCCTTTTGCTGACAACCATGCATTCTGTCTTCTTGATGGATATTTATTGCTTACTTTTTTGTATTCTTCTTTTTATTTTGTCTGTTTTTAAATTTTGCTTATCGTTGTGCTACTCGACAAAATGGATCTCGATGTCGCACTTTCCGTTCAATTCCCATATATTTAAATTGTTGTAGTTGCCCGATTTTAAAATACCTGCTGGGTAAATATTGGTTGTGTTTATACATTGGCAGACATTGGTATCTTTAGTAAAACATTAGTGGGTTTATACTTGAGGTACAGGTTGATTGTGTTTATACTTGAGTCTATAGATAAACACTGATAAATAAACATTATTTTAACATTGTCTTACTGCAAAGAGTATTAATTTTAATAACATTGGCTTAGCATGAGACGCCCAGTTAGGAGCGAACTCAGTAACGGTCTACGAAAAGAGTTTATTCAATATTGTTACAAAGTAAGACGCCTACTATACTCTTTATAAATAACTGAGTCGTGGTGCGGGCTATTCGTATCTTCATTTTCTTGTTGAAAAAGGCTAGGTTTTAATTCAATTAAATTAAGTTTTCCTTAAATCTACAAAGAAAACTGCTTTCGCTTAAAAGCAATGAATTTGAATTTTTCCTCCTCCTGTTTGTAGCTTATATAATCAAATCTAACTCCAAATAATCTTATATTCGGATTAAAAACGACCCAGACCAGTAAAAGTCTTTCGTATAAATACTTTTTCAAAACGGATGAATCGATATTTTCTCCCATCCCCACATGAAAATAAGTCAAGTGTATCATACATGACAAATGTTTGGGCGATCATGTCTCTTTCAGTTCATGACAGACTAGGCAGAAGCAGCCGTTTCTTTGTGCAGAAGACTGGTTGCCAACCAAGGCTATAGAGTCCAGTCTGTCCTTCTATTCAACCCAGAACTGGGGTGTAGAAGAGATGGATTCATACCTTTCTCAAGGGCGTTACAAGTGAAATAAGTCTTACTAATAAACCCACAGATGGGGGAGAAGAGGTAGATTCCTACCTTTCCCAATGGCGTTACAAGTGAACTAAGTCTTATTAATTAGCCCATTGCTGGGGGAGAAGTGATGGATTCATACCTTTCCCAAGGGCATTACAAGTGAAACCTGTCTTACTAATTAACCCATAGCCTGGAGAGAAGAGTTTGATTCATACCTTCCTCAACGGCATTACAAATTAAACACGTCTTACTAATTAACTCATAGCCTGAGGAGAAGAGGTGGATTCACACCTTTCCCAAGGGAATTACAAATGAAACAAGTCTTATTATTTAACCCATAGCTAGGGAGAAAAGGTGGATTCATACTTTTTCCAAGGGCAGTACAAGTGAAACAAAACTAACTAATTAACCCATAGCTGGAGGAGAAGAGATGGATCTTTTGTTGGTAAGCATTCTAGAAGGACAACTCTGATTTCAAAACCGTCTTGATGGGAATCTAGCAACTCAAGCCCATTAAAAAACCTACTACTCTACAAAAAACGCAGCAGCCTCACCTAACGTTGGAAGACTGTCACCCTATATTCTACATAGAGTCTACAAGTTTAACATAGGATTAACAATGTGGAAAATACTAAATGCAATATACGACGTTAAGTTAAACATTATCTGCACTTTCGCCATAACATATCTTTAAGTTTGTCACACTGCCTTCTGCACATGCGTGTTGGGACTACTGTGATGACGTTGTTTGAGCTTGATCTGCTGTGAGAGTGTGAGCATGGCCACTTAGCAAGCATTGTCACCAAGGAGGAAAGATTTGCATCAAAGAGCAGTGATCTGATTTCTATGGTCTCTGATGAATATCAGGGGCTGAAATTCATCGGAGACCTTTAACAAAATACAATAAAATTATAAACAAATATTACTAGTCTGTTATATATTCTAGGATATCCATACATTTTTATATTATATTCTTCTCAAAGAGGACACTCTTCCATGGGCATCTGTTATGCTTCAAATCCTTCCCCGATATCCACGTTGATCTCGTGATCGATCTTTGAGTTTCCTTTGTGCTACCACGTCCGTGGAGTTTCGATTTTGTTCCCTCTTGAACATTAGGTATTCATAAAGTTTAACGATTTCTTCTGTGACCATGTGTTGTTGATGAGGTGTTTTTTTCCGACCAGTGCCATGGTGTCGCTCCGTCAACACTTTAAATTGAACCTTCCAATTTGGCTTCAATCACAAACCTCAAAGGATCCTTATTACCGACTCTGTTGTTTTGGAAAACATCTCTCTGATGATCCCCAGCCACCTGAACAGCCTGTCAACCGTCCTGACCCTCCCTGCGGCTGCTCGGTCTCACGCTGTCTGCTGATCTGAGATGGAACAAATACATCGAGTCAGTTGCATCAGCCACCGCAAAGAAAGTTGGTTCTCTGTGCCGAGCCAGGAAATTTTTCTCCCCGGAATCGATCCTTCAAGTCTATAAATCGACCATTCGCCCTTGCATGGAGTATTGCTGCCATTTATGGTCTGGGGCCCCTGCTGTTTGCCTCGGGGTTCTTGATAAGATCCAGAGACGGATAGGCAACGTGATTGGCCCTGATCTGTCATCTCGTCTGCAGTCGCTCTCTCACAGACGCGATATTGCCTCGCTCTGCCTTTTTTACAAATACTTCCACAGTAATTGCTCTGAGGAGTTGCGTTCGCTTGTCCCCAGGCCTCGTGAATTTAAACGCCCCACCAGGCTGGCATCCCGCTCCCACCCCTACACCGTGGAAACTGTTAGATGTAGACGTCTCTTCTACTCCAATAGCTTCATGTCTCGCACATCTCGCCTATGGAACTCCCTTCCCTATTACTGTTTCCCTGACAAATACAATCTCCAACGGTTTAAGTGTAGCGTCAATCGACATCTCCAGTTGCCTTGATCTATACACTTCCCTTCTCCACATCCTTTCATTTTTCATTCCTATCTGCTCTCGCTCCGGATCTTTTGTGGCCCCCTTGCCTTGATCGACCCACTGTCTTTCTCTTTCTCCACATCCCCTCCCTTGCCACTCCTATCTGCTCTTCCTCCAAACCTTCTTTAACCCCTTGCGTGATAGTGGCCTCCGGCCTTGCTTGGGGTGATATGATTTAAAAAAAAAAAATTCTCGATTATTATTTCCCACTAATTTAACGTAAATGAGAGATGGATAAATATATGCAAGTATATGTACGTGTAGTGATTTTTCAAGCATAGCTTAGATGTGGCACAATGCCGAAAGTAGGGGGCTCCCAGTGAGAATCGAACTCACTACTCAGTCGTAATTGGTCTAACGAGACAAGATTGCTAATCCTTACGACACGTCGAAGTGCTCCTCATTGATTTTCTTAGCGCAGCTTAAATGTGGCGCAAGGCCGAAAGTATGGGCCACCAACGAGGATCGAACTCACTATTCAGTCGTAATGGTTTTAGCGAGACAAGCTTGCTAACAATTACACCACGCCAAAGTAGTTCATGTACGCGTATTAATATATATGTATATGTGTGAGTGTACATGCATGTTTAGACTAAAATAATTGTTTTATGGAATTTCGTTTGATTAAGTGCATAAGGTAAATGTAAACTTAAAGATTTATCTGATAGTAAATATAACGACATTTTTACAAACGATTTCTCGCTTTTACAAGTCAATCTAATTTTTGGCGAAGTATAGGTGCTAGGTATGATAGATTTGGGTTGGGTACGCGTGTAGGTTTAGTTAATGGGTTAGTAATGTTATGGAATTAGTAACTGTTACGTGACATCTGTCCTTCTTTACGGCAGCGAATGTTGGACGATTTTCTCAAAGATGAAAAAGAGACTCGAGGCGACGGAGATGTGGTGCTACAGAAGGATTCTAAGGATATCATGGACCGACCGTGTGAGCAACGATGAGGTCTTAGAGAGTTTGCAAACAAGGAGAAGGCTTATGCTTAACATCAGGAAGAGGAAGCTGAAGTTTCTGGAACACATCATGAGGAAGGAGGGTCTGGAGAATCTGATACTCACTGGTCGAATAGAGGGAAAGAGAGACAAGGGAAAGCAATGTGTGACATACCTGGCGGGCTTAAGCAAGTGGATGGCAGAACGTGGTCTGGGGGGAGGAAGCAGAGGGAAGGAACTTGTTGAGAGCTGCAAGGGATAGAGGGAGGTGGAGAGCCATGATCGCCTACGTCCTGAAAGGACATGGCAGATAAAAAGAAAGAATCTAAAATGAGTGAAACATTTGGATTAAACTATACAAATGACCACCTTACCGGGTGAGGAATCCAGGGGAAATTAACTCGAATCAAAACCGAAAAAAGTAAAAAAAAACAAAAACAAAAAAAACAACATTATATAGGAGGGGGCATGAAAAACCATTTTGACTTTTGACGGATTTCAATAAGAACGATGGGACTCTTGGTTATGACTCTTTTCATATTTTGCAATGTCGAAGTGCGTAGCACGACGCATTCAAAGAAGCGGCCTTGCTCGTCCGGAGTCAAGTCGGGGTTGCCGTTGGAGCCGATGTGATGTAAATCCCGAAATCGGAGATGAGGACAGTGTATCACTGAAGACCACACTCGATGCATCAAAAATGTATTATGCAACTATTAATTCAATTTTTGCATTAAACTCAGAATTGATATAATGCTTAGAATTCATTAGAATCCATTTTAACATATATAAATTTCTTTTCCTCTTTAAAAGAAATTTTAGATCACCAGTCAACCTTCGACATTGTACTTCTTCACTAACCACACTATCATACTATGTAAATGACTTTTTTTATGCATGTTCTTTCTCTTGGTACGGTGGAGTAATGGAGAGCGGATCGGATTGAGCGCTGAGTTCGAATACAAGTTGGTTTCATTACATTTACTTACGTGCAAATACCGTTGGGAAATGTATGAATCTGTATCTCCTCCCCACCCCGGCTTTGGGTAAACAGCAGAAAATTAAGATAAGTGGAGAAACAAAGAAAGAGGATAAGTGAAATGGGGGGAGGGAGGAAAGAAAGAAAGAAAGAAAGAAAGGGAATGAGTTGAGTTGAGAAAGTAAGAGGATAAGTGAAGTGGGGAGGGAGGAAAGAAAGAAAGAAAGAAAGAAAGGGAATGAGTTGAGTTGAGAAAGTAAGAGGATAAGTGAAGTGGGGAGGGAGGAAAGAAAGAAAGAAAGAAAGAAAGGGAATGAGTTGAGTTGAGAAAGTAAGAGGATAAGTGAAGTGGGGAGGGAGGAAAGAAAGAAAGAAAGAAAGAAAGGGAATGAGTTGAGTTGAGAAAGTAAGAGGATAAGTGAAGTGGGGAGGGAGGAAAGAAAGAAAGAAAGAAAGAAAGGGAATGAGTTGAGTTGAGAAAGTAAGAGGATAAGTGAAGTGGGGAGGGAGGAAAGAAAGAAAGAAAGAAAGAAAGGGAATGAGTTGAGTTGAGAAAGTAAGAGGATAAGTGAAGTGGGGAGGGAGGATAGAAAGAAAGAAAGAAAGAAAGGGAATGAGTTGAGTTGAGAAAGTAAGAGGATAAGTGAAGTGGGGAGGGAGGAAAGAAAGAAAGAAAGAAAGAAAGGGAATGAGTTGAGTTGAGAAAGTAAGAGGATAAGTGAAGTGGGGAGGGAGGAAAGAAAGAAAGAAAGAAAGAAAGGGAATGAGTTGAGTTGAGAAAGTAAGAGGATAAGTGAAGTGGGGAGGGAGGATAGAAAGAAAGAAAGAAAGAAAGAAAGGGAATGAGTTGAGTTGAGAAAGTAAGAGGATAAGTGAAGTTGGGAAACAAAGAAAGAGAATAAGTTAAGTGAAAAAAAGGAAAAGAAAGAAAGAGATTACGCTAAATGTGAAGGAAAAAAGAAAGAAGTTAATATAAGTAAAGGAAAAGAAAGAAAGAAAGAAAAAAGTTAAGATAAGTAAAAGAAAGAAAGAAAGAAAGAAAGAAAGAAAGAAAGAAAGAAAGAAAGAAATGAAGTTGAATAAAAAAGAAAGAGAATCATCCTTGGATGGCAATTTCTCTAGAAGGACAATTCTGAATTAATAACCTCTAACTATGGGTTAAATATCCTCATCAGGCACACACACGCACGCACACACGCACACACACACTTACTTTTATTGCTACTGTACACACACACATATATACATATATATATATATATAACAATTCTTTTCGTTTTCTTTCATGAATTACACTTATAAAATCATTTCACTGCTTGGTCTATATTTTCCTTTCTTGATCTTTCATTCTAAATGCTCTCCGGTCATATTACGTTGAAAGACCGGCCACCGAAGTTAAGCAACATTGAGCCTGATCAGTACTGAGATGGGTGACCGCTTGGGAATACCAGGTGATGTAAACTTGGATGTGCGATTTGGGTAGTGGATAATGGTTTGGAATTGTTAATCGGAGTGCCAAGTTCCAATTCCATTTAGGTTTATTATATTCACTTACGCTCAGATACCCTTGAGTCCATCTCTTCTTTACCCCCCCCCCCAGTTAAGTCGTTATTATAAAAAAAATATCTGAGAAGCGAATCATATTTTCTGGCTTTAAATAACCTGCAATGGCTTTTGATATACTCTGTATAAAATGAATGAATCAGTCAATTTTCCTTCTAAAAGTACATTTTATATTTTATTATTCTCCTTCGTTCCTCCTTTGTGAATGACAGCCAATGGAATCATTCATTGGTAGATTCTCTGATTAAAGACTTCTGGGCATGAAGTTCAATTCCGAAAATGGATAAAGGTCAATTTTGAAATGCCTTGCATCAAGCTTACTATTAAGCACTGACAGAACAAAACATTCGAATGTATTATAAGTTTAAGTTTATTATTATTATTATTGGCATGGTGTAGCAATTGAATCTTTCATTCATACAGTCATGTCTCTGTCGGTAGAGGCAATTTCCTTAATGCATGAATTTCGCCTACCATTCATAAGTGTCTTCCCTCTTCGCAAAATGACATCCCCAGTAAAAGGTAAAAAGTGTTTATAAAAGAAAAAAAAATCATTATACTAACTCTGATAACTCAAGAAATGTAAAACGGTTTCTAACTATAAAATGATCAGACTAAAGCAATTCCTGGTAGGCGAGAGAGGAGAAGACGATGGGAGAATGTTTAGGATCGTATATCGAGTGCTCGTCTTATTGCGAGGAGCAGAGATTTGATCTTCAGATTATTTTCGCTTAACGACGAAGGCGCCAAATGACGGTTCAAAGCGCAAGTCTTAAAGAGCAGAAAGTAAAAGAGAGGATTGTCCTTCTTGAAGATTGAACTTGGCGAAAGCTGAGACGTGACTATTTTCAGGATTCTTTTATTCCATTTGTTTCTTCAGTTATTCAAATGTCATTCTTTCTTTATCGTCTGCGTTTTTCACCCAATTTATTCTTTTTCATTTCTCTTTACTTGCTTATTCTCTTCGTTTATTCAACTTAATTTCTTTCTTTCTATTTTTCGATAGGCGATCATCAACGGATCGATACCTTGATATTTGTATGGTGATTGATAGCGGATGATAAGCGACTACAGTGTCATGGATCGAACGATTCTAGCTAGCTGAAGACAGCGGTTGCAATAATAAGTACTGTATAGTATTACAATGTAAGTACTATACAGTACTTGAAAAACAATATGATTAGTAGATTGAATTCTTTATACAACTTGTCAGGTGGGTTTAGTCGACACCCACCCGCATCGAGATTATCAACCTCTCTCTTTACTCCCTTTCTCCCCTCTGGTGGCGGCGGCAGAGATGGCTGTAAAGTCCCAGCCTACTCTTGAAGAGTCGTGAGCAGGTGTCACAGAGGAGTGTGGGTGGTGGACGCGGCTGAGAGAGACGGGCACTCCTGACGGAACATGGTAGAAAGCGAAGTCCGAGAGAGTTTGACGAGGCCATTCGCGTGAATTTGATTTTAGTGGACAACTCTGCGCGACGGAGAAGCCCACACACTTGGCCAGAAGCGCCTTTCTCATGGTTTCATCGCCTGGATTTAGACAGAGAGGAACGGAGGAAAGTCATTAACGTCGTTTGAGGTCACATGATTAGTAAATCCAGTTCTTCAGATTGTAATGAAAACAGGACAAGAGATTCGGGGCTTTTCGAATATTTTGCTACATCTCAGTTATTATATAAGAGACTTCAGGATAATTTTAATTTACCCAGTGTGAGAACATTATCAGCTTTGGCATCAAAAGTTTCAAAATTAGATGACTTTAATTTTCTTGGATATATTATTAGTAAAATTTCTCAAAATTATATAAAGTGTATTCTTAGTTGATGAAGTGTATGTCAAAGTTGCTCTATAATACCATGGAGGAAATTTATTTGGTTGGCTGTAAATTCTGAGGGATTAGCAAAAAAACAGTATTGGGCATCATTTTACTTAAAATGATCCCAGTTGCAAAATTAGATGCAACTTTTTCATATGAAAAAATTTATGTATTGTTGATGTAATCAAACAATTAAATGGTCAAGTAATTGCAATTGTATGTGACAAGAACAGGACCCATCAATCTTTTTTTTTTTTTTTTCAAATAATTTCGCACTGTTTTTAATAAGCCTTGGATAATTAAATATGCCTTGTACTTTTGATTATATCCAACTTTTTAAAAATATTTGGAATAATTGGATTATTGAACCTACTTCTGAATTACTGTTTTATTCTGAAGGCAAAAAATGACGGCAACATGGGAAATTGTAAAACGTCCTTTTGAACTTTGAAAAAAATCAATTTGTTAAGATATCAAAACTCACTAATATAACAGCTTACCCAAAACCTGTTAAGTGACAAAATCTTTTCCACTGTTTAAGAGTTCTTTTGCGATCAAACTGTAACCGCCATTTAAACACACTCATTATTAAATGGGGATTTTAAAATTTCTAATTTAAGGTGAATAAAGTGATTTTTTGCATTTAGTTATTTTATGGAATTTTTGTTCTTTCTTTGTACATTTGCACTGTAAGATGCTTCCTAATATTATATATAGTTCTTAATTAACTAATTACTGGACATTGCTAACAGGTTCCTTGCTAAAAATGTTCCAATGAATTGTTTTCTAGTAGTAATTTAGGTTTTCACATGTCCGCCCCCAGTCGTGTACCCCAGTTGCATGGTTGCGAGGTCTAGTATATGGATCACCTTGCCCAAAACTTAATCATCAAACTAATTTCCCCCCAAAAAGGTAACGATTTCGAAAATTATATTTTATATCAATAAACGCTAACTTTTAAATTGAGTGCAATACCACAGTTTCAAAACCTACCTGCGCTACTGATACATTGGCTTCATGTGCAGTAATAGTTTGATATAATTTGTTTGTTTAACGGTATATCAACATCTTATAGGTCATTTCATGCCGAGATTTAATTTTCTTTGGAGCGTTCTTTGACAAAAAATGTTATTCTGCTATCTTTGCAAGCAGAATAACATATTTTTTATTACTTAAACTAATAAAAAATATGTTATTTTACTTTCACAATAGAATACATGGTAGATGATACTCAGCTTTTGTGCATATACATGTTTATGTGGACATTATTACTACAGACGCTGATATGTGTGTTTTATGTCGTAGTTTTGTTAAAGTTGTATTTTGGAACATAATTTGATTTCTTTAAGACATTGCAGAATATTATATGGACTAAGGTCATGAAAATGTTCTTTCATACTGGTTGAGGTATTGTTGGCAATTTTAGTATAAATATGTATTGTTGGTAATTTTTATATAAATGTATTTCTGGTATTTTTACTATAAAATGTATTTTTATACTTTCCTAGTGTTTTGATTTTTTTGGGGGGGGATTCATTATTTGCTCATAGCTGGGGCCCAAACAAGTGCTACCACCCCGGGTCAGTGTGAACTAGGGAACAACAGCAATTAAAAGGTGGTTCCACGCTGCTCAAAACCTCCAATCTCCAGATCAGAGACCTTGATGCCGGATGCAGTTCATCATTATACACAGGACTAGATATGCAGTTATCAATCACAGATGATATGTAACACAATCTATATAAATAAATGCGAATGTCAGTGTGTTACATTTTTGCAATTTTGCAACTAGAGACCATAGCCTAACATATCATACCATTTTGGAATCAGGCCGACTTCGAGAGAAAATTAGAAACATTTCGGTCTGGATCCGGGTCCATAATCCTGAAATTTGGGATTCTCAAGTTTTCATTACTGCGATTGTTTTCGGCGATTTTTTTACGTGACTTTTTGCGACGGATTTTTTGTACGATAACAATTTTTATAACTTGGAAATAAATTTGGTACTGATCGAGATTAATTGCGAAATCATTGTTTGTACGGAAAGTAAAGACCTACACACATCAAACTGTCTTTAAATGAAGTGATGGCAGAAGACTTATCGTCAAACTTTCAAAAGGTACGCTTCAATGTTGATGTAATACTTAAATGCAGCGATCAATTTTGAGTTCTTCTGTATTTTATTGTTGCGTATAACATACGGCAGCAGTATGCCCCGCAAAAAAATCTCCACCAACAGAGGACCAGATTGCAATCAAAAGGATTAAGGCTGTAGTGATGAAAAGAAAGTCCCATGCAAATGAAAACCCAAATTAAACAGGAGCCAGGAGAGCTTCCAATGCTGAGAATATATAAAAACTTAGGGACTCTCAAACTCCTGGACAAGCTGAAGGCTCAATCAAGAGCACTCCGCAGGATCTGGCTTAAATGTCGCCCGATAGCTAGCCAACTAGTGGAATGGTTCAACCAGTTCTAGTTAGGTGAATACTACGATTTGTAAGTATGATGGTGGTGAAAATTACAACAGGAAGAGTTCAGGGTAAACTGGCAGGCGTGGAAGATTCCACAGGATATAAAAATCAGAAAAAATAAGCATTTAATCTGTAAATTTGATAAAATCATTACAGATAAAAAGAATGCGATTCTTTGGATGAATGAAGAGCTATTAAGGAAACTACTCTTGTGGGAGCCTAAACACAGAAAATGAAAGCGAGGGATACTGACAAAAGCATGTAGATCTTTTAAGTAATTATATTGCTTCAAAGAGGGAATAACTAATGGTGATTATAGTTTGGTTTTGGTTTGGTTTTTGTTTTACGGCATGTCAATCTCAATGGGTTATTTAATGCTGACAAATTTTTTTTTGCTGGTATTATGTTTTTCTTCAAAAATCTATTTCTGGGATTATTCCTCCTTGAATAAATCTATAACTGGTCACATTTTTTTCTCAAAGAATGTATAACTGTTTGTATTGCTGGTATTTTTTAAAAAGTATTGCTGATAATAATTTATCTTTCAAAAATTATTGCTGGTAATAATTTTTTTTATTATAAATCATTTCTGGCATTAAAATCTATTTTTTACACAAGTTTGGGTGTTAACTATTTGCCTACAGCTGGGGCACTAACAGGTGCTACCACCCTGGCCCAGGGTGGACCTGGTTACACCAGCAATTAAGAGGTGGTTCCACGCTCCTCAAAACCTCCTGATCAGAGAGGCCTTGCTGTTGGATGTAGTTTATCGTCTTACCCAGGACGCGGATTTAGTTTATCGTCATACCCAGGACGGGTGATTATGGCCGACAGATAAAGCAGGAAGATAGTCAATTATTTTGGAGGTTTAATTGATATATTCCTGTAAAATCATAATCTTTTCGTATTTATATATATACTATTATGTTTCCCTGCAAATGTCTTCTTTATTTTCATATTCCCCCATAAAAATGTAAGCATGCGCAATTGTGCATGTACACATGTGTGTAAACATCAATGGAGGAATGAACAGAGAGGGATACAAACGAACAAAATCATGTGGATCTGCTAAGTATTGATACTGGTTCGAGGAGAGAAGAACTAATGTCGATCATGAGAGAGTAGAATGCAATAAACTAATTAATGGTGTTCAAGTTTAATAATAATAATAATAATAGTAATAAAAATTAAAATAATAATAATAATAAAAATTAAAATAATAATAATAATAATATTATTATGAATAATAATAATAATAATAATAATAATAATAATAATAATAATAATAATAATAATAATAATAATAATAAATTTCTATGTAATTTTTTTTTGTCAGTGGAAAGTGTCATGATGCCATTTCTAACCTTAGGTCCCTGGTCGGGACCCGAAAAGAAATATGTAAACGCCAGAAATTAAAGGAAATAATACTAATACTAATACTACTACTACTACTACTACTACTACTAATAATAATAATAATAAAAATAATAATAATAATAATAATATTAATAATATTAAAAATAATAATAATAATAATAATAATATTGATAATAATTATAAAAAATAATAATAATAGTAATATTATTATTAATAATAATAAAATACTAATTATAATCATAATATTAATAATAATAATAATAATAATAATAATAATAATAATAATAATAATAAAAATAATAATAATAATAATAATAACTTTAACTTAACTTAAATAATAATAATAAATAATAATAATAACTTTAACTTAACTTAACTCTATGTAACTTTTTTTAAATTTTTTATTTTGTGTCTGGGGAAATTGTCAGGATGTTAATTTTTAACTTTAGGTCCCTGGGCGGGACCCGTAAAGAAATGTGTAAACGTCAGAAATCAATGGAAATAATAATAATAATAATAATAATAATAATAATAATAATAATAATAATAATAATAATAACAAAAATAAAAATAATAATAATAATAATATTAATAATAATAATAAAAATAAAACTAATATTAATAATAATAATAATAATAATAATAATAATAATAATAATAATAATAATAATAAGAAGAAGAAGAAGAAGAAGAAGAAGAAGAAGAAGATTAGCGTAATATGGGAAACTCCTCGATTAGTAATGGTTAACATCCAAGTTTAACAAACTATTACTGCTGTGTAACGTTTTTGATCCTGAATGGGTGTTTCCCAATTGTGGCTTAAACCTGAATAAACTAAACAAATAAAAGAGAGGATGAGGATTTGGGTTTAGCAGGAAAATGGGTTAAGTTCTTCATAAGCCCAGAAGCAGCAATTAGACATGATGCAGGTGTCTCTTATAAGAATGGAACGCCAACAGTAGAATTTTAGTTAAAGAATAAATACTAGCTTGAAAAGAGATGTAAGAAGAAAGAAAGGAAAAAAGGAAGGAAAAGGAAGGAAAAGGAGAAAGAAGAAAAAGAAGAAAAGAAAATTAGTTGAAATAAAAGAAGGGATAAGAAAAAAAGAAGAAATACTAGTTCGAAAAGAGATGTAAAAGGAAAGAAAGAAAAAACGGAAAGAATGAAAGTAACGAAGAAAGTAAAAGAAGAAGCAATAAAAGGAAGAAAAGTAAAGTAACAGAAACAAGAGAAGGGATGAGAAAAAGAAGAAATAGTATCCTGAAAAGAGATATAAAAGAAAAAAAAGAAAGAAAAAGGGGGATAGAGAAAGGGAAAGAAGAAGCAATAAAAAGAAAAAAAAAAGAAAAGTAACAGAAATAAGAGAATGAATAAGAAAAGTAGAAGAAATACTAGCCTGGAAAGAGATATAAAAGGAAAGAAAAAAGAAAGAATGAAGAAAATAGAAAAAGGAAAAAGAGAAACAAGAAAAGGAAACGGAAGAAAAGAGAATAAGAAGAAATAAGAAAAAGGATAAAAGAAAGAAAAGAAAAATAGAATAAAAGAAAAACGCGAATAAATGTAAAAAGAAACGAAAAGTAACAAAATTAAATAGATATAAAGAAATAAAAAGAAAATGGAACAAAAAGGAATGAAAGAAAGATGAAAAATTATTTACGTTCGTTCTCTTTCTATTTATAATAATTTGTTTGTTGGTGATACAGTATAACCCGGATATAAGAGACCCGGATATAAGAGAAACCCGGATATAAGAGATATTTTATCTGGCCCCAAATTAATGTATATATAATAGACCAAGAACGGATATAAGAGAAACCCGGATATAAGAGACTTATCCGGTCCCGAAAACTCTCTTATATCCGGGTTACACTGTAATAACAGCAAAGATGAGAACCGTAATCCGAATGTGAATAATGATAACCCCTCATCCCAGAATTCCAGTCAGAAAAAGAATTTTTAAAGAAATATAAAGATCATCATCAAAAAAAGAATGAATAAAAACTTCCAAATCAATGCAAAAAAGAAAAAACAGAACCCTAATAAAATAAAATCTAAAGAAATAAAAGAAAAAAGAAGATAGAAAAAAAACCCACAAAAAAGAATGAAAGAAAGAAAAAAAGTTATATAAAGAAACAATCGAAAGACTCCAAGCATGCAAAATAAGAAAAAGAATGAATAAAGAAGAACAGAATAGCACGAAAGAGACTGAAAACAATAGCGAAAGAAAAGAAAAGAAAAAAATAGAAAGAAAGCAAAATGCTCACAGGTGAATGAGACGCGCAAGAAATAAAAGATGGCGGTGTCTTTTATAGTCGGGATTAGTGTTTTTGTTCGCTGGTGTTATTAAGGAATCTTTTCTTTGGCAAAATTCTCGATTTTCAGCCTGACCAATTATCGGTACTGACCTGGAATCGTCTTGTTTCTCTTTGAATGCAAAATTCAGCACTTGATGCTCCAGAGGTTATGCCTGTAGACTTCTATTCGTTGGCTGCATTCGTTAATTCACGCAAACATTAATACCATTTAAAAAAGACGTCAGGCCTGTATACACTGATAATACGTGTATGCGCAAATATAATGTTTGCACAGTCTGGATGTTTGACGCTATGGTGATTTTTTTCTTCATATCATCATCTTTTTTTTTAACTAAAGAAAATTTAGTTGACTTTTCGCTATTTAGTTGACTATTCGCTAGAAGATAACGAAAATTATTTCAGATATTTTACTCCAGTTGTTTGGTTTTGTCATATTGATTAGCATAGGAACTTAGTGTCGAAGATCTACCAAATGATTTATACCAGAACATTTAAGATTATTTCTCATCATTATTATAAGCATTCGATTCAGATTAGGATCCTCATCTTGGTTATTATACTCATAAAGTTTCAGCTGTTGTATCCGCAGTCTTCGTCAGTTGTCTTTTGTAGACGGTAACCGTCAATTGTAAGAAGACTTCATGAGTATAACTCATTGTTATATTGACAAGTATTGACTTGTCCTGAGTGATCTAGAAGTCCTACTGGACACAATATGATATGCAAATGACACAATGTTGATAGCAGACAGAGAAAGGGCAACTGCACGAACTCCTAGAGAAGGCAGTAAAAGAAAGCGAGAAGAAAGGACTAATCGCCAACTGTAAGAAGACAGAATGTATAGTTGTTAACAAGAACATAAATTACGAATCGGAGATACGAAAAATCTAACAAGTACGAAAATGTAAAAACATTTGGGAAGGGTTTAAATTTAAGACTGAAAATATGACATTGAAATCCGAAGACGCATTGATGGACCGAAAGATGCCTTCCAAAAGCTAAGCAATTAAGTATTAAGAAAGAGAATCGTTTCATTAGAAACAAAGAAAACAGTGCTAAACTGTTATGTAATATCAGTCTTCCTATATGGAAGTGGATGTTAGACAATCTCCTCACACATGAAGAAGAGACTTGAAGCAACAGGAATGTGATTCTACGGAAGGATGCTAAGAATACCATGGACCAAACATGTGAACAACGACAAGGTTTTAGAGAAAATGGAAACAAAAAGGGTACTTATACTTAACATTAAAAAAAGAGACAGTTGAAATTTCTAGGGCACATGATAAAGAAGGAGCCTTTAGAAAAGCCAAATTGAAGGCAAGGGGGACAGACGAAAACAACGCTTAACCTACCTAGCGAATTGTTTTTGTAAATGGATGGCGGTAAAGGGTTTAGAAGAGAAAACAAAAAGACAAAATTTATTAAGAGCGACAAAGGAGAGGAAATTATGGAAAGCCATGATCGCCAACGTCCTGAAGGGACCTGGCACATAGAAGAAGATATCTTGTCAGTATTAACTGTATCCCCAAAGCAGGGGAAAATGGAATAGGAACAATCTATATCTATAGATTTATTCAATTGTTTGTTCTTATTCGAAGAACGTTACCAAGAACGAATGACATCTAAAGAAGGACGTAGAGTGCAACAGGCCGAAACGTCCTGTGCATTATAACCAAGGTGAGTATGTTAGTCCGAATGTAAATGTATAAAATACTTACAGCGAATAATGGCATAATTTCATCTGAATTTATGGCTAAAAAGTCGTTAAATATATTATCCTCTTAACATAATTAGGTTCTGTCGAGGTTACCTATGGCGGTAAGAGATTTTCGCTGCTATTGCTTAGTCGCGTGTTTATTAGTCTTTTTTTTTCTTATCCATCATGACAAGCTACTGACTATACATTTTTGTCATGACACCCAACAATAGGGGAGAGCGAAGGCAGAAGTGGTTCATGCCTTTTTCAAAGGTGTCCGAAATCAATTTGCTGGGTTTTCAATACCCATAAGTTACGTTATTCAGTACTTCTATTTTAGGCTTTTTTAGGGGTGGGGTATGCTCACAAGACACAGGAGTAGATGGCATTCTGCAAATTTATAAACATATGTAGTCCTTCACTTCCTAAGCATTGTCTGCATATTTTTATTTTATTTTCACCTTTTACTATCCGTCTATCAGTTTGTTTTTCGTAATGTCTTTTTCTTTTATACATTTCAAATACCTTGGTGTATGGATCACTTATAAAGAAATTAGTATAGGATATAAATGAACACAGAACTGACTGCGCAAGGGCTAGTTTCACCCAACACCGCAAGTTGTTACAAAACCGAAACATGTAGGTCTTAGCGAGGACCACTCTTCTTCCAACCTCAAGATCTTGCGCTACAGATCCACAAAGAACTGTATCAATTGACAGAAAGCACGTCGCTTTAAAACTCCCAACAACGGTAGCAAATAAAATGAATAGCATATTTAACTTGAATGAATTTAAACTAATGTGGCTTGTGAACATCTTAATTATGTCATTATTTTCTCTTCATGTTGACGTTCCACACCCCTTCAAACAACAGGTTAGGAAAAAAGATCCCATCAATGCTGGAAAGAGCAATAAACTGTTAGTCGACGCGAGAAACGTGAAAGATTGTTTTAATAGAAATATTTTATACAATTTCAAGCATGATTTTCGGCTACTCGGTCAATGAATGCTGAATGTTTCCTTATAAGGAAACGGCTAATATTACTGTTATTACTATTTTTGCATTTTCTTTGGATTGGGTGTGTGAATAAGATTAAATGAATTTGGCCGGAATTTTCAGAATCTATGTCGGAAATAAACACGATAGAAATTAACTCATAATTTAATGCAGTGGTTTCCAAACGGTGTGGCGTGCCTCATAGGTGCGGCGGAAGAGGATAGCAGGTGAGGCGGAAGAGGATAGCAGGTGAGGCGGAATGATTGAAAGACGATCAAAGATTCAGAAACAGTTTTAAAAAATTCATATGCCAAAAATAAATATGATTTCAAAATTTAAAATATTATTATGGATTATTTGTAATTGCATGCATGAGTCCCGGTATAAATAGTTAGAAATAATTATTGCCCTAATTTATCATTTTGAAATCCTCCTTTTCTTCCTCCAGCTATGGGTAAATAACAGGACAGAACGGGTTCTATAACCTTTGACGGTCACTGGTCTACCGCAGAAAGAAATAGCAACCTACTGCGGGGAAAAAGTCAATCATGTATCGAAAGGCACATGATCGCCTAAGCGTGTATCACGCATGGCACAGAACTGACTGACTGATATTTTTGCATTATATCCAGTATTAAGAATATAGTAACTAGGGTCCGCAAATTGGAGGAGAGAGTTATCAATAATCATTTTCTGACTTCGAATCAGCAGTTATCTCCCTTTAAAACTTTCTCTGCTTTTTTTATTTTCAAATGTTCTTTTTATCACATAAAATTTGGTGAGGCACGGGCAAATTTTTATTTCGAAAATGCTGCCCAGAGAAAGAAATGGGAACCACCGAGTTAATGTAATGTTTTCCTTTGGAATAAAAAACTGGAGTAGGGTTTCTCTTTTATGTATCTCTCCCGGTTAACAGATATCTCCTTTAGTCTATTTGTTTCTTTAAAGGGAGCTTACTTTATGATTCTAATTGCATTGCTTCATCCAAGAGAGTACTCTCCGAGTTTAATTTGATAGACATTTAATGTACGGCGATTGATTTCGCTTCGTCTTTGGAATCCTAATAATATGGTCTCTTTGTGCTTGGCCTAATCTAACAGATACTTATTAATCCTTACAGTAGAATCAATACTATTTTCTTTCTTGTTAAACAAAAAGGGGACTGAACATGCATAATTATAATTTAAATTGTCGATTTGCATTGACTTTTTTTTAATCATTTTTCATTGCATACAAAAAAGGCATCCATTGCAGAGAAAATGCAAGCTGATTATGAAGAAAAAAGATATTAGAGTCGTTTTTATACTATTGTCCTCCTAATACAATGCCCAACAGCCACTCAAGTTGGATGTTTCAAGTTGCATGAGGTTGTTTTAAGGGCGTAGAAGGTGGAAGAATATTTATCAACGCGCCCACGTCGGAAGCAAATGTGACACAATGTCAGTTTAATATCTTCATTTTTTGTTTCTGATATCTTATTTCTAAATTAACAAACTTTTCAATCTCTGTGTCTATTTATATACTATTTATATACTATATACTATTTATATACTAATTATATACTATATACTATTTATATTCTTTGAAATTATTTTCAAATAAAAAGTCTCATTAGAGAATATGAGAAAATTCAAAAGAAAATATGTAAGACTATGTTGCCTTTAACATTTAATACTACATGTTTAAAAGAAAAGTTGCTGCCAAATTACACATATTTATATTCTATATACTATTTATATACTAATTATATACTATATACTATTTATATACTATTTGTATACTATTTATATACTATATACTATTTATATACTATTTATATATTATTTATATACTATATACTATTTATATACTATTTATATACTATATACTATTTATATTCTATATACTATTTATATACTAATTATATACTATATACTATTTATATACTATTTATATACTATTTGTATACTAATTATATACTATATACTATTTATATACTATTTGTATACTATATACAATTTATATACTATTTATATGCTATATACTATTTATATTCTATATACTATTTATATACTAAAAATATACTATATACTATTTATATACTATATATTATTTGTATACTATTTATATACTATATACTATTTATATACTATTTATATACTATTTATATACTATATACTATTTATATACTATTTATATACTATATACTATTTATATATTATATATATATACTATTTATATACTATATACTATTTATATACTATTTTTAAATTTGATTTCCTTTCTACTGGTCTTTTTACCTAGTGTTTTATACATTTAAAAAAATATTAATTCTGGAGGAGCTTCTAAAATACGTAATGTATAAAATGTTTATATACGCACATTATATATGTTACAATACTTGTCATAGCCAGGAGTGATAGTAGGGACAATCTTCCGTGGTATGCATCTCAAATAGCCTCTGATAACTAAGTTCAGCTCCAAGCCGAAAAGTGTGCGGCAGCAGAAATCTGACCAGCTTATTCGATTAGATATAGCTCAACAGCTCAGGAAGGGAGTTCATCTAAAGGAAAGAAAACCCTGATTTTAAACCTCCGCTGCCTTGCGGTCATATCCAACCACGGAAAAGACTATAGAAGTAAGTCCAAACTAAAAAAACCCTGTATGGAATCCCGAAGGCGGTTGGTTGTCAACACTGACAACTTTCCGGCAACACCTGCAGCCAAGCGGTCCCCAAATGTAATACGCTCTATTCCTTTGGATCTTGTCGGTACTGCCGAGAGGGAGGCGATGTAGTCTGGGCAGCGCAAGGCCTCCATACAGCATCGCCCAGGTCTGTGCCCTGGAGAGGTCACCCCATTCTTACCACCAAATAAATGAATTTTGACCAAACAGAGTGCTACCTTTATCTCGCGAGATAAACGGATGCCTGCATAACTATACTTGTAGGACAAGCATATAACTATGTAAATAAATAGGGCAGATAAATAAATAAAAATAATAAATGTAAATAAAATAAATAAGTAAATAATAAGCACATTACTAATAGTAAGACTAAAAGCAAAAGAATAAAACAAAGCAATAATAATAATAACGGTTATATATCAAAAATGCTAATGATAAGATGATGTAAATAATGGATTAGCAAAAAAGTGAAATGCGTTACAGTCTAATATTAACAATAGTTTTATAGGAAAGGTAGCAAAGAGTATAATATAATATTTTATTAATATAATATAATATATATATAGTCCCCGGGTTATATATATATATATATACTAGCAGCATGGCCTGCCGTTGCCGTTGATTCAAAAATCGTACGACTCATACAGCAATCGCTATCACTTGACTTAAAATATTTTTGCCCTTCCTTGCCTTTAAAGGAGTGCCCTTTGCCGTGCTGATGTTGCTACATGCCTTACTTCTTGCCTATCTCACACTGCCAATTTTTTCTAAGGCCTAAACATTAAATCTGTTACGAAAAAAGAACTAAACAAAATGAACACAAAACGATCAGCTTTAAAAAAGGACTCGTAACTGGAAAAACCGAACGAAAAAAGAATGTTAACGACAAAAACTTTTTCGCACCCAACCTAGTTCTGCGGAATCAGAATCAACATTGAGTTTAAGCAAGCAAATGAGACAATTGGAGTAAAATGTCATTTTTTTTGCATGCTAGCATGCTAGTTAACATTAGTGTCAGTCAGCTGTTGGCTCTCACGCTGGCCAATAGAATCTTCCTGCCTATTCATGGCAGCCAGCTTTAGGCTTTCACTATGGCCAGTAGAAAATGGCCGCAAACTACATGAAAACTGCCGTAGAAGCATGAAAAATCGTTTATTTCCACTATCGATGGGAATTGAGAAATGCAAAGTCGGTCTTGGCCTTCCCACTAACTTGGAGCATGTGCATGTAAATTTTGGTGCAAATCCGTCGAAAATTGCGGCCGTGCATTCGTTACACACACACACGCACACACACACCCTGCCTTTCATATATATATATATATATATATATATATATACATATACATATACATATATATATATATATATATATATATATATATATATATATATATATATATATATATATATAACCCGGGGACTATATATATACTAGAATTGATATTATTTATTTTTATTAATATTTTACTTTTTGCTACCTTTCCTATGAAACTATATGGAATTAGTAATAATTATTTTTTTTAATTAACTCATGTTTACTTTTAAAATTTTGAAAAAACAGTCATTATTCACACACACACACACACTCACATATATATACACACACACATATATAGAGAGAGAGAGAGAGAAAAAGAGAGAGACGCAGAATGAAGAAGAAAGATGAAAGGAGTAAAACGAAAGAAAGGGAAATTTAAAAATGAGTTATGAAAGAAGGAAAAAAGGCGATATATTGGCATAGTAGAATATATATATATATATATATATATATATATGTATATATATGTATATATGTGTGTGTGTGTGTGTGTGTGTGTGTGTGTGTGTGTGTTGGATGTCTTTAAATTTAAAAATTTTGAAAAATCAATAATATTTTTGCTCTTGTATAGAAATAATTGTTACAAAACACAATCCTTGCATTTTCCTTGACAAAGTCCCTTAAAGGACGAAACACGTCGGCTAAAATAGGTTTCCTTTTGTTTATATATATATATATATATATATATATATATATATATATATATATATATATATATATATATATATATATATATATTGAGAGAGAGGGAAAACGAGAGAGAAATAGAGAATGTAGAAGAAAGATGAAGGCAGTAAAGAGAAAGAAAGAAAAATTTTAAAAAGACTGTGATAGAAGGAAAGAAGGCGATATAGAAAGACGTCTGGATAGATAAAAATTTAGAGGAAAGAAAGAATAAAAGAAAGAGGAAAATAACAATAAAATAAAGAAAAAGAGAGAGGTAAGATTAGAGTGAGTGAGAAAGAGAGAGCGAGAGAGAAATGAAATATAGTAAAAACAATGAGTAGTTGAGATAGAAAAACGATGGAGGAAGGAAAAGATAAAAGAAAAAGACGGCGAGCCGAACAAATATTTGGTAAAAAGAGAGAAAGCGAATAATGAAAAATTGAAAAATGAAGTATGTATTGAGAACGAAATAAAAATTAAGGGAAAAATAAATAAATAAATGAGATAGAAAAAGACTTTGAGAGAGTGATATATATATATATAGAGAGATAGATAGATAGATAGATAGATAGATAGATAGAGAGAGAGAGAGAGAAGACAAACACAAAGATTTTAAAAACAGATAGATCAAGAGTGAGGGAGAAGAAAAAAGAAAGAAGTAAAAATGAAAACGGGCAGATGTGGCTTAGATATTTAATGAAGAGAGTTTGCATCATCTGAGTTTAACTTAGTCTGGCACAAGGCCACAAAAAGGGGACGTACTACTATCATTGCTGCTGATGATGATAAAAAAAGAATAGGATAAGATTAAATCAAGGAGATAGATTAGTAAAAAGAAAGAAAAAGAAAAAGAGAAAGAGAAAGAGCAGGCAGAACAGGACACTGCCTGAGGAATATGCCCCTAATAATAATTACATTTGTGCCTTAACGAGTTTGTAATTGCCCCTGGGGTGATAAGGTTTCTTCAGCTGT
>OZ038499.1:87319897-87469897 GCA_964036315.1 Acanthosepion esculentum | reverse complement strand
ATATTATACCGACTCTTACAGCAATTTGGAAGGTGCTGTGGCAGGGTTTGTATCACCCGAACCAGGTACCTTATCCAAATCTAAAATGAGAAAAGATACGACATTTTGGTCCTGGCCAAAATGTCGAGAAGATATTTACCTGGCCTCTTCACGAAGGCAGGATGTGACACAATATCGTATTTAACGTCGGGTGCCCGCACACATGAATATGCATATGGGCCAAGGATAAAAATGGCTCAATCGCCGCGACCATTGTTACGCTAGCATCGATATTACCCAGACCCAGTCTCTATTATTTAATGAGGAAAGTGCTGCCGCTGGGTTGGAAACCTCGGGTGCCTTCTACCATCTCAATTGAGAAGATAACAGGTACTTCGCTTTGATCCCGCCCAAAAGGACGAGAAGCGATAAAAGTAGAGATTTGAAAGGAGATGCAGTAGAAACTATTCGAAAAATTTACAGAAAAATTAAAGGTGTTTTACTCAAATCGTTTGAATGATACGTTAGAAAGATTTTTTACGGGGGTGGCAAGGGAATCGACCAATAAATTTGCTGCATGTCAACGTCATTTTTTTTTAAATGGTCAAGGCGTTCCCCGTGTGGCTCATATTTTAATCCTGGGTGCGCAAGCGGGGTGAATCATGAGCGCCGACGAAAAAGAATATTTTACTTGCATGTACCTCTTAGCAATGTTATTTCATATTCAGGAACGATTTTCTGCTCATCAAACAAAATTATGTCTTACAACTGCATCACGTTGAAACACCGGCTTCCGTACGATCACTAACCAACGTCGAGCCTTCTCAGTACCTAGAGGGGTGACCGCTTGGGAATATCAGGTGATGTAAGCTTGGATGTGCGGGCGGTGTAATGGATATTAGCTTTGAATTGTTAGTCGGAGAGTCGAGTTCTTATTGCCGTTGGGTCCGTTATATTCACTTACGCGCAAATATCCTTGGGAAAGGTATGAATCTACCACTTCTCCTCCCAGCTATGGGTTAAATAATACAACTTGTGTCACGAAATCATTATTATTTTCCCACCATCAAAAAAAATTCTTACAATCTGAAAATATTTCCTGGCTTTAAATAATCCGCAATGTGTCGTTAAACCGTAAAAAACGAATCAATCAATCACAATTAAATGTTACATAAACGCTCAGTTAATTGCTTACAGAGCTATTTTGGCTATTGGAGCAACTGACTTAAAAGGGCTCGTTAGGTGTTTTCGAATTCACAGGATCAGTTTACTGACCCTTCATGTTCTCCCGTAATGTGATCAATTTATTCCTTTTCTGTTTTCTTAACCATGGCATTAAGTGGAGACTTCAAAAGATTCCCAACCGTATGTCATTTTTTTTTTCGTTCTTATCGTCTGTTTTTCTTTATATTTCACTTTTAAAGCATCTTATGCGGCGACAGCAAGAACACACTAGTTACAATAAATGTGATGGGAGTTAGCCCAAGGCAAATTATCAGTAAATAAAGGAGAAATTTGTCAACGGGTACTGGTGGGGGGGGGGTGTCAAGTTCGTGTTTAAAGGGAGTCGGGGTTATAGTTCGTTAATTGGTTGTTTGGTAAAAGGTGGCGTAGATAATTTACTTTGACGGTTTTGGTGAATTATGCGAGATATTTGATAAAAGAAAACACACACACACACACACACACACACACACACACACACACACACACACACACACACACACACACAAAGAAAGAATTTATTAAAACAAAAAATAAAATAAAATATTAAATTCATATAAAGCACAGGGCATATTAATATTTAAATGCTGTCAAAAAGGTGCCCGATTTCTCCTGACAAAAATTTTATTCACATAAATTTATACCACCGTTATTCAGTTATCAAGCCTTGTAATAACTTTGCACGAGAAAGGAAAGGAGCATTCAAAACTGAATTAAATGATTTCTTCAAAGAATTCCACAATATTTTGTATTTGTGAGAAATGCTGATAAGACAAAGTCTGTCTCTAGAATTAAAAGAAGCGACAGTATTAGAGAATCGTTGCCAAACCCATGATTGCTCAACAGTTCAATTTCAAACCAGAACCACCATCCAAAGTTACCGAGGCCATTAGATTATAGTCGTAAAGGCAATATGCAATATAGTGGCAGGAAATATGCTACAAAGTATACAAGGATTTCAATTCAGAGCTATCCTTCTAGAATGGTTGCGATCCAAGACAATCTGGTCCAATCTACTCTGCTATTTAACCCATAGTTGGAAGAAGATAGATTTATGCTTTTTCCAAGGGTGTTAGCGAGAAGTTAACGAAATCATAATGATTGGTGAGACTAGTATACTTAGCTTTTGATGCTGAGTTCGATTCTCGCTAAATGCATCATGGGTTGTAAAATCAACCAACCATTGCAATGGAATTTCACAGTATAATCCTTTGCAATGCATTTTCATGGCAAAATCATTTCCAATGCATTTTCACAATAAAATCATTTCAAATGCATTTTCACAGTAAAATTACTTCAAATGCGTTCTCATATTTAAATCATTTGCAACGTATTTTCATTGTAAAATTATTTGCACTGCATTTTCATGGCAAAATAATTTCGGATGCATTTTCATAGCAAAATAATTTCAAATGCATTTTCATAGCAAAATCATTTGCAATGCATTTTCATAGCAAAATCATTTGCAATGCATTTTCATAGTAAAATCATTTGCAATACATTTTCATAGTAAAACCACTTCCATTTCATTTTCAAAGTAAAATCACTTCCAATTAATTTTCATTGTAAAATCACTTCCGATGCATTTTCATAGAAAAATCCCTTCCAAAACCAAAATGGCGGCGTTCAGAAAATAAAAATCTCTGTCACTATCTTTATAGCTATTCATTTACAATAAGCAGCAGTTTTGTATTTTTCATCAATGGGCCAGTATAGACTGGCGGCAATACTACAATAATGTACGAGTGAAAGTGTTAAAGTGTGTAAATAAAATAAAATAAAATAAAAATCAAATGTTAACATTAAAATCTGAAAATCTTATTAATAAATTCATTTAATGTGTTAACTGTTGTTGTATACTCAGCTGACTTTAAAATGCATTTCATGCTCATAGTTTTTAAAAAGTTTTATTTTATGTCAATTGGAATACCCAATAGAAGAATTATTTGCTGACTCAGGACATATTTTTCTAATCATTTCATCCCAAGCAAGGCAACAGAGCCAATAACAGGCAGGGCGGCGTTACTGAAAGTGAAATAATATAAGAAAAACATTAAAGAGCGAAACCTGTAAAAGAACAGAAGTTATAGGACAGAAGATACATACTCTCATACTCCCACAGACTGACTAGAAAAAAATCATTGTTAATAACTCATTATGGGGTCCTCCTTAAAATCAAATTGCACCCTGTGAAGTGTGCGCCTCATTTTGGGTACCCATAGATTATATCTTTCTGAACAAGTTTGGCACCAGGCATAACCTCTATATGAAAGTCTCGATGTGACGATGTTATTTAGAAACAAGAGATTTTACCTCAGTGTTTTAGTTTTGTAGCAATTGGTGGTGTTGAGTGAAACTACTTCTAACACTGCCTTTTCTATGTTCAATTTTCTTTACTCTCCTGCACTAAATTTGTTATAACGGATCCATACACTGAGGTATTTCTTTAGTATTTACAAATTCCACATCCTTTTTTGTGATGGATTCGGTACACGTGTCATCACTGCTTGTTAGTTGTCAGACTTTCAGTTCAAAGCAACTGACCAACTTGAAAATTATCCTTGTTTTGTATCCATTTCAAAATTAAAATTGTGACAACGTCGGGTATGAGTAGTCAGTTTTGAGTCAGGAAAATCTTTGATTGCAACATTACAGTAACATCAACAAATCGTCACATATACCCCAATTAATACGTATCTGCAATATTGTTGTAATGGAATGTCCCACACGCCCTATCGCCTATGTGGACTGACTATATCGGTAGCTATACATAGTGGACACAGGATATACCTGGGGGATCGCTTCGGCAATTAGTTGGTGATTCGTCTCCAGCTGTGCTGGTCGAACTCAATATCTTCGGGCAGAAGAGAACCCAGACGAGGCTATGCCGAAGAGCAGAGTCTCGTCTGCGGTGGTAGGCAGCTATCCGACCCCGTGTACACGGGGTCTAAGGGGAATTTTTGCCCCAGCCTACTGGCTTGGTTTTGACGTCGCATTAAAAATGCGGGGTGTGTGGGTAAGGTAAATATCCTTGCTTCTGGAATTACTAGCATGACACCCGAATCCCTGTCTTTCAGTAGTGTATTCTCTTTTACAATAAACCTCTCTTCTTTCATCTACGTGCGTGTTGCTGTTCCTTCACACGAGTACCACCTTTATTTGTTTGTAACCTCTTTAAGGATTCAACAAATAATATAAGAACTTTTCGTGTTAGCTGGGAACATGCATAAAAGTAAACATTTTCTTTCTTAATCTTTGTTCAAGAGTGAGTTTGAAATGGTAACAGTGATGGTAATATTAGCCGTTTCCTTATAAGGAAATATTTAGCATCCATTGACTAAGCAGCCAGTGCTACCGTCGCTCAAGATTTATAAAAACATTCTATTAAAACTGTTTTTCAGAAAAATAGGTTACTCAAGCCAAGTAACTGTTATTGCGCTTTTCAGTATTGATAAGGGTGGAACGTCAACATGTTGATAATGTCATTATTCTCTTTTCGAGTTACATGCGCTATCCATTTTAGCTATTGCTGCTGTTGAAAGTCCCTGAATGATTCGGTTTCTTTTATCGGATACAGTTGCTTATGATTCTGTAGCGTCAGTCCACGATGTCCTTTCCATGATCTACATGTTCCATTCTATCTTTTAATCATTGATCTTAGAAAGTGGCAGTATTTAGCTAACAGTATAGACACGGGTTTGGTGCCATGCGTGACATCCATAAGAAAGCCTCGATCTGACGATGGGTATTTAAGAAGAGGACTTTTTTTTGGTTATTCTTTTAATTTTGTAGTAATTTGGTGTATTGCCATTCTTAATAATTCATTTGAGAAAGTGCTTGTATGTAGCTGGTAGTTTACATATTTCTGAACGAATTTGTCGCTATGCGTCATGCATAGCGACAAATGCACAGTCTAGATCTGACGACGCTATTTAAGCACAAACTCCAGTTTTTAGATTAATGTTTTGGTTGTGTGGCAAACTTGCGGTGATGTCCGAAACTACTTCTAGCACAGTCTATTCTGCGTTCAATTTCCTTATTCCGATAATAATTTTTTTATAACTGATCCATACACCAAGGTATTTGAAGTGTTCAGCATTTACTAATATCCTGATTTTTTTATGATGGATTCAGAGTATGCGCCATCATTGTTTTCATTCTAGTTCCAGATCATAATTTCAGTTTTGGAAAGTTTGATCTTGCGTTCTATTTCTTTGATAATGATATTATTATTCGCTCGAGTTATCTCGGACATTAATGAGTCAATCACGCCAACCATCACACTGTCCTGCATCAAAGTCGGAAGGTTATTAGGGAGATAATGTAGGTGGTTGCTGGGCGGCCAACCCGTCTTGCTCCATGGCTAGGTATCCAGAACAATTAACCCCGGGTATGACGGTAAACTACACCCGACATCAAGAATCGGAAGATTTGAGGTTTTGTGGCGCGTGGAACGACCTTTTAATTGCTGTTGTTCCTAGATCCACCCTGATCCGGGGTGGTAGCACCTGTTAGTGTCCCATCGATGGACAAATAGTGACCCCCCCTCAAACAAAAAACTCTATAATGTATAAAAATACATTTTTATAATAAAAATACCAGCAATACATTTTTATATAAAAAGGTCCAACAATACGTAAAGTAAAATGACCAACAATACATTTTATAGCCAAATGACCAACAATACATTTTATAGCAAAATGACCATCAATACATTTTATAGCCAAATGACCAACAATGCATTTTATAGCAAAATGACCATCAATACATTTTATAGCCAAATGACCAACAATACATTTTATAGCCAAATGACCAGCAATACATTTTATAGCAAAATGACCAACAATACATTTTATAGCCAAATGACCAACAATACATTTTATAGCAAAATGACCATCAATACATTTTATAGCAAAATGACCAACAATACATTTTATAGCAAAATGACCATCAATACATTTTATAGCCAAATGACCAACAATACATTTTATAGCCAAATGACCAACAATACATTTTATAGCCAAATGACCAGCAATACATTTTATAGCAAAATGACCATCAATACATTTTATAGCCAAATGACCAACAATACATTTTATAGCAAAATGACCATCAATACATTTTATAGCCAAATGACCAACAATACATTTTATAGCCAAATGACCAACAATACATTTTATAGCAAAATGACCAACAATACATTTTATATGTAATTGAAGACATAAAATTGCGTTCAAAATATATTTTGCTGATGCCATAAAATTGTGTTCAAATTATTTAGATTTCGGCATTAAATAACCCATAGAGATGTTGATATGCCGCTAAAGAAAACCATTCAATCAACCAACATGAATGATCTCTCTTATGACATTAATTCATGTAATATCCTATAATTTCTTAAATCAAACTGTATTCCAAAATATATCTTAAAAAAAATTACAACATAAAACACACATCACCGAATCTAATCATATCCACACAAACATGTATATGCACAAAAGCTGAGTATCATCTACCATTTATTCAATTGTGAAAGCATAATAACTTATTTTATTAATTCAACACTCCCAAGAAAATTAAATTTCGGCATTAAATGACCCATAAGCTATTGATATGCCGTTAAACAATGCAACCAACCAACTAACCAATCAGAACAGTAGAACCCTCGCAATTTCTTGTTTTGCTCGCCAGTTGTGTCCTGGATAGCGCATTCTGCGTTCACGTAAGGTTGTAGACATATCAAGGATGGGTCCATAGATTTAGTTGGCTGTTGTCTCCAGGTGATGTTAAGTATAGCTCTCAGCATCCGAGTGTAGGTTCCATCAAGCTTAGACTGCAGGGTTTTTGTTAATATCCAGGCATCGGCACCTTACATTAACACCGCCTCCATAGTGGCTCGAAAGAATCTCAGATTGAGGTTGTCTGGTAGATCAGTTTTCCAGATTACATCCATTTTATTCAAGGCGGTCCAGGCTTTAGCTACGCGAATTTTTACATCAGCACCAGATCATATATAGCAGTATTCCAAGCATGGATAAATGGTAGACTTATAGATATGTAAGATAGATTCTGAAATGAAAAAGATCGTCTAGCATGACACAGCGAATCAACTTTCTTAACATCTGACCTAGCAATGGCTTCAATAAGCTAAAAACAACAATAACATGAATAAAAAAAAAACTTTACTGGCAGTTAAGGTTACTTGAAGGTGCTTAACAAAACGAAAAGTGTTTCTTGTAATATTGACACGAATGTAAATTTTTGTGAACAAATGAAGCAGAAACGAAAATGGCAATAAAGAAATTAGATGGAGATTAAGCAGACAGAAATTAAAAAAAGAAAAGAAATGAGAAACGTAAGAATAAAAGAAAGAACTTATGGAACGTAAAAGAAAGGGAAAAAAAAGCAAAAGAAAGAAGAAGGAAAACGAAAAAGATGAAAGGAAGGGCGAACGTGAGATTGAGTGTAGAGCCCATTAAATGTTTGTCACGTGGAAGCTGAAGGTATAAAACCCTAAAGAAAACAGTTAGAGTCGGAGGAAGAGGATGTGGCAAAAGGTGAAAGCTATATTATCTAATGCAACGCTGCTCAACTTGACTAAATGTTTTTCTAATATCAACTTCACTTCTGTCACCTTCTGTTGTGCCCTTCTGTTCTTTTTGTACTCAAAGAAAAGAGAAGGCGATTTGTTGAACTGTCGATTGAAACTGGCGGGGACGAGAGGACACGCGAGGAAAATAGGGCGAGTGTCAAGGAAAGAAAAGCTAATAGCGATCGCCATCTTCTCAAGCAAAACAAGGAAGAGAGTAATGATGTTTTTTTTTTTAAAGAATATCTAAATAGATAAGGAAAATAAACCAGATTTTACAGATGATTTTTACTCGTTTAAATCCTATTTGTATTACTATTAACCTTAGGCCAAAATGCAAAGTACAAAACGGAGATATCAAAATCAAACAAGTACAAAGATTTAAATATCTGTGAAGTGTTCTTATCAGAGGACGGAAAGTGCGACACTGAAATCTGAAGGCGCAATGGAATATCCAAAGATGCTTTTCAAAAGCTAAGCAGTGTCTTAACAGAAAGGAAAATTTCTTTAGAAACAAATAAAAGACTACTGACCCTTATGTGATATCTGACTTTCTATATGGCAGTGAGTACTGGACAATCTTCTCAAGGACGAAGAAGAGACTTGAAGAAGCAGAAATGTGGTCCTACAGAAGGATGCTGAGGATACCATCGACTGAATATGTAAACAACGACGTTTTAGAGAAAATGGAGACAAAAAAGAAACTTATACTTAATGTCAAGAAGAAACAGTTGAAATTTCTAAGTCACATAATGAGGAAAGAGGGATTGGAAAATCTGATACACACAGGGCAATTTGAAGGCAAGAGGAGTAGAGGAAAGCAACGCATAGCATACTTAGCAGATTATTATTATTATTATTATTATTATTATTATTATTATTATTATTATTATTAATAATAATAATAATAATAATATTTCTGAAAAAATAATGGATTCGGATTCTACCAGAGGGTATATTTTTTTTAATAAGTTTTTTTGGGTGTGCAGGCCGGTAGACGAAATAATGTATGTTTAAAATAAAACGGAGCGTTTACTCAAATATGTGTATCCACTAGAAATAATATTTAAAGTAATAATAATGGTAATTTTCACTAGCCACCGCATACATTATCTATCTATGTTCCACGCTTCTCAAAACCTCCAATCTCCCAATCAGAGGTCTTGATGCCGGACGTAGTTTATCGTCTTACCCAGGGCGCGGATTTAGTTTATCGTCATATAATGAGATGGTATCAAATATAAATAAAATATAGATCGGAATCCAACAGAATAAGATAAAGAACAAATAAGAAACGTTTATCAATTTAACATGTTTCATTTTTATTAAAGCTTCACCAGAGAATGAGATACTGAGAAGAAGAAGAAAGAAATTTTGGTATTTTTTACTTTTGTATTGTTCGATTTTCATTGGTTAATCAGGTTTCACGGGCATTCGACTTGTTAAGCAAACGTTAGTATAATTTATGGCGTTCTGAATTCAAGGAGGAACAACGCGTCCATTCGAAGTTTCAAGAATTTAACGGATTCCAAGCTTGACTGAAAAACCGTAAATATTACTTTATGTATATAAGTAATAATATTTTCATTTTATTTATGTTGGATTTAGATGACAACGTATATTCGTAAGTGTGTGTGTGTCTCTAGTAGACAATCGTTTGTTGGTTTTTCGCATGTTGATTTGGGAACGTTTTTGCGTACATACCGTTTGTTTTAGATAAATATACGTTAGATTCCTTTAGATACATTAATTTTACATGCATTTTAGAATCTTAATACATACATACATATACACAAACATTTTAATGAAAGTTTAAACTGCTGTACACAATCATATGTGAGTTTATTGAATTTTACGGCCGTAAGATAATTCTAGTTTTTCAGGCTCTCCGTGTAATCCGTTTACACCTTTGAACTGTACATACATTTACATACACTAGCATACTATAATAAAATTTTAAACTACTATACAAAATCCAATGACATCATAGAATTAAGAAAAATGACGCTGGGAATGGGAGCTACGTATCTACCCAACTGTACCAACACTCGCGATCTTTCCAGTTTTCTATTTGAAATTTGGATGCAGCTTTTTAAAGCAAACGAGCAGATTAATAATAATAATAATAATAATAATAATAATAATAATAATATTTCTGAAGAAATAATGAATTCGGATTCTGCCTGAGGGTATATTTTTTAATATGTTTTATCGGGGGTGCAGGCCGGTAGACGATGATAATAATGGTAATTTTCACTAGCCACCGAATACATTATCTATGTCCATATCTTTCTATCTTAGCTTTTTATATCTATGTGTCTGCGATTTTCTGAAAAACAAAGACAAAAACACCCCCTCCCCCCAAAAAAAAACTCACCCTACCTCTTTAGAATAACTGCTCTAATCATGTCAACCTTTTCCACTTCAGACATGCCGCCAGATGACCCCTCCCATTATTTACTTCCAACTGACATCCCTTTCCCCTGCCATTCAGTCGGACAAATCTGTTCACATTGGTACGATTCTATTTCTGTTTACTGAGGTATTCTGGGCAATGAGTGGCCGTCCGCCTGTAACTTTACCACGCTTTGTCTTGAGAAGGAACGGTTTGTTAACAGCAAGGCTTGAAACCGTTGTGCAAAGAAAAGTCTAAGCCCCCCTTTTGGCGTAAAACGAAGGTGTCAGCCGTATCCAACAGACTTCCTCTCCCAGACGAAGACTCAATTTTTGTGAGAGGAAAAAAAAATGGGTGGTGGTGGTAGTGGTAAGGAACTTGTCTTTAAATAGGAATATATAATATACGCCCACTATGATAAATGAAAACGCTCGGCGAAACTCTCACCCAAACAAACACACAGGCACACGCAAGCACGTAAGCAAACTCGCAAGCAGATAGATGGAGTTATTCTTGCATAGCACAACCAAAAACGAAAGCAGACGAACATACAGACACACTGACAAAAGCAAGGCAAACACACATTTCATGACAGGCAGATGGCGTATAAGGAAGAGAAAGCTACACAGATATCCACACATAAAGAATTTAGTCATGTTTAACATACCCACCCGCAAAAAAAAAAAATCCGCTGTGTCTTAAGAAGGTTTGTCTCTTGACATTGCTTTTACTGTATGCTCCCTCAGCAATATATATTACTAGATATTTTTTGCAACACGCTGACGTGTGTTGAAATCCTCACAGTATTTTCTATTGTTGAAGTTATCGCTAACATTGTTTGTCGAGATTTATAAACTCTACGTTTCGTTCAAGTTCACAAACCAATCGATGAAATTTGAATAAGCTGATTTGTTTGAAAAAAAAATACTTTGACAGAAACCCTACTTTGCGGTTTAATAATTTCTTTAATTTAATTTAATTTTATAGGACTTCATGGTAAAAGAAAATTTTTTTTTTTTTTACTTCTCTAACAGTAAAGAATAAATTCTTAGGATTTCTTACTTTTGAGCATGCAACATACAACTGGCCATACGTAAATATTTCTTTCTGGGGTCAAATTCCAACTTTCTGAAGCCTTTGGCCTTGTGTTTTGTTTATAGTTCTCTCAAACACAGGGCGAACTGGAAAATGGATTCTTGTCCATTCGAAAGGATATTCGGATCGTTTAGGAATAAACTTTATTCTTGGGATTAATACTATCCGTCCCGTTCCAAACAAGGTACGTTGTAGTAGTCTGTTGTCAATAAGTTTGTCGAACGTAAGTGTTGTTCCAATACATAGGCTTGGCTTCAACAATAGGTTTCATACCTAGTTCCGGGTTTCAACAATAGGTTTTATACCTAGTTCCGGGTTTCAACAATAGGTTGTGTCTTGGAAATCCGTTTGGCATTCAAATATTCAACATTGAAACGTAGAATATCATTTGCATTAGCGAGGCTATCTGCACTCCTCAACTTTATTGTATTTCTTTTGAGCCAATCAGGCATTGTCTCGATTCTATCCTTACTACTCTTGAAATTCTCTGCCCATTTGAAACTCTCCTGACTGTGCATTATACTTTACCAGAATTAAATATATATAAAAACATAAAGAAAAGATATGCAAAAATAGTATTACTTTTTTATTAAATAAGTATTTGTTATTTTAATCATTAAATTGTTTTTAAAATAGTGGGAGTATTTTGTATGTTAGATAATAAAACTTTTAATTTTTCCAAGAAAATTAATGAAAACTTATTGCACTAAGCGACGCACCCTAGCAAAAACAACTGTACTGTTTGGACTTCTCCCAAACATTTGGTTTCGAGCGGTCAATGTATGGCTACTTTAGAGGGTATGATAGACGTACTGACTAACGGAAGTTACAAAATTTTATATATAGATTTTAAAACTAGGTATCACCACAGATTCGGTAAGAAATGAGCCTAATGGCGCAAACGTAATAAAAACAAAATTTTATCGTCATAATCTTTATATTTGGTTTGTTTGTTTAATGGAATATGAACTCCTCAATTCATGCCAAAATTGTATTTTCTTGTGAGCTTCGGCATTTTTTTCTTCAAAAATGTATTGCTGGCAGTTTCTTTTTTTTTTGTATTGTTTGCAATTATTTGTAATGTATTTTTTATATTTTCATGTTTTGGCCCCAGTTTGAGAGCTCACCATTTACCCATAGCTGGGATGCTAACAGATGGTACCATCCTGGTCGGGGTGAATCTGGAAACAACAACAATTAAGAGGTGGTTCTACGCTCCTCGAAACCTCCAATCTCTTGATCAGAGGCCTTGCTGCCGGATGTAGTTTATCGTCAAATGTTTGTTAGTAAGGTAAAAGACCAAAATATTCTTTTATTATTAAATATAATTTTTGATCCTTTTTACTACAATACAGCGACACACCAATATTCTATAAAAAATTTTTGTGTGTCTATAAATGTGCCGATTTTTATAAATACAAACGTGTATACATGACATTATCAAAAAATATGAGCAACAACTATAAAAAAATTTAAAGCCAAAGCATCTAAGATTCAATAAAACTTTAGAATACGAAGAATATTTTCTTAAATTTTTAAGATTACTGGGTATTTAAAAACCATATAAAAAAGGCGCTGACATTATATTCCTCAAGTAATTTTTGCAGATATGTCCACCGGAGAGAAACAGTTACTCCTGTGTTAAAAATGCATTTCTGCCATATTTTGAAATAAAGTAAGTAATATTTGTTTCAGATCAGATTAATTAAACTCTAAATCAGGTAATATTCCTCAAATAAAGTTTCAGAAAAGTATATTTTATTTTTGAAAGTTTTTTTTTTTAATAAAGAGTTGTGCTGAGAGAATTTTAAATATGGCTAAAATTCGCAATTTTTAGCGATTAAAAAAAAACTCATTCCAATCAATTTAAATTAGTTTTGAAATGCAGAAAAAGTATTTTGCTTATTGGAAATATTAAATTTAATCTATTAACTTGAAATTAAAACTAAAATAAAAACTTCAAGAAAGATTTTCATTTTAAAAAATTCATTTTAAATCTTAGGTATCGCGTTTCTGTGGAGGTATCTATTTAAAAGGCTATTTTTAAAATTTTAATAAAATCCAAATATATGAAACTGGACTTATGTATTCTCTTTTTCTTGGAATTTATCAACAAAATTGTTAAACATTATTGTGAATAAACAATTTAAAAAATAAACAGTGGTTAACATTTTTGTTGTCAATTCTAGTGAAGAAAAAAGTATAAATCCAGATTTATTTTAGTGAATTTATGTGGCGTGGGCAAATTGAAAAGTATTTTTTCAAATTTTTGATTACAGTTACTCGTAGTTATGTGTTTGCTAGCCGAAAACCTGTCTTGCTAATATTTTTATTAATAAATTTATTTATAAGGCTGTACAAATAAAAGATTTAAAATTGGCAACTTTTTACATTTCAATGAAACAGACGTTAAACACTTCTATCTTCCCTTCTTTCTTTCGTTTTTCTCACTCAAACCAAGTAGTGTTTTTTTACCCGTGATCAAAATGGAATAGCCCATTATTTATGAGATATTTGCATGACGTCACGCTCGTGCGAACTAATGAAGGAAAGGCCAAGCAGAATTGTAATAGGAGGAGGAGGATGATGATGATGATGATGATGATGATGATGATGATGATGATGATGATGATGATGATGATGATGATGAGAAGAAGAAGAAGAAGAAGAAGAAGAAGAAGAAGAGTGGGCCAATATCTGCACTGGAAAATTTGCAACTCCTATGGGAAGGAAACTGGAAGAAATTGGTACGAACACCACCCTGACCCGGTTACGGAGATAGGACCTGTTACAATTCTATGGGACTACACAATACACACTGACAGAACAATCAAAGCCAACCGCCCAGACATTGTTATTAAGGACCACAAACAAAATAAGTGCCTCCTTATTGATATGGCAGTCCCTGCAGACTGCAATATATCTTTGAAGATATTCGAAAAACTGTCAAAATACAAGGACCTTGAAATAGAAATCTCAAAAATGTGGCACATGGGAATATCAACAATTCCTGTTGTAGTTGGAGCCCTTGGACTGGTTGGAAAACATTCCAGTAGGCTGATTGAAGGGATCCCTGGAAGTCCATGCCTCAAAGAGATACAAAAAATTGTTCTGACAAGTACAGCCCACACTTTACGAAGGGCTTTATCTATGTAATTATTTTTTTTATTTTATTTTATTTTTTTGCAGTGGAAAGTGTCATGATGCCATTTCTAACCTTAGGTCCCTGGGCGGGACCCGGAAAGAAATGTGTAAACGCCAGATATCAAAGGAAATAAAAATAATAATAATAATAATAATAATAATAATAATAATAATCATAATCATAATAATAATAATAATAATAATAAAATTAGCGAAGGAGATGGTAAAATTAGCAAAGGAGATGGTATACAACATACCCAAATGAAGAAGGTAAGAAAGGAGTACTACAGGTGTGTGCCTCTGGTACTAAATACCGAGCTGAACTCAAAAAACAGAATATCAGCCATAAACACCTTGGCTGTCCCTGTGGTGCAATACAGCTTTAACATCCTTAATTGAATAGTTTCAACATCCTAGCTTAGTAGGACTTAATTAAATTAAATATGATTTGAAACTTACGAATTATTAAATCCCTCGAGCGTGTGAGCAACGATGAGATCTAACAGGGGTTGCAAACAAGGAGGAGGCTTATACTTAATATCAGAAAGAGGCAGCTGAAGTTCCTGGGACACATAATGAGGAAGGAGGGCCTGGAGAATCTGATATTCACAGGTCGAATAGAAGGAAAACAACGCATGATGTACCTGGCAGTTTTAAGCAAGTGGATGATAGAACGTGGTCTGGGGAGGTGGCATAGGGAGAGCTGCAAGGGATAGAGGGAGGTGGAGAGCCATGATCATCTACGCCCTGAAAGTTCACGGCACATAGAAAGAAGATATTTAATTGGTTCACAACGGTCCACACAAACCGTTGACATAAACTTATATAAAAACTGTCATTCATTGGCTTGTTTGTTGGTTTACTTCCAACGACACAAATATTAATAAAACATATGAAAGTTGGATTACTCGGGCGGGATAGACAATTTTTCTCGTCAGAGTCTATCTTGCATATTTATAAGTCCTTTGAATATCGCTGCCACATCTGGTTTGGTGCCCCCCCCTTTTTTTTAATCATTTCACCCTAAGACTATGACACCTGGCTTTTATGAACTTAAGCGCTGTAATCGTCGGTAAGGTCACATTATTTTGCACGTGAAAGATGTAACCGTAAGTTCTATGCTAACATATTTTTCTCTCGCATTTCCGGCTTCTTGGTTACCAGTCAAATTTGATCCTCAAAAATTTAAATCGTTATCAATCGTTATCTTTTGTCTTCTTAAATCTTGCTCTTTTATTATACCTTAATTGTATGTTTTTCTCATATTTTCTAATACTCAGTAACCCTTTGATTCTTAGTGACTTTATTGCTTTTTTGGGGGTGAAATGATAAAAAACAGTGTAAGAGTTTGCAGGTTATTTAAAGCCAGAAAATATTTTTAGATTTAAAATTTGTGGGTGGGCGAAGATAATAATGATTTAGTGATACACGTCTTACTAATTAGCCCTTAGCTGGGAGGGAGAAGAGGTAGGTCTATACCTTTTTCAAGGGTAGAACCGCGCAAGGGAATATAACGTACCAAACTGAAATTGGAAATCGGTTCTCAGGATTTACAATTCCGAGCCTTTATCCATTACTCCGCCTACACATCCAAGTGTACTATATTTGGTACTACCAAGCGGTCAACCATTTAGATACTGACCAGGTTCGACGTTGCTTAACGTGATCGAACGGAAACCAGTATTCAACGTGATATGGCCGTAATCCGCATATGTGTGTGTGTAAAAATTCAGATTTAAATAAAATATATATGTGAAAAGACAATAAGAACAATGACAAAAGGAAAACCTTTCTTTACCAACGCGTTTTGTCCCATGATGGACTATATCTAGGCAAATGAAAGGATTTTAAGTTGCAACATGTATTTATAAACAGAAGATAAAATATCGTTTCACTACGTTTTCAACATTTTTCAATTTAAAAACGCTCAAGAAGATATTTGAGGCTAACTGTAAAAGTCAAGGTAAACTATAGACGAGGGTAAGTGATATAATTTAATGTCCAATAAACAAAAGGGGGTAAATGTTGCTGTTGTTGATTTTTTATTGACTTATTTGTTTTTGTTTTTTTCATTCACTAAAATAGTTTGCAAGCATTTGGATTCATATTTAAAATTTACAATAAAAATGTTAAATTTTATTTATCTGTTTGGCTGTTTTCTTACAAGAAAAATATTTAACACTTTTGCTGTCATATCTCGAGAAAAAATGTATAATTCCTTTTCATACGTTTGAGTTTTATTAAAAATTCTAAAATATATATTTTTAAGACAAGACTGTTTTCTTCCAAGAAAAATATTTAACATTTTTTCTGTCATATCTCGAGAAAAAAATGTATAACCCATTTTCATATGTTTGAGTTTTATTAAAAATTCTAAAGTATATATTTTTAAGACAAGGCTGTTTTCTTCCAAGAAAAATATTTAACATTTTTTATGTCATTTCTCGTGAAAAAAATGTATAATCCATTTTCATACGTTTGAGTTTTATTAAAAATTTTAAAATATATATTTTTAAGACAAGGCTGTTTTCTTCCAAGAAAAATATTTAACATTTTTTCTGTCATATCTCGAGAAAAAAATGTATAACCCATTTTCATATGTTTGAGTCTTATTAAAAATACTAATATATATATATATATATATTTTAAGACAATAAAATTTGACGAAGGAGTTTCCAATAATAGAGGTATCAAGAGAGAAAAAAACACCCTTTTTCACATGTTTTTTCGGCTATATTTGTTAGATTTTGACGATTTTTTTTGTACACAACAGATTTCTAAAGTAGTTTCACAAGCATTCATAACTGATTTTTCGCTTCTAAATTCTTGCGCTTTATGACACAGATTTGCTGGTCGCTGTCGAGTTTACAAAGGGTGTAACAGACTTTTAGATTTATTACTGTCTGTGTAGTATATATATAGAAGAGTGTTTTCCCAATAGGTCTCTCATGCACTCTCTCTTCAGTCAACCACTGTAGCATGCCAATGTTAAGATATGTGACGATGGGACAAAACGCAGGGAGCAGTGGATTTATGCCTCTTCAGAAGAGTTGTCATAAGTGACCGAAGGCGGAATTCGAACTCTGTTTGGTGAATCTTCTTCCCGTGCTGATCAATAACCATTACGTCACGTCTCTCATAGAATTGCAGGGATGCACAAAAAGATGCACGGCTTCATAAACACACGCCAATGCCCACAGGCTCTCTGTCTCTCTTTTTCTGACTGACGCAAGCAATGATACGTATTTTGTTCATAACAAGTGTAAAGATGACTTAATCATTTCCTTCGAGGTGCCCTCGACGCGAATTCCGTCGAAGAACGAGAAAGGTGAAATCCGAAGGCTTTGTTGTCGTTTGAACGCGCCTGTCACCCGCCATGGCCGCAAGATTTCATTAAGAACTTGACAGCCTTTGGCTATTTAGAAATCGAGATGAAAGGCTAGTCGAGCCGAAGGGCCTCGTGTTGGAAAATGCCTCAGACCTAAACAGCTCGAACGATGTCTACTGATAAAGGTCCCTCACCAACAACCGTATCTTGGCAGCCAGAAGGTGGAAGAGAGGCGTCCGGGTGCAGGTATTTGTGCATATCTATTTGTATATGTCTGGACATCCGCACACACACGCGCGTTATGGTAATAGTAATAATAATATTAACCGTTTCCTTATAAAGAAACATTCGGCATCCATTAACCAAACAACCAGTGTCAGTATCGGTTGAAATTTATAAAATCTTTCTACTGAAACAATTTTCAGGAGAATAGGTTTCGTAAGTCCAGTAGCTGTTATCTCTCTTTCAGTACTGAGAGGGGGGTTTCCTTCCTAACCTTTTGTTTGAAGTAGTGTGGAATATCAAGATTTTGATTATCTCATTATTTTCTCTTCGTGTTACAAATGCTATACATTATAGTTGTTACGGTTGTTGAAAGTCTTCAAATGATGTCTTTGTTATTTGATATTGTTTTTTGTTTGTGATTATGTAGCGCCAATGCACAAAGCTTGAAGAAGGATGGTCCTCGCTGATATGTACAGGTTTCATTCGCTCAACGCCATTTTTAATCATTGATCTGAGAAAGCGGTTGTATACAGCTGAGAGTTTGGACATTTCAGAACGAGTTTGAAGTCATACATGACATCTATATGATAGTCTCGTTTTGACGAGGCTATTTAAGAACAGGTCTATTTTAATTTGGCAGCAAATACTAGTGTTGAGCGAAACTATATCTAGCACAGATTATTCTATGTTTAATTTCCTTATCTCCTATGCTAAATTTTTTTCATAACAGGTCTATACGCTGAGGTATTTGAAGTTTGATACGTTATAAAACAACATCTATAACTGCATCGGGAATTTCGACGTGGTGAAATGGTTATCAAGTCTGTCTCGCGAGATCAATTACGACTGAGTAGTGAGTTCGATCCTCACTGCGTACCCCACATTTTCGGCTTTGTGCCACATCTAAGCTATTTGGGAGCCTCAACGCGGCGTAATGGTTAGCACGCTTGTCTTGCTATAACAATTACGAATGAATAGTGAGTTCGATCCTCACTGGGTACCCCACATTTTCGGCTTTGTGCCACATCTAAGCTATTTGGGAGCCTCAACGCGGCGTAATGGTTAGCACACTTGTCTTGCTATAACAATTACAACTGAATAGTGAGTTCGATCCTCACTGGGTGGTTCATGATTTAGGCCCTGTGCCACATCTAATCAACGCTTAGAAAATCATTTGTGAACCTTGGTGTGGTATAATCGTTAGCAAGCTTATCTTGCTAGAACACTTACGACTGAGTAGTGAGTTCGATCTTCACTGAGTGCTCCATACAGTTGACCTTGTGCCACATCTAAGCTACGCTTAGAATATCACCATATCTAAAACTGCATTTTGAGTAAGTGAAAATACGTTCATAATTGTATAAACAATATTTCTTTTTAGAAAATAGTATATTTTAAATATCTTGAAATATACTTGGTCTTGGAATAGTTTTCCTGTCGGAAATATTTTAATGCTTCCCTTAAAAATGAGCATGTGAAAGGACTGCTCTTACATGGATTCGAACACGGAAAAGAGAAATACGCGTCTTTATCAAAAGAAAAGAAAGAAAGAAAAGAAAGAACCGTGTATTGTTTTTATTGCGAGAATATAGACGCAGATCTACCAATCTTATTTGCAGGAATATCTCACTCTCTATCCCTTCTCTTCACTAGTCGACCATTCGCCCAGCATTGATTATCACTACCATGTATGATCTGGTGCTTCTGTTATGCATTTTGTGATTCTTGATAAAATCCAAAGAATCTGCAGTGTTATTGGTCCCGACCTGGCATCTCGGTTTCAGGCACTTCCGCACCGCAGTGACGTAGCTTCCCCGTGCCTTTTCCATAAATATTTTCATGGTAATTGTTCTGATGAATTTTCCTCTTTCGTACTTAGACTTTATAAATTTAAGCGTGCTACTAGATTGCCGGCATAGTCTCATCATGTTACTGCCGAAATAGCTAGATGCAACCGCAAGTTCTATGCTAACAGCTTCTTCTCTAGCACACATGGCTTGTAGAACTACCTTCCAGTATCATGCTTTCCAGTCAACTTTGATATTAAAAGATTTAAATGCAATATCAATCTTCTGTCTTCTTAATTCCTCTTCTTTTATTGTTATCTCTCTTTTACAATGTTTTCTTTTTTTCATATCCTCTCACTCTCAGTAATCCCATGCGTCTTAGTGGCTTTGTTGCAATGCTTGGGATGAATATATATATATATATATATATATATATATATATATATATATATATATATATATATATATATATTAGTGAATTTACATAATATCCAACGTCGATAGCACGACTCGGAGTTTCATGCATTTCTTGCAATTTTCAGGTGCAAATATATATGTCTTTATACGTACGTGCAAGTATATGTACGTTCATGCAGATTTATATATATATATATTCCTACATATATATATATATATATATATATATATATATATATATATATATATATATATAAACAACTTGCATGTTCCGCTGTAACAGTTTATAATAAATATTTATTGGTCTACTTCTTGTATTGATCCCTTTTTTAAATTAATGTTATGAACGTTTGAATTTATATTCTTTTCGTTCTTTTATATATACATATACATATATATATATGTGTGTGTGTGTGTGTGTGTGTGCGCGTGTGTGTATGTGTGCTTTGAGTGACTTGAAATTGTTTCCATCAAACGACGAAATTAAAAACACTATACAGAACAGTCCTTGAAAACAAATGTAGCAACATTCGAAAGTACTCGCGAAGAAAATTGTATGAAATAAAAATAAATGTGAACTTTGGCAAATTTACCAATAACACAAAACACCTAATTGTGAAATTTGAAAAATTAAATGAAAAAATTGTGACAAAAAAATGCCCATATTATTTAACCAAACATGCTTGAGAGAATTATTTTTTCCAAAACACACACACACACACACACACACACACACACACACACACACACACACACACACACACACATATATATATATATATATATATAAGTACATAAATCAGGTGTTCATCCGACTGACCGACCTCATTTGTCAGTTTCGTATGCGAGTTTTTTGCTCGCCGTCATCAGGTAACCGCTAATGTTCTTTTGGTGATATGGGCACTTAAGGAAAGCGAGAAGAAAGGATTAAACATCAACTACAATAAAATAGAATTCATGGTCGCTTGCAAAAAGCTTGAACCCAAAGTGCGAATTGCAAATCGGACGTACCAAAATCAAACATGTGCGGAGATTTAAATATCTGGGAAGTGTTTTAACAGAGGACGGAAAGGGTGATATTGAAATCCGAAGGCTTATTGGGATAGCCAAAGATGCATTCCAAAAGCTAAGCAGAGTAATAAGAAATAGGAAAATTTCCTTAAAAACGAAGAAAAAAAGCACTAAACTTCTATGTGATATCTGTCCTCCTGTATGGCAGTGAGTGATGGGCGTTCTCATCAAAGACAAAGAGGCAACTTGAAGCAACAGAAATGTCGTTCTACAGAAAGATGCTGAGGAAAGCGGGTACCAAACATGTGTGAAATTTTGGAGAAAAACTGATAAAAAAAAGAAACTAATGCTTAATATCAGGAAGAGACAGTTGAGGTTTCTGAGGTATATAATGAAGAAGGGAGGGTTGGGAAATCCGATACTCAGGGGACAGATTGAGGGCAACGTGGACAGAGGAAAACAACGCATACTTGGTGAGCTTGAGTAAATGGATGGCGGAACAGCGCTTAGGAGAAATAACAGAAAGACAAATTTTATTAAGAGGGACAGGAAGAGTGGAGAACCATGATCGGCCACGTTCCGAGAGGACTCGGCACATAAAGAAGATACCTGCTCGGCTGTCCCAAAGGTAGCTGGTGGGTACACATAATGCAGTCACCATTTAACATCACCGAGTGAGAAAATACCCATACGCAAATGATCGAATCGGCAAATATCAAGTTGTTCGTGGAAGGTAAAAAAAACATCAAATTAACAAACGTATTAATGTCTAATTATCAATGATCAACATTACAGAAACAAGTAGACTTCAGAAGCGTAATCCAGAGAAAGGGCTTGACTATATCTATCTATCTATCTATCTATCTATATATCTATATATATATATATATATATATATATATATATATATATATATATAGATATATATATAAATAATAAAAAGACTTAAACACTAATATTCCATGGTCATAATTTATTCCATTGGAATCGTAAAAACGATCCAATTCATCAGACCTACAGATTCAAAAAGAAAACGTCTTAAGTCTTTTTATTATATCCTTACTCTGTCCTGGACATTGAGTTCTACCTGGATCATATCCTCTTGGAATTACTTTTATACATATATGTATGCGTATACATAATTGCATATGTATGTGTATATTTACCACTAATATTGTCTATATATATATATATATATATATATATATATGATTAAATCATTTTCAGATAGTCTATAGCTGTAAAGGAACAAGATGAATAAAAAAGACAAGCGGAAAACATATACACAATAATTTATCAAATACACTACTCATACACAGAAATCAGAAATCAATTCAACCACGACTTTGATGTAAAAAAAAAAAATTCCACACCTATCAAAAGAGAAAGTAATTTGCTCAAAAGGAAAATTTTCAAGAGGCTGCTATCGAATATTATCAAAATATAAATCTTCTTTTAAATCTCACCTTTCTCGAGAGAATTACAACTTTCCCAAGACAACACACGATCAAAAAAATGTTAAAATAACTAATGAAAATGGTTAAATTCATTATCTTATGTATATCACATGCATCCAAATTATAATCTGATAAGAATTTATTAAGGAAAAATATATTTCTTGAATATTACTCGCTTACTTTTGCCACACCAGACTTTGAATTATAGCACTTTGTGCCCTCCATAAGTTTTGATTGACCTTACAACCACCTTATGAATATTCATGAACGTTCTCAAATTTAAAAGCCTTGATAAACAAATAATATCCTTGCTCTTGTATATAAAAACGAACAACAAAATAAAATCCTTACATTTGTTTTAAGAAAGTCCCTTGGCTAAAAATAGTTTTTCTTTATATTATTTACATTGTTCGGACGGTTTTTCTCGTCTTTATTGCAATATTCACGACGTTTCAGCTGTTGTACACACTGACCTTTTTCAGATGATTGATATTTCGAACTGTACCTTTTATTTCATCCACCGGGGTAGATTGTTTTAGTTTCACATGGCATGTCTCTTCCGGGTGTCTCTCCGTTTTGTTCCCTTTCAGGGAAACATGGCGCAGTGGATAAAAGCGTTGGTTGGCTCCAGTAATAGATCCAATGCTGAACAAATAACAAACAAACCAAAAAAATTGTTAGAGAGTTGAGTTATGGGGAGATAACTGAGATTTAATTTTTTATTCCGAAATATAATTATTGTAACGGTGATCGTTATGATGGATGATTTAAAAAAAAAACACGCTTGAACGCGCATTGTTATAATTATTTAATTTTTTAAAAATTATGACCATCACAACGATCGCAGTTGCAATAGTATTGTCTTTGTAATGTAACCATGGGGATGATTTTAGAGAAAATCCAATGTACTTGGGTAGGAAAAAGCTACAGTGCATTCCTTGATGAATTTCATCTTAACATCAAGAAACTGATTAGAGAACAGGAAAAGATTATTATAAAAATAAATAGACATCTTTACATTATTCAATCAAACACACACACACACACACACACACACACACACACATATATATATATATATGAGTGAACATTGAAGTCAACACTTAGAGGCGACAAGCTGTTTCATGCTAGAGGCAATCGTCAGGCCTGACGTGGTCTGACGATTGCGTCTAGCATGAAACAGCCTGTCGCCTCCAAGTGTTGGCTTCAATGTTCACTTTTATATTTGCACACGCTCTATCCCTGATATTGAGCACTTTATCCCATAATAAAAGCACACCTTAAGAGTATATTTCTTCATATATATATATATATATATATATATATATATATATGTTGTGGTACGATCCACCTAATTTGCATAGTGGAGTACCGACTGTATAAATATGGTTGGTACCGGGAAGACAAGGGAGGCGAATCAAGAGATTCAACTAGAGACTCTGCCCGACTGCGACTTAGTCAACACATTCTCCAGGAACGGTCTTCCCAGGAATATACAAAAGACTATATGTAAATATTGTGTACACTTTCTTGTTTCAATACATTTTGTTCTAAGTACATTTTGTGTTGCATTATTATTCCATGCATTTAATCAAGTTTCAACAATATATATAACGTAAATCATTCATACGAAAAACAAATAATGAAGTTAATTATAATTAACTTCATTATTTGTTTTTCGTGTGAATGATTTACGTTATATAAATTGAACACGCACTACATAATTGATATATATATATATATATATATATATATATATATATATATATATATATATAGAGAGAGAGAGAGAGAGAGAGAGAGAATCGGATTTATTCTCATTGCAATATTTTGGTGCATTTAAATAATATGAATTTAGTGAGAAATATATAAGTGCGACTGTAAATATATATTAGAGTACGTGTAAAATCCTTGTGATCATCTTAGTGACGTTGTGAGTTGGAAAAAGGTCAGTAAAAGAGTGAGGTGACAGGAGGAGGGACAGAGAGTGTGAAAGAGAAAGTAAATCGGGAGCTGGAGCAGATAGGGCGAGGTTTTTCCTGCGCAATGTGCAATAGTGGACCATGGCACTAAATCACTTCATCAAATCACTTCAAAAAGAAGCTTCCCACCACGCCACTTTTCCGCAAAAGGTGACTGATCCCAAATAATGCAGACACGAGAGAGGGAAAGAAAAAGAGGGAGTGGAAGGGAAAGAAGGAGGGAGGGGAGGGAGAAGCTTAAAGATTCGTATCGTTATAGAGCTGTTGTGCAGGGCTATTAACCGCGGACACACCACCAAAGTGCGCACACGACCTCACACCTATATTTAATTACCTACTTAAAAGAGCCCTTCCATGAACTTTGACCTCCGGCTTCCATCACAAACAGATCTTTTGTCCACCCAAACCAGCTCCAAATCTCCAGCGGTCTTTTTCTTGTATAAAGGAAGTGTAAACAAGGTATTGGGATTTCTTTAATACGACAATCCAGTGATGTCAATCTTAACGGTTATCTGTAATTGTTGTCGGGTTGCTTTCTCGTTCAATTCTGGCCGTATTAATGAACAAGGGTCGAAGTTTCTAAGACGTCGGAATGACATTAAAAATGAGCGTTTAAACTGACCTATTGAGAGCTTATTCTTAAGCCACTAACTAGAATGGATTTCCTTTTATCTTCAGTTTATCATTCCATGGTTTATATTACAGACAGTCCGTCCAAGAAATAAAGAATTTAATAATGGCCCCCAAACAGAAGGACAATTATGCTCGCAATTCGTATAGACCAGTGTTTCCCAAACTTTTTTTCAAGCCCCTCTCCAGAATGTCAAATTAAATTTAGAATGTTATACTGAATTCATATTTCATAGCAAGGTAGTACTTAAACATTAGTGCAAAAATAATTTTAATATTGTTTTCATTTTTATTATAAATGCCAATAATTAAAATGTTAAAACACATTATTTGATAGCTCATCTCAATGTTTTCAATGCGATGCTTGACTTTGGTTCATATTGGCTAAGGCTCTTATTCTAGGTTCATTTGATAGCTCATCTCAATATTTTCAATGCGATGCTTGACTTTGGTTCATACTGGCTAAGGGTCTTACTCTATGTTCCACGTTGCTTAGAAGTAATCGTAGATCTTTTCGTTCTGTAATTTTCAGCTGGTTTATTTGTTGAGAAAGAAGCTGTATAACTACGTTGAAACTACATTCAGCTGTATAGGTAGTTGGAAAAGCAATGAAAAAAAGTTGATAGAATTCCATAGCTTTAGATGCCTTTCAAAAATTTCCTTTTGTAACCAATGTTGAATAATTTTTTAAAATTTGAAAAAAAAAAAATGGATAAATGTCCCCGCCCCCTAAGTATTTTGACCGCTCCCCAAATGAAATAAAAACACCCAGAGATCCCTTTCAACATAACAGAGCCCACAGTTGGGAAACACTGGTAAGGATCAAAGAGGAGCTGTAACGTACTCTCTTAAAGGAAAAGTTTTTCAATAAGCGAACGAAATCTTATGCTTTAATCATCTCACTCCAAGAAAGGCAATAAAGCCACTAAGGCGCAAGGGGGGGGGGTTACTGAGTGTGAGAGAATATGAGAAAAAAATAAGGAGAGTGATCACTAAAAGAACAGGGATGAAGAAGGCAGAAGATAACAATTGACATCGCATTTAAATGTTGGAAAATCGAAGTTGACTGGAAAGCAATAGGTCGGAAGAGAATTCCACTGTTGAGGAGTGCAAGAGAAGAAAATATTACTATAGAACGTTCAGTTACATCTAGCCATTTTAACTGTGTAATGAGACCTTGCCGCCAATCTAGCACTGCACTCAAATTTCTAGGTACCAAAGAGGAAAGTGTATCAAAAAATACCATAGAAATCTTTATAGAAAAGGTACAGGGAAAATGGACAGAAACAGGAATTAATGCTTGTGATAGAACACTCCAGACTCGATGTTGATCTTATGAAAACAAGTAGAATCACAAGACCTTTATACCAATCGCTTACAACACCTGGTGGTCATTCATCTAGGTATTGCCCATGCTCGACGTTGCTTAACTTGAGTGACCTTATGAGAACCAGTATTTCAACATGCTATGGCTGTAAGCCTCATACATCTTACAGGTAAGTAATTTCATTATTATGTTTCGAACTTATTTAATTGCCACAAGTTAAAATTATACATTCTAAAACTTTAAATAATTAATTTCATAATTTATAATTAAGCTAACTAAAATTATTTCTATACCATGATAATAAATGTCCAGGTCCGTTAATAATCAAGAAAGGTAAAACCGGAATTAAAATTTTTAATAAAGGGTGTTCCAATAACTTGAACCGATTTTAAATGTGAATGAAGTTTAAGCGTCTAATGATTTCTTTTCTTTTTCTTTTAGATTTAACAACTTAAGTCTTTGGCAATTTAAACCATGGAAAGATTAACAATCAAACAACGTGTTGAAGTTATCGAAGCATATTACGAAAATGGACGTACAAATTTATAAATATATGACACAATGATTCTGCTAGCAAAAAATGGGCATCAGACAGTGACCTTTTGTCGGATGCAGTAGCTTTTCAACAATCTTCCTTGGATTTTCATCAGCCCAAATGCGACACCCACCAAGATGAAAATGGGCTTCGATCACTAAAGAGGATTTTTTTGCGAAAAATCTTCATCGGCTTGTCTATGCCCGTGCACCCAATTGATCAATGTACGGCGCTCTAGATGGTCAGCAGGTTTCAATTCCTGTGTCATTTGAATTTTGTAAGCATGTAAAGATAAATCGTTTGTCAAAATTCGGTGTAATGTTGTTGTGGAGAGATTCAGTTATTGCGCGCGATGACGAATAGAGGTGTCTGGATTTTCGGCCATATTCTCGTGCACTGCAGCAATGTTTTCAGATGAACGGCGTAAACGAGCACGCAATGGTGTTTTCACATCTGCCACCAATCCAGTTTGTTTGAATTTACGAACAATTTTTCCAATTGCACTCTCGGTTGGTCGATTATGTTGACCCCAAAATCGCGAAGTTCGCGAAATGCATTTCTGTTTGAACGTCCATTTTCGTAATAGGTTTCCATAACATTAACACGTTTAATTGTTGATCTTTTCGTGATTGAAATTGCCAAAGACTTAAGTCGTTAAATCTAAAAGAAAGAGAAAGAAAATCATTAGACGCTTAAACTTAATTTACATTTAAAATCGGTCCAAGTTATTGGAACAGCCTTTATAAATAAATAAATGAAATACAAGGTTGTTGTTCATGATGACGGTAGTCTTTGAGTATAGAATCCAGACGTTGGCAGTGAATATTTCGAAGACAGTAGGGAAGCGTAGTTCAGGTTAGCAGTGGATATCTCGATAAAGTAGCAGAGCGTAGTTCTTCCTTCAGTTCTGATCATCTTTGGTTCTGACAGGTTAGCGTTGTACATTTTATTTTTTGTTGGAATACAACAAATGTGGCACAAGTCCGAAAAGGGGAAGGGTAAAGGCTGGTCATAACTTACTATCCTATACCTAGCTAATCAGATTCGCGACCCATTCATACATTACAATTAACCCATTCACCACAAGAACTCATCCGTCGCCATTCAAACCTTCATCCACCATAATACCACATCCACACCAGGGGAACCTACAAAAACGCGCCCCACACCATAAAAATTTTGATGATAATAACATACATTAAAATTCTAATAATGAAAAGATGAAAGTAGGGAGGGAGATGAACCCAATAACAAACTAAAAACTCAACGAATATTTAAACTAAACATAATTCGTGTTAGTAGGGCCCGTCCAACCCTCAAAATAGAGAGGCCGCTGTATTCTGCCCAGAGGACAGAATCAAGAAACACTCTCGCTAAGGGAGTGGGAAAAAGATAAAATCACCCGGACATGGGGAAATAAAAGGCTGACCTAGTCGAGATGAAAGGTGGGGCCAAAACAAACTGGGGAGGTTGGGAATCTCGACTTGGATCATAACTAAAAAGATAGCCGGGAAACAGGCCGGGAACAACACTTACTCACATTAACTAGGTACACTTAAGCTTGTCTAACCTAACCAAGGGGAGGGTTCCACAGGAAACCACCCCGATGTGACTTTAGATTGACCTAGAAAAGAAAATCAAGGCTAGCCCCGTCCAAACGAACCAAGCTCGCCTCTTTTACCCACCTTTCGTTGAAGACTGTCGAATGCAATCGTTTCCTATCAGTTCTAATCTTCATCTTGAGCTGATGCTCAAAGAATCGGATTAGATCCTGATGCGAAAGACGATTGCCTCGCAAGACTTCCTGCATGCGCGTCGTCCATATCACCATTCGAGCCGTGGCTAGCAGCGTCAGAAACACCATTCGTTTCACCCCGGAATACGGGGGCGACACATTGTCACACGCGTATGCGCGATCAATGGACACGAGTTCTTCGGGAGCGAGACGAGCCGTCAGCTCGCCGACATGGTCCCATAAGGGGCGGACCCGGGGGCAATGGTAGAAGGCGTGCGAAGCCGTTTCTTCTAAACCAAGACCACACCGTTCACAGTCTGGCAAATCCGCCAAGCCCCATATGAAAGCCTTGTCGTTGAGAGGCAGCCGATTCCGAGCCAATCGCCAGGTAAGCGAAAACTCAGGGTTACTGAGATAATCCGCCGCTGGCGCCCAAGACCAGTAGGAGCGATACTCCTCTTCCGAAAAGCAGAGCGTATCACGTAGGGAATCCTTCGCGCGCCCCTCCACTAATCCCCTATAGAAGACTTTCCTAGGCTGTGACAGGTCACTGGACCGCGGAATAGCCTTCAAGGCGAACCGACACTCGCGGAGGAAAAGCGATTGATCCCGGGGTTTACGACGGCGCTCAACCCTCGAGATGGGGGGACTGATAGTAAGGCCAGGGAACGCGTCCCTAACAATCCCCTCCAGAATCGGATCTCCTCTAGTCAATGCGCGGCGTAGGAAAGCCAACCGTGAGGCACGGATGTGACTCAGCAAGTGTGGCATTCCCAGCCCCCCATGACACGGACGTTTAGTGCAGACTCGTCTGTCGACCCTGTTACCGCGTCCCCTCCATAAAATGGAGGATAGCGATCGCTCGAGCGCCTTCCTGTGGGCCTTACAGAGAGGAAGTACTGACAATCGATAAAGAACCAGGGGGAAAATGTATGTAACACACACGTCCGCCCTGCCCTTCACAGACAACCTCCGTCGGTTCCAAGTCTTGCCGGCAGAACCGATCTTTGCTAGTACTTCTGACCAATTCTTCTCCAGCTGGAGGTCGGGTCCAAACCACACTCCAAGAATGCGGACAGGACCGTCCGTCCAACCGAAGCGGCCTGGAAGATCACGCCCCTTCCAGGCACCTAACCGCAAGCCGGACGACTTGTCGCGGTTTATCTTGGCCCCTGTCACCTTCTCGTACCGATCAAGCGCCTTCTGTACCGCTTCAATGTCGCCCCGGGACGACACGAAAGCAGATACGTCATCGGCGTACGCGGAAACCCTGGCTCGAGACCCTCCAGGAACGGCGATCCCGCGTAGGGCCGGACTGCACGTCTCGTCCTTCAGCCGGCGAAGGAGAGGCTCCAACGCCAAAGCATAAAGGAGAGGCGACAGCGGACAACCCTGACGAACCGACCTCGACAGAACAAAAGCGCCCGACAACTTTCCGTTCACCTGTACCACAGCACTGGGGGAGCGATACAGGAGGCTAATCCAGCGGCAGAAGTCGGGTGCGAATCCGGCGGCCTGCAGGACAGTAGCAAGGTAGCGATGGTCGACCCTATCAAATGCCTTGGACTGATCCAAATTGATCAGCGCGGCTTCCTCGTCGTCTTTTACTCCCTCTAGGATCGTGCGGATCAAATGCAGGTTGCTCTGAATTGTTCGGCCCCTCACAGAACAAGTCTGCTCGGGTCCCAACAGAGACTCGGCAACTGACTGCAAACGCTCCTGCAGGATCTTGGCCATAATCTTTAACTCTGTGTTTAGCAGAGTTATGGGCCTGTAATCGTCTAGTTTACCCCCAACACCCTTGCCCTTTTTCAACAGAGTGATCACACCCCTGGAAATGCGGTTGGGGATGGACCCCGACCGAAACCAGTTGTTTAACACTGCAGTCAAAATCGGAACAAAGATGTGCGACAGCCTCAAGTACAATTCATAAGGCAAACCATCCAGACCGGGCGACTTGCCTCTGCCGACCTTCTTCAATGCCTCGTAGACTTCGCCCTCCGTGATCTCTCCCTCGCAGCTAGCTGCTTCAGTCGGCTCAAGCCGAGGAAAGTCAGCCAAATAGCTGCGAAACTCCTCCTCACGGAGACCAGGCTCCTTGGTAAAGCGGCTCTCGAAATGCCGCCGAAACGCCTCGCACATGTCGTCAGTCGACCGCAGAGTACGCCCCTCCGGGGTTTCGACTTGACGAATGTAACGATCACCACCTCGACGGACTTCTTCCCGACGCAAATCTGCGCCCAGGTTCACAGCTTCAGAAGACATCTTACTTAGCCTATGCCTAATTACCTGACCCATGTAGCGCTCGCTATTCGAACGCTGCAGGGCCTCCCTAGCTAGGGCTATCTCTAGGGGATCCCCCCCAGCCTCCGCCCGGGAAAAATTAGCCTTAAGCGTCTTCACCTTTTCAGCTCTATCTAGGGCGAGCCGTTTGCTGAAATCAGTGGTGAAAGACCTAATTCTATCCTTAAGTCGCTCCCACCACTTATTCCCGATAACCGCCCCCACTAGCTCCCGCTGCACTACACTAGTTAGCTGCCTCTGGAAGTCCCGCCTGTCCAGTAAAGACAGATTGAACTTCCAGTAGCCAGCCATTCTAGGCCTATGTTCTAACGCCACACGGGTACAAACGAGTTTGTGATCCGTGTAGCCTACCCAGTGGAACGTGGGACAATCTAACAAGTCTATGTCGGCTCTACGAACTAACATTCTGTCAATGTAGCTAACTACATTGACAGACGGCCAGCTACGAGCCCACGTCCACATTTTCCCCTTGGGATGATCGACCCGGTATCTATCGACGAGACCATAATCGTCGATCAGATTGACCAGGCTACGATCGCCCCTACTCCCGCTAGCGCCCCGCCCCCTGTCTAACTTGGGGTTCAGGATGGCATTCCAGTCCCCCATTAAAACTAGGCGCGATGAATCAACTAGGAACGGCCCCAACCGCCGAAAAAAGGAACCCCGCTCCTCCCAGTCGTTGGGCGCATAAACCGCAACGACCCGAAACGAACCACTTTTCACGGCAATATCGGCCACGATTAACCGGCCCTCGGCATCGGTATGCACAAGGTCCACCTTCGCATCGAGAGTACGTCTGACCAACAAAGAAACTCCTCTGGCACATCGGTCCCCATATGCTGAATAGATGACAAAGTCATCCTCCAGCACACACGCATCGGAAGTGCAAACAAAGTGGGTCTCTTCGATCGCGGCAACATCCACGCCGAAGGACAAGTGATCCCGAAGCAGGCGGGCAGCCTTACCCCGATCTCTCAAGCCCTTCGCATTCAAACTGGCTATCTTTATTTCCATTTTCTAGGCCTGCAAAAATAAAAAACGACAGTTACTGCAACAACCTAAGCACATACGGGGCGGAAATCTGCGGGTGACAGGACCCCGACGGTTTGTCCCAGGCTTCCCGTGCCCAGCTCCGACGTCATCCGTCCTTCCGAGACAATCCCGCCGACGTCCGTAGGGTACGTTAATTTTAAGGCCCTGTATAGTGAGGGGTGGAGACGTACCGGGACCCTCCCTGCACAGAAGCCGTGCATCTTGGTGAGGTCAGGAGACCCAAACTCCGCCATTCTCAAATTTGGGAATGCTTCTTTGGCCTCAAACATATGGGCCCAAACTTTTAAATGTTTCCCCGCATCCCTGATGAGGGCAATCACACCTGGGGCCCCCGGAAAGTTCTGGGGGTCTTCCACCGACATGTTGTCAATGGAAGAGAGTTTAAAGAGTGGACCTAGAAGGGATTTTTTCCTGGAAGAACAGTTTTTTTCCAGCTCCGTCTTATCCACCCTACATATATCTTCTGCTCTTTTAAAGAGCCTCTTCTTTTTTTTCTTAACCCTATCTGGGTCTGGTGGGGAGGGAATGGACGGGAGAGTGGGTGTATGCTGGGTAGGGGACGCATCCGATGACATGGGGGTGGATGATTGTGTGGGAGTGGGAGTGGGAGTGGGAGGAGGGAGTGGCAAACGTGAGAGTGATGGGGGGAGACTCCTAGGAACAGGTAAAACAATATTCCTTTCTGGAGACGCCGGGGTGGATGCGCATTTGGATTTTTCCCGGCTCCTCCCCGTTCTTTTTTCTGCTGTGTGCTTTTTTGTGGGGACTTCTTCGTCGTCCTCTTCCCTGTTCCTCTTCAAAGAGGAGGACCGCATTGCAGGTAGTTCTTCTACCTCCATCTCGACTTCGGGTTGCTTTGGTAGATGCTGCTTCTTGTTTTCTTCTTTCTTCCGATTTTGTTTCTCAGTCTGCTTTTTGGGAGAAGCCTCCTTTGGGGGGGACGGGAGGCTTGTTTGGGATTTTCGCCCCTTTGCAACCACTTCCTTCCAGCCGTCACTCGAAGTCTTTCCAGTTTCGGCGGTTTTGGTAGCGGTCGCTGCAGTCGCTGCTGCTGTCGTTACTGGAGTCGGTTCTTTTTGTGCTGGCACCTTCTTGGTGGGGCACGCCTTTGCCATATGGCCCGGCTGTCCGCACACCCAACAACATGGTTTCCTCCCTTCAACCACCACCAGCATTCTTCTCGTTCGGCAGAGCAAAATGTTTGGGATATCTTGGAAGTTTTCCTTGTCTAGGGTAATTTGAACTTCCATATCCCCAGTGTCTATTCCTGACTTACTGCAGATGGCCTTCACTTCGCTAACTTCCCCATATTTAGAGAAGAAAGCCCCCATCCGATCTTCTGAAATGTCTATCGGTACTCCGTGGACGGTAATTTTCGTTCTGCGGGTGCCCATATATTCGGTTTGTAACCGTAAATTTTTTGTGTTCAGAACACTTCCCGCTAATCTTCGGGCCTGGTCTTCAGTCTGGAGAAGGAGATCCCAAAGAGCATTGGTCCTTCTGGCCAAAATCTTTGGACAAATGTTCAATGATTTTAGAGCCTCCTCCATACATTCTCTGCTTACCCCCATTAATTTATGGCTCTTCACGTCTGAAGTAAGCAGAGAAATCGTTCTTACTTTAACGGCGTCGAAGGCGTCCTTTATCGTGAGGAATTCGTTGCCGTTGAAACTGCTTTCCAGTTTTTTCCTCTGACTGGCATAGAATTCCCCATCTTTCTTTAGCGGCCTATCTTGAGACCAGGCCGATTTTGCTGGCGACACCGGCTTTACCACCGGTGTATCAGGCACTTTTTTATTGATTGTGTCGACCATGGCGTAGACTAAAACACAACCACGGTCGACGTAATCTATCTCTTTTTCTTGCTCCTTTTATAAAAAGTACTTTTTATCATTTCAAACAAAATAAAATGGAACAAGAACGGGACAAACCAAGGCAATAAACAATTCAACCAAAGAGCAAATGCAAATCAAAATAGGGGGAGGGTAATAAATACAACAAAAAGGCAAATGAAAGGTAAATGTAAAATATTCCAATATATACTAAAACGAAAAAGTCAAAACCAAGAAACTTCAAAAAACAATGTTGGAAACTGAAAAAGTAACAAAATAAACACTTATCACTGAGTTATTCTTTAAAGTTGTCTCACACCGTATTCAAACGAAAAAACAGTAAACTGCGGTGAACCGGTTGGCATTGGACATTTTATTTTTTGTTGGAATACAACAAATGTGGCACAAGGCCGAAAAGGGGAGGGGTAAGGGCTGGTCATAACTTACTATCCTATACCTAGCTAATCAGATTCGCGACCCATTCATACATTACAATTAACCCATTCACCACAAGAACTCATCCGTCGCCATTCACACCTTCATCCACCATAATACCACATCCACACCAGGGGAACCTACAAAAACGCGCCCCACACCATAAAAATTTTGATGATAATAACATACATTAAAATTCTAATCATGAAAAGATGAAAGTGGGGAGGGAGATGAACCCAATAACAAACTAAAAACTCAACGAATATTTAAACTAAACATAATTCGTGTTAGTAGGGCCCGTCCAACCCTCAAAATAGAGAGGCCGCTGTATTCTGCCCAGAGGACAGAATCAAGAGACACTCTCGCTAAGGGAGTGGGAAAGAGATAAAATAACCCGGACATGGGGAAATAAAAGGCTGACCTAGTCGAGATGAAAGGTGGGGCCAAAACAAACTGGGGAGGTTGGGAATCTCGACTTGGATCATAACTAAAAAGATAGCCGGGAAACAGGCCGGGAACAACACTTACTCACATTAACTAGGTACACTTAAGCTTGTCTAACCTAACCAAGGGGAGGGTTCCACAGGAAACCACCCCGATGTGACTTTAGATTGACCTAGAAAAGAAAATCAAGGCTAGCCCCGTCCAAACGAACCAAGCTCGCCTCTTTTACCCACCTTTCGTTGAAGACTGTCGAATGCAATCGTTTCCTATCAGTTCTAATCTTCATCTTGAGCTGATGCTCAAAGAATCGGATTAGATCCTGATGCGAAAGACGATTGCCTCGCAAGACTTCCTGCATGCGCGTCGTCCATATCACCATTCGAGCCGTGGCTAGCAGCGTCAGAAACACCATTCGTTTCACCCCGGAATACGGGGGCGACACATTGTCACACGCGTATGCGCGATCAATGGACACGAGTTCTTCGGGAGCGAGACGAGCCGTCAGCTCGCCGACATGGTCCCATAAGGGGCGGACCCGGGGGCAATGGTAGAAGGCGTGCGAAGCCGTTTCTTCTAAACCAAGACCACACCGTTCACAGTCTGGCAAATCCGCCAAGCCCCATATGAAAGCCTTGTCGTTGAGAGGCAGCCGATTCCGAGCCAATCGCCAGGTAAGCGAAAACTCAGGGTTACTGAGATAATCCGCCGCTGGCGCCCAAGACCAGTAGGAGCGATACTCCTCTTCCGAAAAGCAGAGCGTATCACGTAGGGAATCCTTCGCGCGCCCCTCCACTACTCCCCTATAGAAGACTTTCCTAGGCTGTGACAGGTCACTGGACCGCGGAATAGCCTTCAAGGCGAACCGACACTCGCGGAGGAAAAGCGATTGATCCCGGGGTTTACGACGGCGCTCAACCCTCGAGATGGGGGGACTGATAGTAAGGCCAGGGAACGCGTCCCTAACAATCCCCTCCAGAATCGGATCTCCTCTAGTCAATGCGCGGCGTAGGAAAGCCAACCGTGAGGCACGGATGTGACTCAGCAAGTGTGGCATTCCCAGCCCCCCATGACACGGACGTTTAGTGCAGACTCGTCTGTCGACCCTGTTACCGCGTCCCCTCCATAAAATGGAGGATAGCGATCGCTCGAGCGCCTTCCTGTGGGCCTTACAGAGAGGAAGTACTGACAATCGATAAAGAACCAGGGGGAAAATGTATGTAACACACACGTCCGCCCTGCCCTTCACAGACAACCTCCGTCGGTTCCAAGTCTTGCCGGCAGAACCGATCTTTGCTAGTACTTCTGACCAATTCTTCTCCAGCTGGAGGTCGGGTCCAAACCACACTCCAAGAATGCGGACAGGACCGTCCGTCCAACCGAAGCGGCCTGGAAGATCACGCCCCTTCCAGGCACCTAACCGCAAGCCGGACGACTTGTCGCGGTTTATCTTGGCCCCTGTCACCTTCTCGTACCGATCAAGCGCCTTCTGTACCGCTTCAATGTCGCCCCGGGACGACACGAAAGCAGATACGTCATCGGCGTACGCGGAAACCCTGGCTCGAGACCCTCCAGGAACGGCGATCCCGCGTAGGGCCGGACTGCACGTCTCGTCCTTCAGCCGGCGAAGGAGAGGCTCCAACGCCAAAGCATAAAGGAGAGGCGACAGCGGACAACCCTGACGAACCGACCTCGACAGAACAAAAGCGCCCGACAACTTTCCGTTCACCTGTACCACAGCACTGGGGGAGCGATACAGGAGGCTAATCCAGCGGCAGAAGTCGGGTGCGAATCCGGCGGCCTGCAGGACAGTAGCAAGGTAGCGATGGTCGACCCTATCAAATGCCTTGGACTGATCCAAATTGATCAGCGCGGCTTCCTCGTCGTCTTTTACTCCCTCTAGGATCGTGCGGATCAAATGCAGGTTGCTCTGAATTGTTCGGCCCCTCACAGAACAAGTCTGCTCGGGTCCCAACAGAGACTCGGCAACTGACTGCAAACGCTCCTGCAGGATCTTGGCCATAATCTTTAACTCTGTGTTTAGCAGAGTTATGGGCCTGTAATCGTCTAGTTTACCCCCAACACCCTTGCCCTTTTTCAACAGAGTGATCACACCCCTGGAAATGCGGTTGGGGATGGACCCCGACCGAAACCAGTTGTTGAACACTGCAGTCAAAATCGGAACAAAGATGTGCGACAGCCTCAAGTACAATTCATAAGGCAAACCATCCAGACCGGGCGACTTGCCTCTGCCGACCTTCTTCAATGCCTCGTAGACTTCGCCCTCCGTGATCTCTCCCTCGCAGCTAGCTGCTTCAGTCGGCTCAAGCCGAGGAAAGTCAGCCAAATAGCTGCGAAACTCCTCCTCACGGAGACCAGGCTCCTTGGTAAAGCGGCTCTCGAAATGCCGCCGAAACGCCTCGCACATGTCGTCAGTCGACCGCAGAGTACGCCCCTCCGGGGTTTCGACTTGACGAATGTAACGATCACCACCTCGACGGACTTCTTCCCGACGCAGATCTGCGCCCAGGTTCACAGCTTCAGAAGACATCTTACTTAGCCTATGCCTAATTACCTGACCCATGTAGCGCTCGCTATTCGAACGCTGCAGGGCCTCCCTAGCTAGGGCTATCTCTAGGGGATCCCCCCCAGCCTCCGCCCGGGAAAAATTAGCCTTAAGCGTCTTCACCTTTTCAGCTCTATCTAGGGCGAGCCGTTTGCTGAAATCAGTGGTGAAAGACCTAATTCTATCCTTAAGTCGCTCCCACCACTTATTCCCGATAACCGCCCCCACTAGCTCCCGCTGCACTACACTAGTTAGCTGCCTCTGGAAGTCCCGCCTGTCCAGTAAAGACAGATTGAACTTCCAGTAGCCAGCCATTCTAGGCCTGTGTTCTAACGCCACACGGGCACAAACGAGTTTGTGATCCGTGTAGCCTACCCAGTGGAACGTGGGACAATCTAACAAGTCTATGTCGGCTCTACGAACTAACATTCTGTCAATGTAGCTAACTACATTGACAGACGGCCAGCTACGAGCCCACGTCCACATTTTCCCCTTGGGATGATCGACCCGGTATCTATCGACGAGACCATAATCGTCGATCAGATTGACCAGGCTACGATCACCCCTACTCCCGCTAGCGCCCCGCCCCCTGTCTAACTTGGGGTTCAGGATGGCATTCCAGTCCCCCATTAAAACTAGGCGCGATGAATCAACTAGGAACGGCCCCAACCGCCGAAAAAAGGAACCCCGCTCCTCCCAGTCGTTGGGCGCATAAACCGCAACGACCCGAAACGAACCACTTTTCACGGCAATATCGGCCACGATTAACCGGCCCTCGGCATCGGTATGCACAAGGTCCACCTTCGCATCGAGAGTACGTCTGACCAACAAAGAAACTCCTCTGGCACATCGGTCCCCATATGCTGAATAGATGACAAAGTCATCCTCCAGCACACACGCATCGGAAGTGCAAACAAAGTGGGTCTCTTCGATCGCGGCAACATCCACGCCGAAGGACAAGAGATCCCGAAGCAGGCGGGCAGCCTTACCCCGATCTCTCAAGCCCTTCGCATTCAAACTGGCTATCTTTATTTCCATTTCCTAGGCCTGCAAAATTAAAAAACGACAGTTACTGCAACAACCTAAGCACATACGGGGCGGAAATCTGCGGGTGACAGGACCCCGACGGTTTGTCCCAGGCTTCCCGTGCCCAGCTCCGACGTCATCCGTCCTTCCGAGACAATCCCGCCGACGTCCGTAGGGTACGTTAATTTTAAGGCCCTGTATAGTGAGGGGTGGAGACGTACCGGGACCCTCCCTGCACAGAAGCCGTGCATCTTGGTGAGGTCAGGAGACCCAAATTCCGCTATTCTTAAATTTGGGAATGCTTCTTTGGCCTCGAACATATGGGCCCATACCTTTAAATGCTTCCCCGCATCCCTGATGAGGGCAATCACACCTGGGGCCCCCGGAAAGTTCTGGGGGTCTTCCACCGACATGTTGTCAATGGAAGAGAGTTTAAAGAGTGGACCTAGAAGGGATTTTTTCCTGGAGGAACAGTTTTTTTCCAGCTCCGTCTTATCCACCCTACATATATCTTCTGCTCTTTTAAAGAGTCTCTTCTTTTTTTTCTTAACCCTATCTGGGTCTGGTGGGGAGGGAATGGACGGGAGAGTGGGTGTATGCTGGGTAGGGGACGCATCCGATGACATGGGGGTGGATGATTGTGTGGGAGTGGGAGTGGGAGTGGAAGGAGGGAGTGGCAAACGTGAGAGTGATGGGGGGAGACTCCTAGGAATAGGTACAGCAATATATCTCTCTGGAGACGCCGGGGTGGATGCGCATTTGGATTTTTCCCGGCTCCTCCCTGGTCTTTTTTCTGCTGTATGTTTTTTTGTCGGGACTTCTTCTTCGTCCTCTTCCCTGTTCCTCTTCAAAGAGGAGGACCGCATTGTAGGTAGTTCTTCCACCTCCATCTCGACTTCGGGTTCCTTTGGTAGATGCTGCTTCTTGTTTTCTTCTTTCTTCCGATTTTGTTTCTCAGTCTGCTTATTGGGAGAAGCCTCCTTTGGGGGGGACGGGAGGCTTGTTTGGGATTTTCGCCCCTTTGCAACCACTTCCTTCCAGCCGTCACTCGAAGTCTTTCCAGTTTCGGCGGTTTTGGTAGCGGTCGCTGCTGTCGCTGCTGCTGTCGTTACTGGAGTCGGTTCTTTTTGTGCTGGCACCTTCTTGGTGGGGCACGCCTTTGCCATATGGCCCGGCTGTCCGCACACCCAACAACATGGTTTCCTCCCTTCAACCACCACCAGCATTCTTCTCGTTCGGCAGAGCAAAATGTTTGGGATATCTTGGAAGTTTTCCTTGTCTAGGGTAATTTGAACTTCCATATCCCCAGTGTCTATTCCTGACTTACTGCAGATGGCCTTGACTTCGCTAACTTCCCCATATTTAGAGAAGAAAGCCCCCATCCGATCTTCTGAAATGTCTATCGGTACTCCGTGGATGGTAATTTTCGTTCTGCGGGTGCCCATATATTCGGTTTGTAACCGTAAATTTTTTGTGTTTAGAACACTTCCCGCTAATCTTCGGGCCTGATCTTCAGTCTGGAGAAGGAGATCCCAAAGAGCATTGGTCCTTCTGGCCAAAATCTTTGGACAAATGTTCAATGATTTTAGCGCCTCCTCCATACATTCTCTGCTTACCCCCATTAATTTATGGCTCTTCACGTCTGAAGTAAGCAGAGAAATAGTTCTCACTTTCACTGCATCAAAGGCGTCCTTTATCGTGAGGAATTCGTTGCCGTTGAAACTGCTTTCCAGTTTTTTCCTCTGACTGGCATAGAATTCCCCATCTTTCTTTAGCGGCCTATCTTGAGACCAGGCCGATTTTGCTGGCGACACCGGCTTTACCACCGGTGTATCAGGCACTTTTTTATTGATTGTGTCGACCATGGCGTAGACTAAAACACAACCACGGTCGACGTAATCTATCTCTTTTTCTTGCTCCTTTTATAAAAAGTACTTTTTATCATTTCAAACAAAATAAAATGGAACAAGAACGGGACAAACCAAGGCAATAAACAATTCAACCAAAGAGCAAATGCAAATCAAAATAGGGGGAGGGTAATAAATACAACAAAAAGGCAAATGAAAGGTAAATGTAAAATATTCCAATATATACTAAAACGAAAAAGTCAAAACCAAGAAACTTCAAAAAACAATGTTGGAAACTGAAAAAGTAACAAAATAAACACTTATCACTGAGTTATTCTTTAAAGTTGTCTCACACCGTATTCAAACGAAAAAACAGTAAACTGCGGTGAACCGGTTGGCATTGGACATTTTATTTTTTGTTGGAATACAACAAATGTGGCACAAGGCCGAAAAGGGGAGGGGTAAAGGCTGGTCATAACTTACTATCCTATACCTAGCTAATCAGATTCGCGACCCATTCATACATTACAATTTACCCATTCACCACAAGAACTCATCCGTCGCCATTCAAACCTTCATCCACCATAATACCACATCCACACCAGGGGAACCTACAAAAACGCGCCCCACACCATAAAAATTTTGATGATAATAACATACATTAAAATTCTAATACTGAAAAGATGAAAGTAGGGAGGGAGATGAACCCAATAACAAACTAAAAACTCAACGAATATTTAAACTAAACATAATTCGTGTTAGTAGGGCCCGTCCAACCCTCAAAATAGAGAGGCCGCTGTATTCTGCCCAGAGGACAGAATCAAGAAACACTCTCGCTAAGGGAGTGGGAAAAAGATAAAATAACCCGGACATGGGGAAATAAAAGGCTGACCTAGTCGAGATGAAAGGTGGGGCCAAAACAAACTGGGGAGGTTGGGAATCTCGACTTGGATCATAACTAAAAAGATAGCCGGGAAACAAGCCGGGAACAACACTTACTCACATTAACTAGGTACACTTAAGCTTGTCTAACCTAACCAAGGGGAGGGTTCCACAGGAAACCACCCCGATGTGACTTTAGATTGACCTAGAAAAGAAAATCAAGGCTAGCCCCGTCCAAACGAACCAAGCTCGCCTCTTTTACCCACCTTTCGTTGAAGACTGTCGAATGCAATCGTTTCCTATCAGTTCTAATCTTCATCTTGAGCTGATGCTCAAAGAATCGGATTAGATCCTGATGCGAAAGACGATTGCCTCGCAAGACTTCCTGCATGCGCGTCGTCCATATCACCATTCGAGCCGTGGCTAGCAGCGTCAGAAACACCATTCGTTTCACCCCGGAATACGGGGGCGACACATTGTCACACGCGTATGCGCGATCAATGGACACGAGTTCTTCGGGAGCGAGACGAGCCGTCAGCTCGCCGACATGGTCCCATAAGGGGCGGACCCGGGGGCAATGGTAGAAGGCGTGCGAAGCCGTTTCTTCTAAACCAAGACCACACCGTTCACAGTCTGGCAAATCCGCCAAGCCCCATATGAAAGCCTTGTCGTTGAGAGGCAGCCGATTCCGAGCCAATCGCCAGGTAAGCGAAAACTCAGGGTTACTGAGATAATCCGCCGCTGGCGCCCAAGACCAGTAGGAGCGATACTCCTCTTCCGAAAAGCAGAGCGTATCACGTAGGGAATCCTTCGCGCGCCCCTCCACTAATCCCCTATAGAAGACTTTCCTAGGCTGTGACAGGTCACTGGACCGCGGAATAGCCTTCAAGGCGAACCGACACTCGCGGAGGAAAAGCGATTGATCCCGGGGTTTACGACGGCGCTCAACCCTCGAGATGGGGGGACTGATAGTAAGGCCAGGGAACGCGTCCCTAACAATCCCCTCCAGAATCGGATCTCCTCTAGTCAATGCGCGGCGTAGGAAAGCCAACCGTGAGGCACGGATGTGACTCAGCAAGTGTGGCATTCCCAGCCCCCCATGACACGGACGTTTAGTGCAGACTCGTCTGTCGACCCTGTTACCGCGTCCCCTCCATAAAATGGAGGATAGCGATCGCTCGAGCGCCTTCCTGTGGGCCTTACAGAGAGGAAGTACTGACAATCGATAAAGAACCAGGGGGAAAATGTATGTAACACACACGTCCGCCCTGCCCTTCACAGACAACCTCCGTCGGTTCCAAGTCTTGCCGGCAGAACCGATCTTTGCTAGTACTTCTGACCAATTCTTCTCCAGCTGGAGGTCGGGTCCAAACCACACTCCAAGAATGCGGACAGGACCGTCCGTCCAACCGAAGCGGCCTGGAAGATCACGCCCCTTCCAGGCACCTAACCGCAAGCCGGACGACTTGTCGCGGTTTATCTTGGCCCCTGTCACCTTCTCGTACCGATCAAGCGCCTTCTGTACCGCTTCAATGTCGCCCCGGGACGACACGAAAGCAGATACGTCATCGGCGTACGCGGAAACCCTGGCTCGAGACCCTCCAGGAACGGCGATCCCGCGTAGGGCCGGACTGCACGTCTCGTCCTTCAGCCGGCGAAGGAGAGGCTCCAACGCCAAAGCATAAAGGAGAGGCGACAGCGGACAACCCTGACGAACCGACCTCGACAGAACAAAAGCGCCCGACAACTTTCCGTTCACCTGTACCACAGCACTGGGGGAGCGATACAGGAGGCTAATCCAGCGGCAGAAGTCGGGTGCGAATCCGGCGGCCTGCAGGACAGTAGCAAGGTAGCGATGGTCGACCCTATCAAATGCCTTGGACTGATCCAAATTGATCAGCGCGGCTTCCTCGTCGTCTTTTACTCCCTCTAGGATCGTGCGGATCAAATGCAGGTTGCTCTGAATTGTTCGGCCCCTCACAGAACAAGTCTGCTCGGGTCCCAACAGAGACTCGGCAACTGACTGCAAACGCTCCTGCAGGATCTTGGCCATAATCTTTAACTCTGTGTTTAGCAGAGTTATGGGCCTGTAATCGTCTAGTTTACCCCCAACACCCTTGCCCTTTTTCAACAGAGTGATCACACCCCTGGAAATGCGGTTGGGGATGGACCCCGACCGAAACCAGTTGTTGAACACTGCAGTCAAAATCGGAACAAAGATGTGCGACAGCCTCAAGTACAATTCATAAGGCAAACCATCCAGACCGGGCGACTTGCCTCTGCCGACCTTCTTCAATGCCTCGTAGACTTCGCCCTCCGTGATCTCTCCCTCGCAGCTAGCTGCTTCAGTCGGCTCAAGCCGAGGAAAGTCAGCCAAATAGCTGCGAAACTCCTCCTCACGGAGACCAGGCTCCTTGGTAAAGCGGCTCTCGAAATGCCGCCGAAACGCCTCGCACATGTCGTCAGTCGACCGCAGAGTACGCCCCTCCGGGGTTTCGACTTGACGAATGTAACGATCACCACCTCGACGGACTTCTTCCCGACGCAGATCTGCGCCCAGGTTCACAGCTTCAGAAGACATCTTACTTAGCCTATGCCTAATTACCTGACCCATGTAGCGCTCGCTATTCGAACGCTGCAGGGCCTCCCTAGCTAGGGCTATCTCTAGGGGATCCCCCCCAGCCTCCGCCCGGGAAAAATTAGCCTTAAGCGTCTTCACCTTTTCAGCTCTATCTAGGGCGAGCCGTTTGCTGAAATCAGTGGTGAAAGACCTAATTCTATCCTTAAGTCGCTCCCACCACTTATTCCCGATAACCGCCCCCACTAGCTCCCGCTGCACTACACTAGTTAGCTGCCTCTGGAAGTCCCGCCTGTCCAGTAAAGACAGATTGAACTTCCAGTAGCCAGCCATTCTAGGCCTATGTTCTAACGCCACACGGGCACAAACGAGTTTGTGATCCGTGTAGCCTACCCAGTGGAACGTGGGACAATCTAACAAGTCTATGTCGGCTCTACGAACTAACATTCTGTCAATGTAGCTAACTACATTGACAGACGGCCAGCTACGAGCCCACGTCCACATTTTCCCCTTGGGATGATCGACCCGGTATCTATCGACGAGACCATAATCGTCGATCAGATTGACCAGGCTACGATCGCCCCTACTCCCGCTAGCGCCCCGCCCCCTGTCTAACTTGGGGTTCAGGATGGCATTCCAGTCCCCCATTAAAACTAGGCGCGATGAATCAACTAGGAACGGCCCCAACCGCCGAAAAAAGGAACCCCGCTCCTCCCAGTCGTTGGGCGCATAAACCGCAACGACCCGAAACGAACCACTTTTCACGGCAATATCGGCCACGATTAACCGGCCCTCGGCATCGGTATGCACAAGGTCCACCTTCGCATCGAGAGTACGTCTGACCAACAAAGAAACTCCTCTGGCACATCGGTCCCCATATGCTGAATAGATGACAAAGTCATCCTCCAGCACACACGCATCGGAAGTGCAAACAAAGTGGGTCTCTTCGATCGCGGCAACATCCACGCCGAAGGACAAGAGATCCCGAAGCAGGCGGGCAGCCTTACCCCGATCTCTCAAGCCCTTCGCATTCAAACTGGCTATCTTTATTTCCATTTCCTAGGCCTGCAAAAATAAAAAACGACAGTTACTGCAACAACCTAAGCACATACGGGGCGGAAATCTGCGGGTGACAGGACCCCGACGGTTTGTCCCAGGCTTCCCGTGCCCAGCTCCGACGTCATCCGACGTCATCCGTCCTTCCGAGACAATCCCGCCGACGTCCGTAGGGTATGTTAATTTTAAGGCCCTGTATAGTGAGGGGTGGAGACGTACCGGGACCCTCCCTGCACAGAAGCCGTGCATCTTGGTGAGATCAGGAGACCCAAACTCCGCCATTCTCAAATTTGGGAATGCTTCTTTGGCCTCAAACATATGGGCCCAAACCTTTAAATGTTTCCCCGCATCCCTGATGAGGGCAATCACACCTGGGGCCCCTGGGAAATTCTGGGGGTCTTCCACCGACATGTTGTCAATGGAGGTGAGTTTATGGAGTGGACCTAGAAGGGATTTTTTCCTGGAGGAACAGTTTTTTTCCAGCTCCGTCTTATCCACCCTACATATATCTTCTGCTCTTTTAAAGAGCCTCTTCTTTTTTTTCTTAACCCTATCTGGGTCTGGTGGGGAGGTAATGGACGGGAGAGTGGGTGTATGCTGGGTAGGGGACGCATCCGATGACATGGGGGTGGATGATTGTGTGGGAGTGGGAGTGGGAGGAGGGAGTGGCAAACGTGAGAGTGATGGGGGGAGACTCCTAGGAACAGGTAAAACAATATTCCTTTCTGGAGACGCCGGGGTGGATGCGCATTTGGATTTTTCCCGGCTCCTCCCTGGTCTTTTTTCTGCTGTATGTTTTTTTGTCGGGACTTCTTCTTCGTCCTCTTCCCTGTTCCTCTTCAAAGAGGAGGACCGCATTGTAGGTAGTTCTTCCACCTCCATCTCGACTTCGGGTTCCTTTGGTAGATGCTGCTTCTTGTTTTCTTCTTTCTTCCGATTTTGTTTCTCAGTCTGCTTATTGGGAGAAGCCTCCTTTGGGGGGGACGGGAGGCTTGTTTGGGATTTTCGCCCCTTTGCAACCACTTCCTTCCAGCCGTCACTCGAAGTCTTTCCAGTTTCGGCGGTTTTGGTAGCGGTCGCTGCTGTCGCTGCTGCTGTCGTTACTGGAGTCGGTTCTTTTTGTGCTGGCACCTTCTTGGTGGGGCACGCCTTTGCCATATGGCCCGGCTGTCCGCACACCCAACAACATGGTTTCCTCCCTTCAACCACCACCAGCATTCTTCTCGTTCGGCAGAGCAAAATGTTTGGGATATCTTGGAAGTTTTCCTTGTCTAGGGTAATTTGAACTTCCATATCCCCAGTGTCTATTCCTGACTTACTGCAGATGGCCTTCGCTTCGCTAACTTCCCCATATTTAGAGAAGAAAGCCCCCATCCGATCTTCTGAAATGTCTATCGGTACTCCGTGGACGGTAATTTTCGTTCTGCGGGTGCCCATATATTCGGTTTGTAACCGTAAATTTTTTGTGTTTAGAACACTTCCCGCTAATCTTTTTGCCTGATCTTCAGTCTGGAGAAGGAGATCCCAAAGAGCATTGGTCCTTCTGGCCAAAATCTTTGGACAAATGTTTAATGATTTTAGCGCCTCCTCCATACACTCTCTGCTTACCCCCATTAATTTATGGCTCTTCACGTCTGAAGTAAGCAGAGAAATAGTTCTCACTTTCACTGCATCAAAGGCGTCCTTTATCGTGAGGAATTCATTGCCGTTGAAACTGCTTTCCAGTTTTTTCCTCTGACTGGCATAGAATTCCCCATCTTTCTTTAGCGGCCTATCTTGAGACCAGGCCGATTTTGCTGGCGACACCGGATTTGGCACCGGTGTATCAGGCACTTTTTTATTGTTTGTGTCGACCATGGCGTAGACTAAAACACAACCACGGTCGACGTAATTTATCTCTTTTTCTTGCTCCTTTTATAAATATTACTTTTTTTCATTTCAAACAAAATAAAATAGAACAAGAACGGGACAACCAAGGCAATAAACAATTCAACCAAAGAGCAAATGCAAATCAAAATAGGGGGAGGGTAATAAATACAACAAAAAGGCAAATGAAAGGTAAATGTAAAATATTACAATATATACTAAAACGAAAAAGTGAAAACCAAGAAACTTCAAAAACAATGTTGGCAACTGAAAAAGTAACAAAATAAACACTTATCACTGAGTTATTCTTTAAAGTTGTCTCACACCGTATTCAAACGAAAAAACAGTAAACTGCGGTGAACCGGTTGGCATTGGACATTTTATTTTTTGTTGGAATACAACAAATGTGGCACAAGGCCGAAAAGGGCAGGGGTAAAGGCTGGTCATAACTTACTATCCTATACCTAGCTAATCAGATTCGCGACCCATTCATACATTACAATTTACCCATTCACCACAAGAACTCATCCGTCGCCATTCAAACCTTCATCCACCATAATACCACATCCACACCAGGGGAACCTACAAAAACGCGCCACACACCATAAAAATTTCGATGATAATAACATACATTAAAATTCTAATACTGAAAAGATGAAAGTAGGGAGGGAGATGAACCCAATAACAAACTAAAAACTCAACGAATATTTAAACTAAACATAATTCGTGTTAGTAGGGCCCGTCCAACCCTCAAAATAGAGAGGCCGCTGTATTCTGCCCAGAGGACAGAATCAAGAAACACTCTCGCTAAGGGAGTGGGAAAAAGATAAAATAACCCGGACATGGGGAAATAAAAGGCTGACCTAGTCGAGATGAAAGGTGGGGCCAAAACAAACTGGGGAGGTTGGGAATCTCGACTTGGATCATAACTAAAAAGATAGCCGGGAAACAAGCCGGGAACAACACTTACTCACATTAACTAGGTACACTTAAGCTTGTCTAACCTAACCAAGGGGAGGGTTCCACAGGAAACCACCCCGATGTGACTTTAGATTGACCTAGAAAAGAAAATCAAGGCTAGCCCCGTCCAAACGAACCAAGCTCGCCTCTTTTACCCACCTTTCGTTGAAGACTGTCGAATGCAATCGTTTCCTATCAGTTCTAATCTTCATCTTGAGCTGATGCTCAAAGAATCGGATTAGATCCTGATGCGAAAGACGATTGCCTCGCAAGACTTCCTGCATGCGCGTCGTCCATATCACCATTCGAGCCGTGGCTAGCAGCGTCAGAAACACCATTCGTTTCACCCCGGAATACGGGGGCGACACATTGTCACACGCGTATGCGCGATCAATGGACACGAGTTCTTCGGGAGCGAGACGAGCCGTCAGCTCGCCGACATGGTCCCATAAGGGGCGGACCCGGGGGCAATGGTAGAAGGCGTGCGAAGCCGTTTCTTCTAAACCAAGACCACACCGTTCACAGTCTGGCAAATCCGCCAAGCCCCATATGAAAGCCTTGTCGTTGAGAGGCAGCCGATTCCGAGCCAATCGCCAGGTAAGCGAAAACTCAGGGTTACTGAGATAATCCGCCGCTGGCGCCCAAGACCAGTAGGAGCGATACTCCTCTTCCGAAAAGCAGAGCGTATCACGTAGGGAATCCTTCGCGCGCCCCTCCACTAATCCCCTATAGAAGACTTTCCTAGGCTGTGACAGGTCACTGGACCGCGGAATAGCCTTCAAGGCGAACCGACACTCGCGGAGGAAAAGCGATTGATCCCGGGGTTTACGACGGCGCTCAACCCTCGAGATGGGGGGACTGATAGTAAGGCCAGGGAACGCGTCCCTAACAATCCCCTCCAGAATCGGATCTCCTCTAGTCAATGCGCGGCGTAGGAAAGCCAACCGTGAGGCACGGATGTGACTCAGCAAGTGTGGCATTCCCAGCCCCCCATGACACGGACGTTTAGTGCAGACTCGTCTGTCGACCCTGTTACCGCGTCCCCTCCATAAAATGGAGGATAGCGATCGCTCGAGCGCCTTCCTGTGGGCCTTACAGAGAGGAAGTACTGACAATCGATAAAGAACCAGGGGGAAAATGTATGTAACACACACGTCCGCCCTGCCCTTCACAGACAACCTCCGTCGGTTCCAAGTCTTGCCGGCAGAACCGATCTTTGCTAGTACTTCTGACCAATTCTTCTCCAGCTGGAGGTCGGGTCCAAACCACACTCCAAGAATGCGGACAGGACCGTCCGTCCAACCGAAGCGGCCTGGAAGATCACGCCCCTTCCAGGCACCTAACCGCAAGCCGGACGACTTGTCGCGGTTTATCTTGGCCCCTGTCACCTTCTCGTACCGATCAAGCGCCTTCTGTACCGCTTCAATGTCGCCCCGGGACGACACGAAAGCAGATACGTCATCGGCGTACGCGGAAACCCTGGCTCGAGACCCTCCAGGAACGGCGATCCCGCGTAGGGCCGGACTGCACGTCTCGTCCTTCAGCCGGCGAAGGAGAGGCTCCAACGCCAAAGCATAAAGGAGAGGCGACAGCGGACAACCCTGACGAACCGACCTCGACAGAACAAAAGCGCCCGACAACTTTCCGTTCACCTGTACCACAGCACTGGGGGAGCGATACAGGAGGCTAATCCAGCGGCAGAAGTCGGGTGCGAATCCGGCGGCCTGCAGGACAGTAGCAAGGTAGCGATGGTCGACCCTATCAAATGCCTTGGACTGATCCAAATTGATCAGCGCGGCTTCCTCGTCGTCTTTTACTCCCTCTAGGATCGTGCGGATCAAATGCAGGTTGCTCTGAATTGTTCGGCCCCTCACAGAACAAGTCTGCTCGGGTCCCAACAGAGACTCGGCAACTGACTGCAAACGCTCCTGCAGGATCTTGGCCATAATCTTTAACTCTGTGTTTAGCAGAGTTATGGGCCTGTAATCGTCTAGTTTACCCCCAACACCCTTGCCCTTTTTCAACAGAGTGATCACACCCCTGGAAATGCGGTTGGGGATGGACCCCGACCGAAACCAGTTGTTGAACACTGCAGTCAAAATCGGAACAAAGATGTGCGACAGCCTCAAGTACAATTCATAAGGCAAACCATCCAGACCGGGCGACTTGCCTCTGCCGACCTTCTTCAATGCCTCGTAGACTTCGCCCTCCGTGATATCTCCCTCGCAGCTAGCTGCTTCAGTCGGCTCAAGCCGAGGAAAGTCAGCCAAATAGCTGCGAAACTCCTCCTCACGGAGACCAGGCTCCTTGGTAAAGCGGCTCTCGAAATGCCGCCGAAACGCCTCGCACATGTCGTCAGTCGACCGCAGAGTACGCCCCTCCGGGGTTTCGACTTGACGAATGTAACGATCACCACCTCGACGGACTTCTTCCCGACGCAGATCTGCGCCCAGGTTCACAGCTTCAGAAGACATCTTACTTAGCCTATGCCTAATTACCTGACCCATGTAGCGCTCGCTATTCGAACGCTGCAGGGCCTCCCTAGCTAGGGCTATCTCTAGGGGATCCCCCCCAGCCTCCGCCCGGGAAAAACTAGCCTTAAGCGTCTTCACCTTTTCAGCTCTATCTAGAGCGAGCCGTTTGCTGAAATCAGTGGTGAAAGACCTAATTCTATCCTTAAGTCGCTCCCACCACTTATTCCCGATAACCGCCCCCACTAGCTCCCGCTGCACTACACTAGTTAGCTGCCTCTGGAAGTCCCGCCTGTCCAGTAAAGACAGATTGAACTTCCAGTAGCCAGCCATTCTAGGCCTATGTTCTAACGCCACACGGGCACAAACGAGTTTGTGATCCGTGTAGCCTACCCAGTGGAACGTGGGACAATCTAACAAGTCTATGTCGGCTCTACGAACTAACATTCTGTCAATGTAGCTAACTACATTGACAGACGGCCAGCTACGAGCCCACGTCCACATTTTCCCCTTGGGATGATCGACCCGGTATCTATCGACGAGACCATAATCGTCGATCAGATTGACCAAGCTACGATCACCCCTACTCCCGCTAGCGCCCCGCCCCCTGTCTAACTTGGGGTTCAGGATGGCATTCCAGTCCCCCATTAAAACTAGGCGCGATGAATCAACTAGGAACGGCCCCAACCGCCGAAAAAAGGAACCCCGCTCCCCCCAGTCGTTGGGCGCATAAACCGCAACGACCCGAAACGAACCACTTTTCACGGCAATATCGGCCACGATTAACCGGCCCTCGGCATCGGTATGCACAAGGTCCACCTTCGCATCGAGAGTACGTCTGACCAACAAAGAAACTCCTCTGGCACATCGGTCCCCATATGCTGAATAGATGACAAAGTCATCCTCCAGCACACACGCATCGGAAGTGCAAACAAAGTGGGTCTCTTCGATCGCGGCAACATCCACGCCGAAGGACAAGAGATCCCGAAGCAGGCGGGCAGCCTTACCCCGATCTCTCAAGCCCTTCGCATTCAAACTGGCTATCTTTATTTCCATTTCCTAGGCCTGCAAAAATAAAAAACGACAGTTACTGCAACAACCTAAGCACATACGGGGCGGAAATCTGCGGGTGACAGGACCCCGACGGTTTGTCCCAGGCTTCCCGTGCCCAGCTCCGACGTCATCCGTCCTTCCGAGACAATCCCGCCGACGTCCGTAGGGTACGTTAATTTTAAGGCCCTGTATAGTGAGGGGTGGAGACGTACCGGGACCCTCCCTGCACAGAAGCCGTGCATCTTCGTGAGGTCAGGAGACCCAAATTCCGCTATTCTTAAATTTGGGAATGCTTCTTTGGCCTCGAACATATGGGCCCATACCTTTAAATGCTTCCCCGCATCCCTGATGAGGGCAATCACACCTGGGCCCCCCGGAAAGTTCTGGGGGTCTTCCACCGACATGTTGTCAATGGAAGAGAGTTTAAAGAGTGGACCTAGAAGGGATTTTTTCCTGGAGGAACAGTTTTTTTCCAGCTCCGTCTTATCCACCCTACATATATCTTCTGCTCTTTTAAAGAGCCTCTTCTTTTTTTTCTTAACCCTATCTGGGTCTGGTGGGGAGGGAATGGACGGGAGAGTGGGTGTATGCTGGGTAGGGGACGCATCCGATGACATGGGGGTGGATGATTGTGTGGGAGTGGGAGTGGGAGTGGGAGGAGGGAGTGGCAAACGTGAGAGTGATGGGGGGAGACTCCTAGGAACAGGTAAAACAATATTCCTTTCTGGAGACGCCGGGGTGGATGCGCATTTGGATTTTTCCCGGCTCCTCCCCGTTCTTTTTTCTGCTGTGTGCTTTTTTGTGGGGACTTCTTCGTCGTCCTCTTCCCTGTTCCTCTTCAAAGAGGAGGACCGCATTGCAGGTAGTTCTTCTACCTCCATCTCCACTTCGGGTTGCTTTGGTAGATGCTGCTTCTTGTTTTCTTCTTTCTTCCGACTCTCTTTGTCAGTCTGCTTTTTGGGAGAAGCCTCCTTTGGGGGGGACGGGAGGCTTGTTTGGGATTTTCGCCCCTTTGCAACCACTTCCTTCCAGCCGTCACTCGAAGTCTTTCCAGTTTCGGCGGTTTTGGTAGCGGTCGCTGCTGTCGCTGCTGCTGTCGCTGCTGCTGTCGCTGCTGCTGTCGTTACTGGAGTAGGCTCTTTTTGTGCTGGCACCTTCTTGGTGGGGCACGCCTTTGCCATATGGCCCGGCTGTCCGCACACCCAACAACATGGTTTCCTCCCTTCAACCACCACCAGCATTCTTCTCGTTCGGCAGAGCAAAATGTTTGGGATATCTTGGAAGTTTTCCTTGTCTAGGGTAATTTGAACTTCCATATCCCCAGTGTCTATTCCTGACTTACTGCAGATGGCCTTCACTTCGCTAACTTCCCCATATTTAGAGAAGAAAGCCCCCATCCGATCTTCTGAAATGTCTATCGGTACTCCGTGGACGGTAATTTTCGTTCTGCGGGTGCCCATATATTCGGTTTGTAACCGTAAATTTTTTGTGTTCAGAACACTTCCCGCTAATCTTCGGGCCTGGTCTTCAGTCTGGAGAAGGAGATCCCAAAGAGCATTGGTCCTTCTGGCCAAAATCTTTGGACAAATATTCAATGATTTTAGAGCCTCCTCCATGCATTCTCTGCTTACCCCCATTAATTTATGGCTCTTCACGTCTGAAGTAAGCAGAGAAATAGTTCTCACTTTCACTGCATCAAAGGCGTCCTTTATCGTGAGGAATTCGTTGCCGTTGAAACTGCTTTCCAGTTTTTTCCTCTGACTGGCATAGAATTCCCCATCTTTCTTTAGCGGCCTATCTTGAGACCAGGCCGATTTTGCTGGCGACACCGGATTTGGCACCGGTGTATCAGGCACTTTTTTATTGTTTGTGTCGACCATGGCGTAGACTAAAACACAACCACGGTCGACGTAATTTATCTCTTTTTCTTGCTCCTTTTATAAATATTACTTTTTTTCATTTCAAACAAAATAAAATAGAACAAGAACGGGACAACCAAGGCAATAAACAATTCAACCAAAGAGCAAATGCAAATCAAAATAGGGGGAGGGTAATAAATACAACAAAAAGGCAAATGAAAGGTAAATGTAAAATATTACAATATATACTAAAACGAAAAAGTCAAAACCAAGAAACTTCAAAAACAATGTTGGAAACTGAAAAAGTAACAAAATAAACACTTATCACTGAGTTATTCTTTAAAGTTGTCTCACACCGTATTCAAACGAAAAAACAGTAAACTGCGGTGAACCGGTTGGCATTGGACATTTTATTTTTTGTTGGAATACAACAAATGTGGCACAAGGCCGAAAAGGGGAGGGGTAAAGGCTGGTCATAACTTACTATCCTATACCTAGCTAATCAGATTCGCGACCCATTCATACATTACAATTTACCCATTCACCACAAGAACTCATCCGTCGCCATTCAAACCTTCATCCACCATAATACCACATCCACACCAGGGGAACCTACAAAAACGCGCCCCACACCATAAAAATTTTGATGATAATAACATACATTAAAATTCTAATAATGAAAAGATGAAAGTAGGGAGGGAGATGAACCCAATAACAAACTAAAAACTCAACGAATGTTTAAACTAAACATAATTCGTGTTAGTAGGGCCCGTCCAACCCTCAAAATAGAGAGGCCGCTGTATTCTGCCCAGAGGACAGAATCAAGAAACACTCTCGCTAAGGGAGTGGGAAAAAGATAAAATAACCCGGACATGGGGAAATAAAAGGCTGACCTAGTCGAGATGAAAGGTGGGGCCAAAACAAACTGGGGAGGTTGGGAATCTCGACTTGGATCATAACTAAAAAGAGAGCCGGGAAACAGGCCGGGAACAACACTTACTCACATTAACTAGGTACACTTAAGCTTGTCTAACCTAACCAAGGGGAGGGTTCCACAGGAAACCACCCCGATGTGACTTTAGATTGACCTAGAAAAGAAAATCAAGGCTAGCCCCGTCCAAACGAACCAAGCTCGCCTCTTTTACCCACCTTTCGTTGAAGACTGTCGAATGCAATCGTTTCCTATCAGTTCTAATCTTCATCTTGAGCTGATGCTCAAAGAATCGGATTAGATCCTGATGCGAAAGACGATTGCCTCGCAAGACTTCCTGCATGCGCGTCGTCCATATCACCATTCGAGCCGTGGCTAGCAGCGTCAGAAACACCATTCGTTTCACCCCGGAATGCGGGGGCGACACATTGTCACACGCGTATGCGCGATCAATGGACACGAGTTCTTCGGGAGCGAGACGAGCCGTCAGCTCGCCGACATGGTCCCATAAGGGGCGGACCCGGGGGCAATGGTAGAAGGCGTGCGAAGCCGTTTCTTCTAAACCAAGACCACACCGTTCACAGTCTGGCAAATCCGCCAAGCCCCATATGAAAGCCTTGTCGTTGAGAGGCAGCCGATTCCGAGCCAATCGCCAGGTAAGCGAAAACTCAGGGTTACTGAGATAATCCGCCGCTGGCGCCCAAGACCAGTAGGAGCGATACTCCTCTTCCGAAAAGCAGAGCGTATCACGTAGGGAATCCTTCGCGCGCCCCTCCACTAATCCCCTATAGAAGACTTTCCTAGGCTGTGACAGGTCACTGGACCGCGGAATAGCCTTCAAGGCGAACCGACACTCGCGGAGGAAAAGCGATTGATCCCGGGGTTTACGACGGCGCTCAACCCTCGAGATGGGGGGACTGATAGTAAGGCCAGGGAACGCGTCCCTAACAATCCCCTCCAGAATCGGATCTCCTCTAGTCAATGCGCGGCGTAGGAAAGCCAACCGTGAGGCACGGATGTGACTCAGCAAGTGTGGCATTCCCAGCCCCCCATGACACGGACGTTTAGTGCAGACTCGTCTGTCGACCCTGTTACCGCGTCCCCTCCATAAAATGGAGGATAGCGATCGCTCGAGCGCCTTCCTGTGGGCCTTACAGAGAGGAAGTACTGACAATCGATAAAGAACCAGGGGGAAAATGTATGTAACACACACGTCCGCCCTGCCCTTCACAGACAACCTCCGTCGGTTCCAAGTCTTGCCGGCAGAACCGATCTTTGCTAGTACTTCTGACCAATTCTTCTCCAGCTGGAGGTCGGGTCCAAACCACACTCCAAGAATGCGGACAGGACCGTCCGTCCAACCGAAGCGGCCTGGAAGATCACGCCCCTTCCAGGCACCTAACCGCAAGCCGGACGACTTGTCGCGGTTTATCTTGGCCCCTGTCACCTTCTCGTACCGATCAAGCGCCTTCTGTACCGCTTCAATGTCGCCCCGGGACGACACGAAAGCAGATACGTCATCGGCGTACGCGGAAACCCTGGCTCGAGACCCTCCAGGAACGGCGATCCCGCGTAGGGCCGGACTGCACGTCTCGTCCTTCAGCCGGCGAAGGAGAGGCTCCAACGCCAAAGCATAAAGGAGAGGCGACAGCGGACAACCCTGACGAACCGACCTCGACAGAACAAAAGCGCCCGACAACTTTCCGTTCACCTGTACCACAGCACTGGGGGAGCGATACAGGAGGCTAATCCAGCGGCAGAAGTCGGGTGCGAATCCGGCGGCCTGCAGGACAGTAGCAAGGTAGCGATGGTCGACCCTATCAAATGCCTTGGACTGATCCAAATTGATCAGCGCGGCTTCCTCGTCGTCTTTTACTCCCTCTAGGATCGTGCGGATCAAATGCAGGTTGCTCTGAATTGTTCGGCCCCTCACAGAACAAGTCTGCTCGGGTCCCAACAGAGACTCGGCAACTGACTGCAAACGCTCCTGCAGGATCTTGGCCATAATCTTTAACTCTGTGTTTAGCAGAGTTATGGGCCTGTAATCGTCTAGTTTACCCCCAACACCCTTGCCCTTTTTCAACAGAGTGATCACACCCCTGGAAATGCGGTTGGGGATGGACCCCGACCGAAACCAGTTGTTGAACACTGCAGTCAAAATCGGAACAAAGATGTGCGACAGCCTCAAGTACAATTCATAAGGCAAACCATCCAGACCGGGCGACTTGCCTCTGCCGACCTTCTTCAATGCCTCGTAGACTTCGCCCTCCGTGATCTCTCCCTCGCAGCTAGCTGCTTCAGTCGGCTCAAGCCGAGGAAAGTCAGCCAAATAGCTGCGAAACTCCTCCTCACGGAGACCAGGCTCCTTGGTAAAGCGGCTCTCGAAATGCCGCCGAAACGCCTCGCACATGTCGTCAGTCGACCGCAGAGTACGCCCCTCCGGGGTTTCGACTTGACGAATGTAACGATCACCACCTCGACGGACTTCTTCCCGACGCAGATCTGCGCCCAGGTTCACAGCTTCAGAAGACATCTTACTTAGCCTATGCCTAATTACCTGACCCATGTAGCGCTCGCTATTCGAACGCTGCAGGGCCTCCCTAGCTAGGGCTATCTCTAGGGGATCCCCCCCAGCCTCCGCCCGGGAAAAATTAGCCTTAAGCGTCTTCACCTTTTCAGCTCTATCTAGGGCGAGCCGTTTGCTGAAATCAGTGGTGAAAGACCTAATTCTATCCTTAAGTCGCTCCCACCACTTATTCCCGATAACCGCCCCCACTAGCTCCCGCTGCACTACACTAGTTAGCTGCCTCTGGAAGTCCCGCCTGTCCAGTAAAGACAGATTGAACTTCCAGTAGCCAGCCATTCTAGGCCTATGTTCTAACGCCACACGGGCACAAACGAGTTTGTGATCCGTGTAGCCTACCCAGTGGAACGTGGGACAATCTAACAAGTCTATGTCGGCTCTACGAACTAACATTCTGTCAATGTAGCTAACTACATTGACAGACGGCCAGCTACGAGCCCACGTCCACATTTTCCCCTTGGGATGATCGACCCGGTATCTATCGACGAGACCATAATCGTCGATCAGATTGACCAGGCTACGATCACCCCTACTCCCGCTAGCGCCCCGCCCCCTGTCTAACTTGGGGTTCAGGATGGCATTCCAGTCCCCCATTAAAACTAGGCGCGATGAATCAACTAGGAACGGCCCCAACCGCCGAAAAAAGGAACCCCGCTCCTCCCAGTCGTTGGGCGCATAAACCGCAACGACCCGAAACGAACCACTTTTCACGGCAATATCGGCCACGATTAACCGGCCCTCGGCATCGGTATGCACAAGGTCCACCTTCGCATCGAGAGTACGTCTGACCAACAAAGAAACTCCTCTGGCACATCGGTCCCCATATGCTGAATAGATGACAAAGTCATCCTCCAGCACACACGCATCGGAAGTGCAAACAAAGTGGGTCTCTTCGATCGCGGCAACATCCACGCCGAAGGACAAGAGATCCCGAAGCAGGCGGGCAGCCTTACCCCGATCTCTCAAGCCCTTCGCATTCAAACTGGCTATCTTTATTTCCATTTCCTAGGCCTGCAAAAATAAAAAACGACAGTTACTGCAACAACCTAAGCACATACGGGGCGGAAATCTGCGGGTGACAGGACCCCGACGGTTTGTCCCAGGCTTCCCGTGCCCAGCTCCGACGTCATCCGTCCTTCCGAGACAATCCCGCCGACGTCCGTAGGGTACGTTAATTTTAAGGCCCTGTATAGTGAGGGGTGGAGACGTACCGGGACCCTCCCTGCACAGAAGCCGTGCATCTTGGTGAGATCAGGAGACCCAAACTCCGCCATTCTCAAATTTGGGAATGCTTCTTTGGCCTCAAACATATGGGCCCAAACTTTTAAATGTTTCCCCGCATCCCTGATGAGGGCAATCACACCTGGGGCCCCTGGGAAATTCTGGGGGTCTTCCACCGACATGTTGTCAATGGAGGTGAGTTTATGGAGTGGACCTAGAAGGGATTTTTTCCTGGAAGAACAGTTTTTTTCCAGCTCCGTCTTATCCACCCTACATATATCTTCTGCTCTTTTAAAGAGTCTCTTCTTTTTTTTCTTAACCCTATCTGGGTCTGGTGGGGAGGGAATGGACGGGAGAGTGGGTGTATGCTGGGTAGGGGACGCATCCGATGACATGGGGGTGGATGATTGTGTGGGAGTGGGAGTGGGAGTGGGAGGAGGGAGTGGCAAACGTGAGAGTGATGGGGGGAGACTCCTAGGAATAGGTACAGCAATATATCTCTCTGGAGACGCCGGGGTGGATGCGCATTTGGATTTTTCCCGGCTCCTCCCTGGTCTTTTTTCTGCTGTATGTTTTTTTGTCGGGACTTCTTCTTCGTCCTCTTCCCTGTTCCTCTTCAAAGAGGAGGACCGCATTGTAGGTAGTTCTTCCACCTCCATCTCGACTTCGGGTTGCTGATATTGCTTCTTTTTATCTTCTTTCTTCCGACTCTCTTTGTCAGTCTGCTTTTTGGGAGAAGCCTCCTTTGGGGGGGACGGGAGGCTTGTTTGGGATTTTCGTCCCTTTGCAACCACTTCCTTCCAGCCGTCACTCGAAGTCTTTCCAGTTTCGGCGGTTTTGGTAGCGGTCGCTGCTGTTGCTGCTGCTGTCGTAGATTCTTTTTGTGCTGGCACCTTCTTGGTGGGGCACGCCTTTGCCATATGGCCCGGCTGTCCGCACACCCAACAACATGGTTTCCTCCCTTCCACCACCACCAGCATTCTTCTCGTTCGGCAGAGCAAAATGTTTGGGATATCTTGGAAGTTTTCCTTGTCCAGGGTAATTTGGACTTCCATATCCCCAGTGTCTATTCCTGACTTACTGCAGATGGCCTTCACTTCGCTAACTTCCCCATATTTAGAGAAGAAAGCCCCCATCCGATCTTCTGATATGTCAATCGGCACTCCGTGGACAGTTATTTTTGTTCTGCGGGTGCCCATATACTCGGTTTGTAACCGTAAATTTTTTGTGTTTAGAACACTTCCCGCTAATCTTCGGGCCTGATCTTCAGTCTGGAGAAGGAGATCCCAAAGAGCATTGGTCCTTCTGGCCAAAATCTTTGGACAAATGTTCAATGATTTTAGAGCCTCCTCCATGCATTCTCTGCTTACCCCCATTAATTTATGGCTCTTCACGTCTGAAGTAAGCAGAGAAATCGTTCTTACTTTAACGGCGTCGAAGGCGTCCTTTATCGTGAGGAATTCGTTGCCGTTGAAACTGCTTTCCAGTTTTTTCCTCTGACTGGCATAGAATTCCCCATCTTTCTTTAGCGGCCTATCTTGAGACCAGGCCGATTTTGCTGGCGACACCGGCTTTACCACCGGTGTATCAGGCACTTTTTTATTGTTTGTGTCGACCATGGCGTAGACTAAAACACAGCCACGGTCGACGTAAGTTATTTTTTTTCCTGCTCCTTTTATAAATTATACTTTATATCATTTCAAACAAAATAAAATGGAACAAGAACGGGACAAACCAAGGCAATAAACAATTCAACCAAAGAGCAAATGCAAATCAAAATAGGGGGAGGGTAATAAATACAACAAAAAGGCAAATGAAAGGTAAATGTAAAATATTCCAATATATACTAAAACGAAAAAGTCAAAACCAAGAAACTTCAAAAACAATGTTGGAAACTGAAAAAGTAACAAAATAAACACTTATCACTGAGTTATTCTTTAAAGTTGTCTCACACCGTATTCAAACGAAAAAACAGTAAACTGCGGTGAACCGGTTGGCATTGGACATTTTATTTTTTGTTGGAATACAACAAATGTGGCACAAGGCCGAAAAGGGGAAGGGTAAAGGCTGGTCATAACTTACTATCCTATACCTAGCTAATCAGATTCGCGACCCATTCATACATTACAATTAACCCATTCACCACAAGAATTCATACGTTGCCATTCAAACCTTCATCCACCATAATACCACATCCACACCAGGGGAACCTACAAAAACGCGCCCCACACCATAAAAATTTTGATGATAATAACATATATTAAAATTCTAATAATGAAAAGATGAAAGTGGTGAGGGAGATGAACCCAATAACAAACTAAAAACTCAACGAATATTTAAACTAAACATAATTCGTGTTAGTAGGGCCCGTCCAACCCTCAAAATAGAGAGGCCGCTGTATTCTGCCCAGAGGACAGAATCAAGAGACACTCTCGCTAAGGGAGTGGGAAAGAGATAAAATAACCCGGACATGGGGAAATAAAAGGCTGACCTAGTCGAGATGAAAGGTGGGGCCAAAACAAACTGGGGAGGTTGGGAATCTCGACTTGGATCATAACTAAAAAGATAGCCGGGAAACAGGCCGGGAACAACACTTACTCACATTAACTAGGTACACTTAAGCTTGTCTAACCTAACCAAGGGGAGGGTTCCACAGGAAACCACCCCGATGTGACTTTAGATTGACCTAGAAAAGAAAATCAAGGCTAGCCCCGTCCAAACGAACCAAGCTCGCCTCTTTTACCCACCTTTCGTTGAAGACTGTCGAATGCAATCGTTTCCTATCAGTTCTAATCTTCATCTTGAGCTGATGCTCAAAGAATCGGATTAGATCCTGATGCGAAAGACGATTGCCTCGCAAGACTTCCTGCATGCGCGTCGTCCATATCACCATTCGAGCCGTGGCTAGCAGCGTCAGAAACACCATTCGTTTCACCCCGGAATACGGGGGCGACACATTGTCACACGCGTATGCGCGATCAATGGACACGAGTTCTTCGGGAGCGAGACGAGCCGTCAGCTCGCCGACATGGTCCCATAAGGGGCGGACCCGGGGGCAATGGTAGAAGGCGTGCGAAGCCGTTTCTTCTAAACCAAGACCACACCGTTCACAGTCTGGCAAATCCGCCAAGCCCCATATGAAAGCCTTGTCGTTGAGAGGCAGCCGATTCCGAGCCAATCGCCAGGTAAGCGAAAACTCAGGGTTACTGAGATAATCCGCCGCTGGCGCCCAAGACCAGTAGGAGCGATACTCCTCTTCCGAAAAGCAGAGCGTATCACGTAGGGAATCCTTCGCGCGCCCCTCCACTAATCCCCTATAGAAGACTTTCCTAGGCTGTGACAGGTCACTGGACCGCGGAATAGCCTTCAAGGCGAACCGACACTCGCGGAGGAAAAGCGATTGATCCCGGGGTTTACGACGGCGCTCAACCCTCGAGATGGGGGGACTGATAGTAAGGCCAGGGAACGCGTCCCTAACAATCCCCTCCAGAATCGGATCTCCTCTAGTCAATGCGCGGCGTAGGAAAGCCAACCGTGAGGCACGGATGTGACTCAGCAAGTGTGGCATTCCCAGCCCCCCATGACACGGACGTTTAGTGCAGACTCGTCTGTCGACCCTGTTACCGCGTCCCCTCCATAAAATGGAGGATAGCGATCGCTCGAGCGCCTTCCTGTGGGCCTTACAGAGAGGAAGTACTGACAATCGATAAAGAACCAGGGGGAAAATGTATGTAACACACACGTCCGCCCTGCCCTTCACAGACAACCTCCGTCGGTTCCAAGTCTTGCCGGCAGAACCGATCTTTGCTAGTACTTCTGACCAATTCTTCTCCAGCTGGAGGTCGGGTCCAAACCACACTCCAAGAATGCGGACAGGACCGTCCGTCCAACCGAAGCGGCCTGGAAGATCACGCCCCTTCCAGGCACCTAACCGCAAGCCGGACGACTTGTCGCGGTTTATCTTGGCCCCTGTCACCTTCTCGTACCGATCAAGCGCCTTCTGTACCGCTTCAATGTCGCCCCGGGACGACACGAAAGCAGATACGTCATCGGCGTACGCGGAAACCCTGGCTCGAGACCCTCCAGGAACGGCGATCCCGCGTAGGGCCGGACTGCACGTCTCGTCCTTCAGCCGGCGAAGGAGAGGCTCCAACGCCAAAGCATAAAGGAGAGGCGACAGCGGACAACCCTGACGAACCGACCTCGACAGAACAAAAGCGCCCGACAACTTTCCGTTCACCTGTACCACAGCACTGGGGGAGCGATACAGGAGGCTAATCCAGCGGCAGAAGTCGGGTGCGAATCCGGCGGCCTGCAGGACAGTAGCAAGGTAGCGATGGTCGACCCTATCAAATGCCTTGGACTGATCCAAATTGATCAGCGCGGCTTCCTCGTCGTCTTTTACTCCCTCTAGGATCGTGCGGATCAAATGCAGGTTGCTCTGAATTGTTCGGCCCCTCACAGAACAAGTCTGCTCGGGTCCCAACAGAGACTCGGCAACTGACTGCAAACGCTCCTGCAGGATCTTGGCCATAATCTTTAACTCTGTGTTTAGCAGAGTTATGGGCCTGTAATCGTCTAGTTTACCCCCAACACCCTTGCCCTTTTTCAACAGAGTGATCACACCCCTGGAAATGCGGTTGGGGATGGACCCCGACCGAAACCAGTTGTTGAACACTGCAGTCAAAATCGGAACAAAGATGTGCGACAGCCTCAAGTACAATTCATAAGGCAAACCATCCAGACCGGGCGACTTGCCTCTGCCGACCTTCTTCAATGCCTCGTAGACTTCGCCCTCCGTGATCTCTCCCTCGCAGCTAGCTGCTTCAGTCGGCTCAAGCCGAGGAAAGTCAGCCAAATAGCTGCGAAACTCCTCCTCACGGAGACCAGGCTCCTTGGTAAAGCGGCTCTCGAAATGCCGCCGAAACGCCTCGCACATGTCGTCAGTCGACCGCAGAGTACGCCCCTCCGGGGTTTCGACTTGACGAATGTAACGATCACCACCTCGACGGACTTCTTCCCGACGCAAATCTGCGCCCAGGTTCACAGCTTCAGAAGACATCTTACTTAGCCTATGCCTAATTACCTGACCCATGTAGCGCTCGCTATTCGAACGCTGCAGGGCCTCCCTAGCTAGGGCTATCTCTAGGGGATCCCCCCCAGCCTCCGCCCGGGAAAAATTAGCCTTAAGCGTCTTCACCTTTTCAGCTCTATCTAGGGCGAGCCGTTTGCTGAAATCAGTGGTGAAAGACCTAATTCTATCCTTAAGTCGCTCCCACCACTTATTCCCGATAACCGCCCCCACTAGCTCCCGCTGCACTACACTAGTTAGCTGCCTCTGGAAGTCCCGCCTGTCCAGTAAAGACAGATTGAACTTCCAGTAGCCAGCCATTCTAGGCCTATGTTCTAACGCCACACGGGCACAAACGAGTTTGTGATCCGTGTAGCCTACCCAGTGGAACGTGGGACAATCTAACAAGTCTATGTCGGCTCTACGAACTAACATTCTGTCAATGTAGCTAACTACATTGACAGACGGCCAGCTACGAGCCCACGTCCACATTTTCCCCTTGGGATGATCGACCCGGTATCTATCGACGAGACCATAATCGTCGATCAGATTGACCAGGCTACGATCGCCCCTACTCCCGCTAGCGCCCCGCCCCCTGTCTAACTTGGGGTTCAGGATGGCATTCCAGTCCCCCATTAAAACTAGGCGCGATGAATCAACTAGGAACGGCCCCAACCGCCGAAAAAAGGAACCCCGCTCCTCCCAGTCGTTGGGCGCATAAACCGCAACGACCCGAAACGAACCACTTTTCACGGCAATATCGGCCACGATTAACCGGCCCTCGGCATCGGTATGCACAAGGTCCACCTTCGCATCGAGAGTACGTCTGACCAACAAAGAAACTCCTCTGGCACATCGGTCCCCATATGCTGAATAGATGACAAAGTCATCCTCCAGCACACACGCATCGGAAGTGCAAACAAAGTGGGTCTCTTCGATCGCGGCAACATCCACGCCGAAGGACAAGAGATCCCGAAGCAGGCGGGCAGCCTTACCCCGATCTCTCAAGCCCTTCGCATTCAAACTGGCTATCTTTATTTCCATTTCCTAGGCCTGCAAAAATAAAAAACGACAGTTACTGCAACAACCTAAGCACATACGGGGCGGAAATCTGCGGGTGACAGGACCCCGACGGTTTGTCCCAGGCTTCCCGTGCCCAGCTCCGACGTCATCCGTCCTTCCGAGACAATCCCGCCGACGTCCGTAGGGTACGTTAATTTTAAGGCCCTGTATAGTGAGGGGTGGAGACGTACCGGGACCCTCCCTGCACAGAAGCCGTGCATCTTGGTGAGATCAGGAGACCCAAACTCCGCCATTCTCAAATTTGGGTATGCTTCTTTGGCCTCAAACATATGGGCCCAAACTTTTAAATGTTTCCCCGCATCCCTGATGAGGGCAATCACACCTGGGGCCCCTGGGAAATTCTGGGGGTCTTCCACCGACATGTTGTCAATGGAGGTGAGTTTATGGAGTGGACCTAGAAGGGATTTTTTCCTGGAAGAACAGTTTTTTTCCAGCTCCGTCTTATCCACCCTACATATATCTTCTGCTCTTTTAAAGAGCCTCTTCTTTTTTTTCTTAACCCTATCTGGGTCTGGTGGGGAGGGAATGGACGGGAGAGTGGGTGTATGCTGGGTAGGGGACGCATCCGATGACATGGGGGTGGATGATTGTGTGGGAGTGGGAGTGGGAGTGGGAGGAGGGAGTGGCAAACGTGAGAGTGATGGGGGGAGACTCCTAGGAACAGGTAAAACAATATTCCTTTCTGGAGACGCCGGGGTGGATGCGCATTTGGATTTTTCCCGGCTCCTCCCCGTTCTTTTTTCTGCTGTGTGCTTTTTTGTGGGGACTTCTTCGTCGTCCTCTTCCCTGTTCCTCTTCAAAGAGGAGGACCGCATTGTAGGTAGTTCTTCCACCTCCATCTCGACTTCGGGTTGCTGATATTGCTTCTTTTTATCTTCTTTCTTCCGACTCTCTTTGTCAGTCTGCTTTTTGGGAGAAGCCTCCTTTGGGGGGGACGGGAGGCTTGTTTGGGATTTTCGCCCCTTTGCAACCACTTCCTTCCAGCCGTCACTCGAAGTCTTTCCAGTTTCGGCGGTTTTGGTAGCGGTCGCTGCTGTCGCTGCTGCTGTCGCTGCTGCTGTCGTTACTGGAGTAGGCTCTTTTTGTGCTGGCACCTTCTTGGTGGGGCACGCCTTTGCCATATGGCCCGGCTGTCCGCACACCCAACAACATGGTTTCCTCCCTTCAACCACCACCAGCATTCTTCTCGTTCGGCAGAGCAAAATGTTTGGGATATCTTGGAAGTTTTCCTTGTCTAGGGTAATTTGAACTTCCATATCCCCAGTGTCTATTCCTGACTTACTGCAGATGGCCTTCACTTCGCTAACTTCCCCATATTTAGAGAAGAAAGCCCCCATCCGATCTTCTGAAATGTCTATCGGTACTCCGTGGACGGTAATTTTCGTTCTGCGGGTGCCCATATATTCGGTTTGTAACCGTAAATTTTTTGTGTTCAGAACACTTCCCGCTAATCTTCGGGCCTGATCTTCAGTCTGGAGAAGGAGATCCCAAAGAGCATTGGTCCTTCTGGCCAAAATCTTTGGACAAATGTTTAATGATTTTAGCGCCTCCTCCATACATTCTCTGCTTACCCCCATTAATTTATGGCTCTTCACGTCTGAAGTAAGCAGAGAAATCGTTCTTACTTTAACGGCATCAAAGGCGTCCTTTATCGTGAGGAATTCGTTGCCGTTGAAACTGCTTTCCAGTTTTTTCCTCTGACTGGCATAAAATTCCCCATCTTTCTTTAACGGCCTATCTTGAGACCAGGCCGATTTTGCTGGCGACACCGGATTTGCCACCGGTGTATCAGGCACTTTTTTATTGTTTGTGTCGACCATGGCGTAGACTAAAACACAGCCACGGTCGACGTAAGTTATTTTTTTTCCTGCTCCTTTTATAAATTATACTTTATATCATTTCAAACAAAATAAAATGGAACAAGAACGGGACAAACCAAGGCAATAAACAATTCAACCAAAGAGCAAATGCAAATCAAAATAGGGGGAGGGTAATAAATACAACAAAAAGGCAAATGAAAGGTAAATGTAAAATATTCCAATATATACTAAAACGAAAAAGTCAAAACCAAGAAACTTCAAAAACAATGTTGGAAACTGAAAAAGTAACAAAATAAACACTTATCACTGAGTTATTCTTTAAAGTTGTCTCACACCGTATTCAAACGAAAAAACAGTAAACTGCGGTGAACCGGTTGGCATTGGACATTTTATTTTTTGTTGGAATACAACAAATGTGGCACAAGGCCGAAAAGGGGAAGGGTAAAGGCTGGTCATAACTTACTATCCTATACCTAGCTAATCAGATTCGCGACCCATTCATACATTACAATTAACCCATTCACCACAAGAATTCATACGTTGCCATTCAAACCTTCATCCACCATAATACCACATCCACACCAGGGGAACCTACAAAAACGCGCCCCACACCATAAAAATTTTGATGATAATAACATATATTAAAATTCTAATAATGAAAAGATGAAAGTGGTGAGGGAGATGAACCCAATAACAAACTAAAAACTCAACGAATATTTAAACTAAACATAATTCGTGTTAGTAGGGCCCGTCCAACCCTCAAAATAGAGAGGCCGCTGTATTCTGCCCAGAGGACAGAATCAAGAGACACTCTCGCTAAGGGAGTGGGAAAGAGATAAAATAACCCGGACATGGGGAAATAAAAGGCTGACCTAGTCGAGATGAAAGGTGGGGCCAAAACAAACTGGGGAGGTTGGGAATCTCGACTTGGATCATAACTAAAAAGATAGCCGGGAAACAGGCCGGGAACAACACTTACTCACATTAACTAGGTACACTTAAGCTTGTCTAACCTAACCAAGGGGAGGGTTCCACAGGAAACCACCCCGATGTGACTTTAGATTGACCTAGAAAAGAAAATCAAGGCTAGCCCCGTCCAAACGAACCAAGCTCGCCTCTTTTACCCACCTTTCGTTGAAGACTGTCGAATGCAATCGTTTCCTATCAGTTCTAATCTTCATCTTGAGCTGATGCTCAAAGAATCGGATTAGATCCTGATGCGAAAGACGATTGCCTCGCAAGACTTCCTGCATGCGCGTCGTCCATATCACCATTCGAGCCGTGGCTAGCAGCGTCAGAAACACCATTCGTTTCACCCCGGAATACGGGGGCGACACATTGTCACACGCGTATGCGCGATCAATGGACACGAGTTCTTCGGGAGCGAGACGAGCCGTCAGCTCGCCGACATGGTCCCATAAGGGGCGGACCCGGGGGCAATGGTAGAAGGCGTGCGAAGCCGTTTCTTCTAAACCAAGACCACACCGTTCACAGTCTGGCAAATCCGCCAAGCCCCATATGAAAGCCTTGTCGTTGAGAGGCAGCCGATTCCGAGCCAATCGCCAGGTAAGCGAAAACTCAGGGTTACTGAGATAATCCGCCGCTGGCGCCCAAGACCAGTAGGAGCGATACTCCTCTTCCGAAAAGCAGAGCGTATCACGTAGGGAATCCTTCGCGCGCCCCTCCACTAATCCCCTATAGAAGACTTTCCTAGGCTGTGACAGGTCACTGGACCGCGGAATAGCCTTCAAGGCGAACCGACACTCGCGGAGGAAAAGCGATTGATCCCGGGGTTTACGACGGCGCTCAACCCTCGAGATGGGGGGACTGATAGTAAGGCCAGGGAACGCGTCCCTAACAATCCCCTCCAGAATCGGATCTCCTCTAGTCAATGCGCGGCGTAGGAAAGCCAACCGTGAGGCACGGATGTGACTCAGCAAGTGTGGCATTCCCAGCCCCCCATGACACGGACGTTTAGTGCAGACTCGTCTGTCGACCCTGTTACCGCGTCCCCTCCATAAAATGGAGGATAGCGATCGCTCGAGCGCCTTCCTGTGGGCCTTACAGAGAGGAAGTACTGACAATCGATAAAGAACCAGGGGGAAAATGTATGTAACACACACGTCCGCCCTGCCCTTCACAGACAACCTCCGTCGGTTCCAAGTCTTGCCGGCAGAACCGATCTTTGCTAGTACTTCTGACCAATTCTTCTCCAGCTGGAGGTCGGGTCCAAACCACACTCCAAGAATGCGGACAGGACCGTCCGTCCAACCGAAGCGGCCTGGAAGATCACGCCCCTTCCAGGCACCTAACCGCAAGCCGGACGACTTGTCGCGGTTTATCTTGGCCCCTGTCACCTTCTCGTACCGATCAAGCGCCTTCTGTACCGCTTCAATGTCGCCCCGGGACGACACGAAAGCAGATACGTCATCGGCGTACGCGGAAACCCTGGCTCGAGACCCTCCAGGAACGGCGATCCCGCGTAGGGCCGGACTGCACGTCTCGTCCTTCAGCCGGCGAAGGAGAGGCTCCAACGCCAAAGCATAAAGGAGAGGCGACAGCGGACAACCCTGACGAACCGACCTCGACAGAACAAAAGCGCCCGACAACTTTCCGTTCACCTGTACCACAGCACTGGGGGAGCGATACAGGAGGCTAATCCAGCGGCAGAAGTCGGGTGCGAATCCGGCGGCCTGCAGGACAGTAGCAAGGTAGCGATGGTCGACCCTATCAAATGCCTTGGACTGATCCAAATTGATCAGCGCGGCTTCCTCGTCGTCTTTTACTCCCTCTAGGATCGTGCGGATCAAATGCAGGTTGCTCTGAATTGTTCGGCCCCTCACAGAACAAGTCTGCTCGGGTCCCAACAGAGACTCGGCAACTGACTGCAAACGCTCCTGCAGGATCTTGGCCATAATCTTTAACTCTGTGTTTAGCAGAGTTATGGGCCTGTAATCGTCTAGTTTACCCCCAACACCCTTGCCCTTTTTCAACAGAGTGATCACACCCCTGGAAATGCGGTTGGGGATGGACCCCGACCGAAACCAGTTGTTGAACACTGCAGTCAAAATCGGAACAAAGATGTGCGACAGCCTCAAGTACAATTCATAAGGCAAACCATCCAGACCGGGCGACTTGCCTCTGCCGACCTTCTTCAATGCCTCGTAGACTTCGCCCTCCGTGATCTCTCCCTCGCAGCTAGCTGCTTCAGTCGGCTCAAGCCGAGGAAAGTCAGCCAAATAGCTGCGAAACTCCTCCTCACGGAGACCAGGCTCCTTGGTAAAGCGGCTCTCGAAATGCCGCCGAAACGCCTCGCACATGTCGTCAGTCGACCGCAGAGTACGCCCCTCCGGGGTTTCGACTTGACGAATGTAACGATCACCACCTCGACGGACTTCTTCCCGACGCAAATCTGCGCCCAGGTTCACAGCTTCAGAAGACATCTTACTTAGCCTATGCCTAATTACCTGACCCATGTAGCGCTCGCTATTCGAACGCTGCAGGGCCTCCCTAGCTAGGGCTATCTCTAGGGGATCCCCCCCAGCCTCCGCCCGGGAAAAATTAGCCTTAAGCGTCTTCACCTTTTCAGCTCTATCTAGGGCGAGCCGTTTGCTGAAATCAGTGGTGAAAGACCTAATTCTATCCTTAAGTCGCTCCCACCACTTATTCCCGATAACCGCCCCCACTAGCTCCCGCTGCACTACACTAGTTAGCTGCCTCTGGAAGTCCCGCCTGTCCAGTAAAGACAGATTGAACTTCCAGTAGCCAGCCATTCTAGGCCTATGTTCTAACGCCACACGGGCACAAACGAGTTTGTGATCCGTGTAGCCTACCCAGTGGAACGTGGGACAATCTAACAAGTCTATGTCGGCTCTACGAACTAACATTCTGTCAATGTAGCTAACTACATTGACAGACGGCCAGCTACGAGCCCACGTCCACATTTTCCCCTTGGGATGATCGACCCGGTATCTATCGACGAGACCATAATCGTCGATCAGATTGACCAGGCTACGATCGCCCCTACTCCCGCTAGCGCCCCGCCCCCTGTCTAACTTGGGGTTCAGGATGGCATTCCAGTCCCCCATTAAAACTAGGCGCGATGAATCAACTAGGAACGGCCCCAACCGCCGAAAAAAGGAACCCCGCTCCTCCCAGTCGTTGGGCGCATAAACCGCAACGACCCGAAACGAACCACTTTTCACGGCAATATCGGCCACGATTAACCGGCCCTCGGCATCGGTATGCACAAGGTCCACCTTCGCATCGAGAGTACGTCTGACCAACAAAGAAACTCCTCTGGCACATCGGTCCCCATATGCTGAATAGATGACAAAGTCATCCTCCAGCACACACGCATCGGAAGTGCAAACAAAGTGGGTCTCTTCGATCGCGGCAACATCCACGCCGAAGGACAAGAGATCCCGAAGCAGGCGGGCAGCCTTACCCCGATCTCTCAAGCCCTTCGCATTCAAACTGGCTATCTTTATTTCCATTTCCTAGGCCTGCAAAAATAAAAAACGACAGTTACTGCAACAACCTAAGCACATACGGGGCGGAAATCTGCGGGTGACAGGACCCCGACGGTTTGTCCCAGGCTTCCCGTGCCCAGCTCCGACGTCATCCGTCCTTCCGAGACAATCCCGCCGACGTCCGTAGGGTACGTTAATTTTAAGGCCCTGTATAGTGAGGGGTGGAGACGTACCGGGACCCTCCCTGCACAGAAGCCGTGCATCTTGGTGAGATCAGGAGACCCAAACTCCGCCATTCTCAAATTTGGGTATGCTTCTTTGGCCTCAAACATATGGGCCCAAACTTTTAAATGTTTCCCCGCATCCCTGATGAGGGCAATCACACCTGGGGCCCCTGGGAAATTCTGGGGGTCTTCCACCGACATGTTGTCAATGGAGGTGAGTTTATGGAGTGGACCTAGAAGGGATTTTTTCCTGGAAGAACAGTTTTTTTCCAGCTCCGTCTTATCCACCCTACATATATCTTCTGCTCTTTTAAAGAGCCTCTTCTTTTTTTTCTTAACCCTATCTGGGTCTGGTGGGGAGGGAATGGACGGGAGAGTGGGTGTATGCTGGGTAGGGGACGCATCCGATGACATGGGGGTGGATGATTGTGTGGGAGTGGGAGTGGGAGTGGGAGGAGGGAGTGGCAAACGTGAGAGTGATGGGGGGAGACTCCTAGGAACAGGTAAAACAATATTCCTTTCTGGAGACGCCGGGGTGGATGCGCATTTGGATTTTTCCCGGCTCCTCCCCGTTCTTTTTTCTGCTGTGTGCTTTTTTGTGGGGACTTCTTCGTCGTCCTCTTCCCTGTTCCTCTTCAAAGAGGAGGACCGCATTGTAGGTAGTTCTTCCACCTCCATCTCGACTTCGGGTTGCTGATATTGCTTCTTTTTATCTTCTTTCTTCCGACTCTCTTTGTCAGTCTGCTTTTTGGGAGAAGCCTCCTTTGGGGGGGACGGGAGGCTTGTTTGGGATTTTCGCCCCTTTGCAACCACTTCCTTCCAGCCGTCACTCGAAGTCTTTCCAGTTTCGGCGGTTTTGGTAGCGGTCGCTGCTGTCGCTGCTGCTGTCGCTGCTGCTGTCGTTACTGGAGTAGGCTCTTTTTGTGCTGGCACCTTCTTGGTGGGGCACGCCTTTGCCATATGGCCCGGCTGTCCGCACACCCAACAACATGGTTTCCTCCCTTCAACCACCACCAGCATTCTTCTCGTTCGGCAGAGCAAAATGTTTGGGATATCTTGGAAGTTTTCCTTGTCTAGGGTAATTTGAACTTCCATATCCCCAGTGTCTATTCCTGACTTACTGCAGATGGCCTTCACTTCGCTAACTTCCCCATATTTAGAGAAGAAAGCCCCCATCCGATCTTCTGAAATGTCTATCGGTACTCCGTGGACGGTAATTTTCGTTCTGCGGGTGCCCATATATTCGGTTTGTAACCGTAAATTTTTTGTGTTCAGAACACTTCCCGCTAATCTTCGGGCCTGATCTTCAGTCTGGAGAAGGAGATCCCAAAGAGCATTGGTCCTTCTGGCCAAAATCTTTGGACAAATGTTTAATGATTTTAGCGCCTCCTCCATACATTCTCTGCTTACCCCCATTAATTTATGGCTCTTCACGTCTGAAGTAAGCAGAGAAATCGTTCTTACTTTAACGGCATCAAAGGCGTCCTTTATCGTGAGGAATTCGTTGCCGTTGAAACTGCTTTCCAGTTTTTTCCTCTGACTGGCATAAAATTCCCCATCTTTCTTTAACGGCCTATCTTGAGACCAGGCCGATTTTGCTGGCGACACCGGATTTGCCACCGGTGTATCAGGCACTTTTTTATTGTTTGTGTCGACCATGGCGTAGACTAAAACACAGCCACGGTCGACGTAAGTTATTTTTTTTCCTGCTCCTTTTATAAATTATACTTTATATCATTTCAAACAAAATAAAATGGAACAAGAACGGGACAAACCAAGGCAATAAACAATTCAACCAAAGAGCAAATGCAAATCAAAATAGGGGGAGGGTAATAAATACAACAAAAAGGCAAATGAAAGGTAAATGTAAAATATTCCAATATATACTAAAACGAAAAAGTCAAAACCAAGAAACTTCAAAAACAATGTTGGAAACTGAAAAAGTAACAAAATAAACACTTATCACTGAGTTATTCTTTAAAGTTGTCTCACACCGTATTCAAACGAAAAAACAGTAAACTGCGGTGAACCGGTTGGCATTGGACATTTTATTTTTTGTTGGAATACAACAAATGTGGCACAAGGCCGAAAAGGGGAGGGGTAAAGGCTGGTCATAACTTACTATCCTATACCTAGCTAATCAGATTCGCGACCCATTCATACATTACAATTTACCCATTCACCACAAGAACTCATCCGTCGCCATTCAAACCTTCATCCACCATAATACCACATCCACACCAGGGGAACCTACAAAAACGCGCCCCACACCATAAAAATTTTGATGATAATAACATACATTAAAATTCTAATAATGAAAAGATGAAAGTGGGGAGGGAGATGAACCCAATAACAAACTAAAAACTCAACGAATATTTAAACTAAACATAATTCGTGTTAGTAGGGCCCGTCCAACCCTCAAAATAGAGAGGCCGCTGTATTCTGCCCAGAGGACAGAATCAAGAAACACTCTCGCTAAGGGAGTGGGAAAGAGATAAAATAACCCGGACATGGGGAAATAAAAGGCTGACCTAGTCGAGATGAAAGGTGGGGCCAAAACAAACTGGGGAGGTTGGGAATCTCGACTTGGATCATAACTAAAAAGATAGCCGGGAAACAGGCCGGGAACAACACTTACTCACATTAACTAGGTACACTTAAGCTTGTCTAACCTAACCAAGGGGAGGGTTCCACAGGAAACCACCCCGATGTGACTTTAGATTGACCTAGAAAAGAAAATCAAGGCTAGCCCCGTCCAAACGAACCAAGCTCGCCTCTTTTACCCACCTTTCGTTGAAGACTGTCGAATGCAATCGTTTCCTATCAGTTCTAATCTTCATCTTGAGCTGATGCTCAAAGAATCGGATTAGATCCTGATGCGAAAGACGATTGCCTCGCAAGACTTCCTGCATGCGCGTCGTCCATATCACCATTCGAGCCGTGGCTAGCAGCGTCAGAAACACCATTCGTTTCACCCCGGAATACGGGGGCGACACATTGTCACACGCGTATGCGCGATCAATGGACACGAGTTCTTCGGGAGCGAGACGAGCCGTCAGCTCGCCGACATGGTCCCATAAGGGGCGGACCCGGGGGCAATGGTAGAAGGCGTGCGAAGCCGTTTCTTCTAAACCAAGACCACACCGTTCACAGTCTGGCAAATCCGCCAAGCCCCATATGAAAGCCTTGTCGTTGAGAGGCAGCCGATTCCGAGCCAATCGCCAGGTAAGCGAAAACTCAGGGTTACTGAGATAATCCGCCGCTGGCGCCCAAGACCAGTAGGAGCGATACTCCTCTTCCGAAAAGCAGAGCGTATCACGTAGGGAATCCTTCGCGCGCCCCTCCACTAATCCCCTATAGAAGACTTTCCTAGGCTGTGACAGGTCACTGGACCGCGGAATAGCCTTCAAGGCGAACCGACACTCGCGGAGGAAAAGCGATTGATCCCGGGGTTTACGACGGCGCTCAACCCTCGAGATGGGGGGACTGATAGTAAGGCCAGGGAACGCGTCCCTAACAATCCCCTCCAGAATCGGATCTCCTCTAGTCAATGCGCGGCGTAGGAAAGCCAACCGTGAGGCACGGATGTGACTCAGCAAGTGTGGCATTCCCAGCCCCCCATGACACGGACGTTTAGTGCAGACTCGTCTGTCGACCCTGTTACCGCGTCCCCTCCATAAAATGGAGGATAGCGATCGCTCGAGCGCCTTCCTGTGGGCCTTACAGAGAGGAAGTACTGACAATCGATAAAGAACCAGGGGGAAAATGTATGTAACACACACGTCCGCCCTGCCCTTCACAGACAACCTCCGTCGGTTCCAAGTCTTGCCGGCAGAACCGATCTTTGCTAGTACTTCTGACCAATTCTTCTCCAGCTGGAGGTCGGGTCCAAACCACACTCCAAGAATGCGGACAGGACCGTCCGTCCAACCGAAGCGGCCTGGAAGATCACGCCCCTTCCAGGCACCTAACCGCAAGCCGGACGACTTGTCGCGGTTTATCTTGGCCCCTGTCACCTTCTCGTACCGATCAAGCGCCTTCTGTACCGCTTCAATGTCGCCCCGGGACGACACGAAAGCAGATACGTCATCGGCGTACGCGGAAACCCTGGCTCGAGACCCTCCAGGAACGGCGATCCCGCGTAGGGCCGGACTGCACGTCTCGTCCTTCAGCCGGCGAAGGAGAGGCTCCAACGCCAAAGCATAAAGGAGAGGCGACAGCGGACAACCCTGACGAACCGACCTCGACAGAACAAAAGCGCCCGACAACTTTCCGTTCACCTGTACCACAGCACTGGGGGAGCGATACAGGAGGCTAATCCAGCGGCAGAAGTCGGGTGCGAATCCGGCGGCCTGCAGGACAGTAGCAAGGTAGCGATGGTCGACCCTATCAAATGCCTTGGACTGATCCAAATTGATCAGCGCGGCTTCCTCGTCGTCTTTTACTCCCTCTAGGATCGTGCGGATCAAATGCAGGTTGCTCTGAATTGTTCGGCCCCTCACAGAACAAGTCTGCTCGGGTCCCAACAGAGACTCGGCAACTGACTGCAAACGCTCCTGCAGGATCTTGGCCATAATCTTTAACTCTGTGTTTAGCAGAGTTATGGGCCTGTAATCGTCTAGTTTACCCCCAACACCCTTGCCCTTTTTCAACAGAGTGATCACACCCCTGGAAATGCGGTTGGGGATGGACCCCGACCGAAACCAGTTGTTGAACACTGCAGTCAAAATCGGAACAAAGATGTGCGACAGCCTCAAGTACAATTCATAAGGCAAACCATCCAGACCGGGCGACTTGCCTCTGCCGACCTTCTTCAATGCCTCGTAGACTTCGCCCTCCGTGATCTCTCCCTCGCAGCTAGCTGCTTCAGTCGGCTCAAGCCGAGGAAAGTCAGCCAAATAGCTGCGAAACTCCTCCTCACGGAGACCAGGCTCCTTGGTAAAGCGGCTCTCGAAATGCCGCCGAAACGCCTCGCACATGTCGTCAGTCGACCGCAGAGTACGCCCCTCCGGGGTTTCGACTTGACGAATGTAACGATCACCACCTCGACGGACTTCTTCCCGACGCAAATCTGCGCCCAGGTTCACAGCTTCAGAAGACATCTTACTTAGCCTATGCCTAATTACCTGACCCATGTAGCGCTCGCTATTCGAACGCTGCAGGGCCTCCCTAGCTAGGGCTATCTCTAGGGGATCCCCCCCAGCCTCCGCCCGGGAAAAATTAGCCTTAAGCGTCTTCACCTTTTCAGCTCTATCTAGGGCGAGCCGTTTGCTGAAATCAGTGGTGAAAGACCTAATTCTATCCTTAAGTCGCTCCCACCACTTATTCCCGATAACCGCCCCCACTAGCTCCCGCTGCACTACACTAGTTAGCTGCCTCTGGAAGTCCCGCCTGTCCAGTAAAGACAGATTGAACTTCCAGTAGCCAGCCATTCTAGGCCTATGTTCTAACGCCACACGGGCACAAACGAGTTTGTGATCCGTGTAGCCTACCCAGTGGAACGTGGGACAATCTAACAAGTCTATGTCGGCTCTACGAACTAACATTCTGTCAATGTAGCTAACTACATTGACAGACGGCCAGCTACGAGCCCACGTCCACATTTTCCCCTTGGGATGATCGACCCGGTATCTATCGACGAGACCATAATCGTCGATCAGATTGACCAGGCTACGATCGCCCCTACTCCCGCTAGCGCCCCGCCCCCTGTCTAACTTGGGGTTCAGGATGGCATTCCAGTCCCCCATTAAAACTAGGCGCGATGAATCAACTAGGAACGGCCCCAACCGCCGAAAAAAGGAACCCCGCTCCTCCCAGTCGTTGGGCGCATAAACCGCAACGACCCGAAACGAACCACTTTTCACGGCAATATCGGCCACGATTAACCGGCCCTCGGCATCGGTATGCACAAGGTCCACCTTCGCATCGAGAGTACGTCTGACCAACAAAGAAACTCCTCTGGCACATCGGTCCCCATATGCTGAATAGATGACAAAGTCATCCTCCAGCACACACGCATCGGAAGTGCAAACAAAGTGGGTCTCTTCGATCGCGGCAACATCCACGCCGAAGGACAAGAGATCCCGAAGCAGGCGGGCAGCCTTACCCCGATCTCTCAAGCCCTTCGCATTCAAACTGGCTATCTTTATTTCCATTTCCTAGGCCTGCAAAAATAAAAAACGACAGTTACTGCAACAACCTAAGCACATACGGGGCGGAAATCTGCGGGTGACAGGACCCCGACGGTTTGTCCCAGGCTTCCCGTGCCCAGCTCCGACGTCATCCGTCCTTCCGAGACAATCCCGCCGACGTCCGTAGGGTACGTTAATTTTAAGGCCCTGTATAGTGAGGGGTGGAGACGTACCGGGACCCTCCCTGCACAGAAGCCGTGCATCTTGGTGAGATCAGGAGACCCAAACTCCGCCATTCTCAAATTTGGGTATGCTTCTTTGGCCTCAAACATATGGGCCCAAACTTTTAAATGTTTCCCCGCATCCCTGATGAGGGCAATCACACCTGGGGCCCCTGGGAAATTCTGGGGGTCTTCCACCGACATGTTGTCAATGGAGGTGAGTTTATGGAGTGGACCTAGAAGGGATTTTTTCCTGGAAGAACAGTTTTTTTCCAGCTCCGTCTTATCCACCCTACATATATCTTCTGCTCTTTTAAAGAGCCTCTTCTTTTTTTTCTTAACCCTATCTGGGTCTGGTGGGGAGGGAATGGACGGGAGAGTGGGTGTATGCTGGGTAGGGGACGCATCCGATGACATGGGGGTGGATGATTGTGTGGGAGTGGGAGTGGGAGTGGGAGGAGGGAGTGGCAAACGTGAGAGTGATGGGGGGAGACTCCTAGGAACAGGTAAAACAATATTCCTTTCTGGAGACGCCGGGGTGGATGCGCATTTGGATTTTTCCCGGCTCCTCCCCGTTCTTTTTTCTGCTGTGTGCTTTTTTGTGGGGACTTCTTCGTCGTCCTCTTCCCTGTTCCTCTTCAAAGAGGAGGACCGCATTGTAGGTAGTTCTTCCACCTCCATCTCGACTTCGGGTTGCTGATATTGCTTCTTTTTATCTTCTTTCTTCCGACTCTCTTTGTCAGTCTGCTTTTTGGGAGAAGCCTCCTTTGGGGGGGACGGGAGGCTTGTTTGGGATTTTCGCCCCTTTGCAACCACTTCCTTCCAGCCGTCACTCGAAGTCTTTCCAGTTTCGGCGGTTTTGGTAGCGGTCGCTGCTGTCGCTGCTGCTGTCGCTGCTGCTGTCGTTACTGGAGTAGGCTCTTTTTGTGCTGGCACCTTCTTGGTGGGGCACGCCTTTGCCATATGGCCCGGCTGTCCGCACACCCAACAACATGGTTTCCTCCCTTCAACCACCACCAGCATTCTTCTCGTTCGGCAGAGCAAAATGTTTGGGATATCTTGGAAGTTTTCCTTGTCTAGGGTAATTTGAACTTCCATATCCCCAGTGTCTATTCCTGACTTACTGCAGATGGCCTTCACTTCGCTAACTTCCCCATATTTAGAGAAGAAAGCCCCCATCCGATCTTCTGAAATGTCTATCGGTACTCCGTGGACGGTAATTTTCGTTCTGCGGGTGCCCATATATTCGGTTTGTAACCGTAAATTTTTTGTGTTCAGAACACTTCCCGCTAATCTTCGGGCCTGATCTTCAGTCTGGAGAAGGAGATCCCAAAGAGCATTGGTCCTTCTGGCCAAAATCTTTGGACAAATGTTTAATGATTTTAGCGCCTCCTCCATACATTCTCTGCTTACCCCCATTAATTTATGGCTCTTCACGTCTGAAGTAAGCAGAGAAATCGTTCTTACTTTAACGGCATCAAAGGCGTCCTTTATCGTGAGGAATTCGTTGCCGTTGAAACTGCTTTCCAGTTTTTTCCTCTGACTGGCATAAAATTCCCCATCTTTCTTTAACGGCCTATCTTGAGACCAGGCCGATTTTGCTGGCGACACCGGATTTGCCACCGGTGTATCAGGCACTTTTTTATTGTTTGTGTCGACCATGGCGTAGACTAAAACACAGCCACGGTCGACGTAAGTTATTTTTTTTCCTGCTCCTTTTATAAATTATACTTTATATCATTTCAAACAAAATAAAATGGAACAAGAACGGGACAAACCAAGGCAATAAACAATTCAACCAAAGAGCAAATGCAAATCAAAATAGGGGGAGGGTAATAAATACAACAAAAAGGCAAATGAAAGGTAAATGTAAAATATTCCAATATATACTAAAACGAAAAAGTCAAAACCAAGAAACTTCAAAAACAATGTTGGAAACTGAAAAAGTAACAAAATAAACACTTATCACTGAGTTATTCTTTAAAGTTGTCTCACACCGTATTCAAACGAAAAAACAGTAAACTGCGGTGAACCGGTTGGCATTGGACATTTTATTTTTTGTTGGAATACAACAAATGTGGCACAAGGCCGAAAAGGGGAAGGGTAAAGGCTGGTCATAACTTACTATCCTATACCTAGCTAATCAGATTCGCGACCCATTCATACATTACAATTAACCCATTCACCACAAGAACTCATCCGTCGCCATTCAAACCTTCATCCACCATAATACCACATCCACACCAGGGGAACCTACAAAAACGCGCCCCACACCATAAAAATTTTGATGATAATAACATACATTAAAATTCTAATAATGAAAAGATGAAAGTAGGGAGGGAGATGAACCCAATAACAAACTAAAAACTCAACGAATATTTAAACTAAACATAATTCGTGTTAGTAGGGCCCGTCCAACCCTCAAAATAGAGAGGCCGCTGTATTCTGCCCAGAGGACAGAATCAAGAAACACTCTCGCTAAGGGAGTGGGAAAAAGATAAAATAACCCGGACATGGGGAAATAAAAGGCTGACCTAGTCGAGATGAAAGGTGGGGCCAAAACAAACTGGGGAGGTTGGGAATCTCGACTTGGATCATAACTAAAAAGATAGCCGGGAAACAGGCCGGGAACAACACTTACTCACATTAACTAGGTACACTTAAGCTTGTCTAACCTAACCAAGGGGAGGGTTCCACAGGAAACCACCCCGATGTGACTTTAGATTGACCTAGAAAAGAAAATCAAGGCTAGCCCCGTCCAAACGAACCAAGCTCGCCTCTTTTACCCACCTTTCGTTGAAGACTGTCGAATGCAATCGTTTCCTATCAGTTCTAATCTTCATCTTGAGCTGATGCTCAAAGAATCGGATTAGATCCTGATGCGAAAGACGATTGCCTCGCAAGACTTCCTGCATGCGCGTCGTCCATATCACCATTCGAGCCGTGGCTAGCAGCGTCAGAAACACCATTCGTTTCACCCCGGAATACGGGGGCGACACATTGTCACACGCGTATGCGCGATCAATGGACACGAGTTCTTCGGGAGCGAGACGAGCCGTCAGCTCGCCGACATGGTCCCATAAGGGGCGGACCCGGGGGCAATGGTAGAAGGCGTGCGAAGCCGTTTCTTCTAAACCAAGACCACACCGTTCACAGTCTGGCAAATCCGCCAAGCCCCATATGAAAGCCTTGTCGTTGAGAGGCAGCCGATTCCGAGCCAATCGCCAGGTAAGCGAAAACTCAGGGTTACTGAGATAATCCGCCGCTGGCGCCCAAGACCAGTAGGAGCGATACTCCTCCTCCGAAAAGCAGAGCGTATCACGTAGGGAATCCTTCGCGCGCCCCTCCACTAATCCCCTATAGAAGACTTTCCTAGGCTGTGACAGGTCACTGGACCGCGGAATAGCCTTCAAGGCGAACCGACACTCGCGGAGGAAAAGCGATTGATCCCGGGGTTTACGACGGCGCTCAACCCTCGAGATGGGGGGACTGATAGTAAGGCCAGGGAACGCGTCCCTAACAATCCCCTCCAGAATCGGATCTCCTCTAGTCAATGCGCGGCGTAGGAAAGCCAACCGTGAGGCACGGATGTGACTCAGCAAGTGTGGCATTCCCAGCCCCCCATGACACGGACGTTTAGTGCAGACTCGTCTGTCGACCCTGTTACCGCGTCCCCTCCATAAAATGGAGGATAGCGATCGCTCGAGCGCCTTCCTGTGGGCCTTACAGAGAGGAAGTACTGACAATCGATAAAGAACCAGGGGGAAAATGTATGTAACACACACGTCCGCCCTGCCCTTCACAGACAACCTCCGTCGGTTCCAAGTCTTGCCGGCAGAACCGATCTTTGCTAGTACTTCTGACCAATTCTTCTCCAGCTGGAGGTCGGGTCCAAACCACACTCCAAGAATGCGGACAGGACCGTCCGTCCAACCGAAGCGGCCTGGAAGATCACGCCCCTTCCAGGCACCTAACCGCAAGCCGGACGACTTGTCGCGGTTTATCTTGGCCCCTGTCACCTTCTCGTACCGATCAAGCGCCTTCTGTACCGCTTCAATGTCGCCCCGGGACGACACGAAAGCAGATACGTCATCGGCGTACGCGGAAACCCTGGCTCGAGACCCTCCAGGAACGGCGATCCCGCGTAGGGCCGGACTGCACGTCTCGTCCTTCAGCCGGCGAAGGAGAGGCTCCAACGCCAAAGCATAAAGGAGAGGCGACAGCGGACAACCCTGACGAACCGACCTCGACAGAACAAAAGCGCCCGACAACTTTCCGTTCACCTGTACCACAGCACTGGGGGAGCGATACAGGAGGCTAATCCAGCGGCAGAAGTCGGGTGCGAATCCGGCGGCCTGCAGGACAGTAGCAAGGTAGCGATGGTCGACCCTATCAAATGCCTTGGACTGATCCAAATTGATCAGCGCGGCTTCCTCGTCGTCTTTTACTCCCTCTAGGATCGTGCGGATCAAATGCAGGTTGCTCTGAATTGTTCGGCCCCTCACAGAACAAGTCTGCTCGGGTCCCAACAGAGACTCGGCAACTGACTGCAAACGCTCCTGCAGGATCTTGGCCATAATCTTTAACTCTGTGTTTAGCAGAGTTATGGGCCTGTAATCGTCTAGTTTACCCCCAACACCCTTGCCCTTTTTCAACAGAGTGATCACACCCCTGGAAATGCGGTTGGGGATGGACCCCGACCGAAACCAGTTGTTGAACACTGCAGTCAAAATCGGAACAAAGATGTGCGACAGCCTCAAGTACAATTCATAAGGCAAACCATCCAGACCGGGCGACTTGCCTCTGCCGACCTTCTTCAATGCCTCGTAGACTTCGCCCTCCGTGATCTCTCCCTCGCAGCTAGCTGCTTCAGTCGGCTCAAGCCGAGGAAAGTCAGCCAAATAGCTGCGAAACTCCTCCTCACGGAGACCAGGCTCCTTGGTAAAGCGGCTCTCGAAATGCCGCCGAAACGCCTCGCACATGTCGTCAGTCGACCGCAGAGTACGCCCCCCCGGGGTTTCGACTTGACGAATGTAACGATCACCACCTCGACGGACTTCTTCCCGACGCAGATCTGCGCCCAGGTTCACAGCTTCAGAAGACATCTTACTTAGCCTATGCCTAATTACCTGACCCATGTAGCGCTCGCTATTCGAACGCTGCAGGGCCTCCCTAGCTAGGGCTATCTCTAGGGGATCCCCCCCAGCCTCCGCCCGGGAAAAACTAGCCTTAAGCGTCTTCACCTTTTCAGCTCTATCTAGAGCGAGCCGTTTGCTGAAATCAGTGGTGAAAGACCTAATTCTATCCTTAAGTCGCTCCCACCACTTATTCCCGATAACCGCCCCCACTAGCTCCCGCTGCACTACACTAGTTAGCTGCCTCTGGAAGTCCCGCCTGTCCAGTAAAGACAGATTGAACTTCCAGTAGCCAGCCATTCTAGGCCTATGTTCTAACGCCACACGGGCACAAACGAGTTTGTGATCCGTGTAGCCTACCCAGTGGAACGTGGGACAATCTAACAGGTCTATGTCGGCTCTACGAACTAACATTCTGTCAATGTAGCTCACTACATTGACAGACGGCCAGCTACGAGCCCACGTCCACATTTTCCCCTTGGGATGATCGACCCGGTATCTATCGACGAGACCATAATCGTCGATCAGATTGACCAGGCTACGATCGCCCCTACTCCCGCTAGCGCCCCGCCCCCTGTCTAACTTGGGGTTCAGGATGGCATTCCAGTCCCCCATTAAAACTAGGCGCGATGAATCAACTAGGAACGGCCCCAACCGCCGAAAAAAGGAACCCCGCTCCTCCCAGTCGTTGGGCGCATAAACCGCAACGACCCGAAACGAACCACTTTTCACGGCAATATCGGCCACGATTAACCGGCCCTCGGCATCGGTATGCACAAGGTCCACCTTCGCCTCGAGAGTACGTCTGACCAACAAAGAAACTCCTCTGGCACATCGGTCCCCATATGCTGAATAGATGACAAAGTCATCCTCCAGCACACACGCATCGGAAGTGCAAACAAAGTGGGTCTCTTCGATCGCGGCAACATCCACGCCGAAGGACAAGAGATCCCGAAGCAGGCGGGCAGCCTTACCCCGATCTCTCAAGCCCTTCGCATTCAAACTGGCTATCTTTATTTCCATTTCCTAGGCCTGCAAAAATAAAAAACGACAGTTACTGCAACAACCTAAGCACATACGGGGCGGAAATCTGCGGGTGACAGGACCCCGACGGTTTGTCCCAGGCTTCCCGTGCCCAGCTCCGACGTCATCCGTCCTTCCGAGACAATCCCGCCGACGTCCGTAGGGTACGTTAATTTTAAGGCCCTGTATAGTGAGGGGTGGAGACGTACCGGGACCCTCCCTGCACAGAAGCCGTGCATCTTGGTGAGGTCAGGAGACCCAAACTCCGCTATTCTCAAATTAGGGAATGCTTCTTTGGCCTCAAACATATGGGCCCACACTTTCAAATGTTTCCCCGCATCCCTGATGAGGGCAATCACACCTGGGGCCCCTGGGAAATTCTGGGGGTCTTCCACCGACATGTTGTCAATGGAGGTGAGTTTATGGAGTGGACCTAGAAGGGATTTTTTCCTGGAAGAACAGTTTTTTTCCAGCTCCGTCTTATCCACCCTACATATATCTTCTGCTCTTTTAAAGAGCCTCTTCTTTTTTTTCTTAACCCTATCTGGGTCTGGTGGGGAGGGAATGGACGGGAGAGTGGGTGTATGCTGGGTAGGGGACGCATCCGATGACATGGGGGTGGATGATTGTGTGGGAGTGGGAGTGGGAGTGGGAGGAGGGAGTGGCAAACGTGAGAGTGATGGGGGGAGACTCCTAGGAACAGGTACAGCAATATATCTCTCTGGAGACGCCGGGGTGGATGCGCATTTGGATTTTTCCCGGCTCCTCCCTGGTCTTTTTTCTGCTGTATGTTTTTTTGTCGGGACTTCTTCTTCGTCCTCTTCCCTGTTCCTCTTCAAAGACGAGGACCGCATTGTAGGTAGTTCTTCCACCTCCATCTCGACTTCGGTTTGCTTTGGTAGATGCTGCTTCTTTTTTTCTTCTTTCTTCCGACTCTCTTTGTCAGTCTGCTTTTTGGGAGAAGCCTCCTTTGGGGGGGACGGGAGGCTTGTTTGGGATTTTCGTCCCTTTGCAACCACTTCCTTCCAGCCGTCACTCGAAGTCTTTCCAGTTTCGGCGGTTTTGGTAGCGGTCGCTGCTGTCGCTGCTGCTGTCGCTGCTGCTGTCGTTACTGGAGTAGGCTCTTTTTGTGCTGGCACCTTCTTGGTGGGGCACGCCTTTGCCATATGGCCCGGCTGTCCGCACACCCAACAACATGGTTTCCTCCCTTCAACCACCACCAGCATTCTTCTCGTTCGGCAGAGCAAAATGTTTGGGATATCTTGGAAGTTTTCCTTGTCTAGGGTAATTTGAACTTCCATATCCCCAGTGTCTATTCCTGACTTACTGCAGATGGCCTTCGCTTCGCTAACTTCCCCATATTTAGAGAAGAAAGCCCCCATCCGATCTTCTGAAATGTCTATCGGTACTCCGTGGACGGTAATTTTCGTTCTGCGGGTGCCCATATATTCGGTTTGTAACCGTAAATTTTTTGTGTTTAGAACACTTCCCGCTAATCTTTTTGCCTGATCTTCAGTCTGGAGAAGGAGATCCCAAAGAGCATTGGTCCTTCTGGCCAAAATCTTTGGACAAATGTTCAATGATTTTAGAGCCTCCTCCATGCATTCTCTGCTTACCCCCATTAATTTATGACTCTTCACGTCTGAAGTAAGCAGAGAAATTGTTCTTACTTTAACGGCATCAAAGGCGTCCTTTATCGTGAGGAATTCGTTGCCGTTGAAACTGCTTTCCAGTTTTTTTCTCTGATTGGCATAGAATTCCCCATCTTTCTTTAGCGGCCTATCTTGAGACCAGGCCGATTTTGCTGGCGACACCGGATTTGCCACCGGTGTATCAGGCACTTTTTTATTGTTTGTGTCGACCATGGCGTAGACTAAAAACAACCACGGTCGACGTAATTTATCTCTTTTTCTTGCTCCTTTTATAATTAATACTTTTTATCATTTCAAACAAAATAAAATAGAACAAGAACGGGACAACCAAGGCAATAAACAATTCAACCAAAGAGCAAATGCAAATCAAAATAGGGGGAGGGTAATAAATACAACAAAAAGGCAAATGAAAGGTAAATGTAAAATATTACAATATATACTAAAACGAAAAAAGTCAAAACCAAGAAACTTCAAAAACAATGTTGGAAACTGAAAAAGGTAACAAAATAAACACTTATCACTGAGTTATTCTTTAAAGTTGTCTCACACCGTATTCAAACGAAAAAACAGTAAACTGCGGTGAACCGGTTGGCATTGGACATTTTATTTTTTGTTGGAATACAACAAATGTGGCACAAGGCCGAAAAGGGGAAGGGTAAAGGCTGGTCATAACTTACTATCCTATACCTAGCTAATCAGATTCGCGACCCATTCATACATTACAATTAACCCATTCACCACAAGAACTCATCCGTCGCCATTCAAACCTTCATCCACCATAATACCACATCCACACCAGGGGAACCTACAAAAACGCGCCCCACACCATAAAAATTTTGATGATAATAACATACATTAAAATTCTAATAATGAAAAGATGAAAGTAGGGAGGGAGATGAACCCAATAACAAACTGAAAACTCAACGAATATTTAAACTAAACATAATTCGTGTTAGTAGGGCCCGTCCAACCCTCAAAATAGAGAGGCCGCTGTATTCTGCCCAGAGGACAGAATCAAGAAACACTCTCGCTAAGGGAGTGGGAAAAAGATAAAATAACCCGGACATGGGGAAATAAAAGGCTGACCTAGTCGAGATGAAAGGTGGGGCCAAAACAAACTGGGGAGGTTGGGAATCTCGACTTGGATCATAACTAAAAAGATAGCCGGGAAACAGGCCGGGAACAACACTTACTCACATTAACTAGGTACACTTAAGCTTGTCTAACCTAACCAAGGGGAGGGTTCCACAGGAAACCACCCCGATGTGACTTTAGATTGACCTAGAAAAGAAAATCAAGGCTAGCCCCGTCCAAACGAACCAAGCTCGCCTCTTTTACCCACCTTTCGTTGAAGACTGTCGAATGCAATCGTTTCCTATCAGTTCTAATCTTCATCTTGAGCTGATGCTCAAAGAATCGGATTAGATCCTGATGCGAAAGACGATTGCCTCGCAAGACTTCCTGCATGCGCGTCGTCCATATCACCATTCGAGCCGTGGCTAGCAGCGTCAGAAACACCATTCGTTTCACCCCGGAATACGGGGGCGACACATTGTCACACGCGTATGCGCGATCAATGGACACGAGTTCTTCGGGAGCGAGACGAGCCGTCAGCTCGCCGACATGGTCCCATAAGGGGCGGACCCGGGGGCAATGGTAGAAGGCGTGCGAAGCCGTTTCCTCTAAACCAAGACCACACCGTTCACAGTCTGGCAAATCCGCCAAGCCCCATATGAAAGCCTTGTCGTTGAGAGGCAGCCGATTCCGAGCCAATCGCCAGGTAAGCGAAAACTCAGGGTTACTGAGATAATCCGCCGCTGGCGCCCAAGACCAGTAGGAGCGATACTCCTCTTCCGAAAAGCAGAGCGTATCACGTAGGGAATCCTTCGCGCGCCCCTCCACTAATCCCCTATAGAAGACTTTCCTAGGCTGTGACAGGTCACTGGACCGCGGAATAGCCTTCAAGGCGAACCGACACTCGCGGAGGAAAAGCGATTGATCCCGGGGTTTACGACGGCGCTCAACCCTCGAGATGGGGGGACTGATAGTAAGGCCAGGGAACGCGTCCCTAACAATCCCCTCCAGAATCGGATCTCCTCTAGTCAATGCGCGGCGTAGGAAAGCCAACCGTGAGGCACGGATGTGACTCAGCAAGTGTGGCATTCCCAGCCCCCCATGACACGGACGTTTAGTGCAGACTCGTCTGTCGACCCTGTTACCGCGTCCCCTCCATAAAATGGAGGATAGCGATCGCTCGAGCGCCTTCCTGTGGGCCTTACAGAGAGGAAGTACTGACAATCGATAAAGAACCAGGGGGAAAATGTATGTAACACACACGTCCGCCCTGCCCTTCACAGACAACCTCCGTCGGTTCCAAGTCTTGCCGGCAGAACCGATCTTTGCTAGTACTTCTGACCAATTCTTCTCCAGCTGGAGGTCGGGTCCAAACCACACTCCAAGAATGCGGACAGGACCGTCCGTCCAACCGAAGCGGCCTGGAAGATCACGCCCCTTCCAGGCACCTAACCGCAAGCCGGACGACTTGTCGCGGTTTATCTTGGCCCCTGTCACCTTCTCGTACCGATCAAGCGCCTTCTGTACCGCTTCAATGTCGCCCCGGGACGACACGAAAGCAGATACGTCATCGGCGTACGCGGAAACCCTGGCTCGAGACCCTCCAGGAACGGCGATCCCGCGTAGGGCCGGACTGCACGTCTCGTCCTTCAGCCGGCGAAGGAGAGGCTCCAACGCCAAAGCATAAAGGAGAGGCGACAGCGGACAACCCTGACGAACCGACCTCGACAGAACAAAAGCGCCCGACAACTTTCCGTTCACCTGTACCACAGCACTGGGGGAGCGATACAGGAGGCTAATCCAGCGGCAGAAGTCGGGTGCGAATCCGGCGGCCTGCAGGACAGTAGCAAGGTAGCGATGGTCGACCCTATCAAATGCCTTGGACTGATCCAAATTGATCAGCGCGGCTTCCTCGTCGTCTTTTACTCCCTCTAGGATCGTGCGGATCAAATGCAGGTTGCTCTGAATTGTTCGGCCCCTCACAGAACAAGTCTGCTCGGGTCCCAACAGAGACTCGGCAACTGACTGCAAACGCTCCTGCAGGATCTTGGCCATAATCTTTAACTCTGTGTTTAGCAGAGTTATGGGCCTGTAATCGTCTAGTTTACCCCCAACACCCTTGCCCTTTTTCAACAGAGTGATCACACCCCTGGAAATGCGGTTGGGGATGGACCCCGACCGAAACCAGTTGTTGAACACTGCAGTCAAAATCGGAACAAAGATGTGCGACAGCCTCAAGTACAATTCATAAGGCAAACCATCCAGACCGGGCGACTTGCCTCTGCCGACCTTCTTCAATGCCTCGTAGACTTCGCCCTCCGTGATCTCTCCCTCGCAGCTAGCTGCTTCAGTCGGCTCAAGCCGAGGAAAGTCAGCCAAATAGCTGCGAAACTCCTCCTCACGGAGACCAGGCTCCTTGGTAAAGCGGCTCTCGAAATGCCGCCGAAACGCCTCGCACATGTCGTCAGTCGACCGCAGAGTACGCCCCTCCGGGGTTTCGACTTGACGAATGTAACGATCACCACCTCGACGGACTTCTTCCCGACGCAGATCTGCGCCCAGGTTCACAGCTTCAGAAGACATCTTACTTAGCCTATGCCTAATTACCTGACCCATGTAGCGCTCGCTATTCGAACGCTGCAGGGCCTCCCTAGCTAGGGCTATCTCTAGGGGATCCCCCCCAGCCTCCGCCCGGGAAAAATTAGCCTTAAGCGTCTTCACCTTTTCAGCTCTATCTAGGGCGAGCCGTTTGCTGAAATCAGTGGTGAAAGACCTAATTCTATCCTTAAGTCGCTCCCACCACTTATTCCCGATAACCGCCCCCACTAGCTCCCGCTGCACTACACTAGTTAGCTGCCTCTGGAAGTCCCGCCTGTCCAGTAAAGACAGATTGAACTTCCAGTAGCCAGCCATTCTAGGCCTATGTTCTAACGCCACACGGGCACAAACGAGTTTGTGATCCGTGTAGCCTACCCAGTGGAACGTGGGACAATCTAACAGGTCTATGTCGGCTCTACGAACTAACATTCTGTCAATGTAGCTAACTACATTGACAGACGGCCAGCTACGAGCCCACGTCCACATTTTCCCCTTGGGATGATCGACCCGGTATCTATCGACGAGACCATAATCGCCGATCAGATTGACCAGGCTACGATCGCCCCTTCTCCCGCTAGCGCCCCGCCCCCTGTCTAACTTGGGGTTCAGGATGGCATTCCAGTCCCCCATTAAAACTAGGCGCGATGAATCAACTAGGAACGGCCCCAACCGCCGAAAAAAGGAACCCCGCTCCTCCCAGTCGTTGGGCGCATAAACCGCAACGACCCGAAACGAACCACTTTTCACGGCAATATCGGCCACGATTAACCGGCCCTCGGCATCGGTATGCACAAGGTCCACCTTCGCATCGAGAGTACGTCTGACCAACAAAGAAACTCCTCTGGCACATCGGTCCCCATATGCTGAATAGATGACAAAGTCATCCTCCAGCACACACGCATCGGAAGTGCAAACAAAGTGGGTCTCTTCGATCGCGGCAACATCCACGCCGAAGGACAAGAGATCCCGAAGCAGGCGGGCAGCCTTACCCCGATCTCTCAAGCCCTTCGCATTCAAACTGGCTATCTTTATTTCCATTTTCTAGGCCTGCAAAAATAAAAAACGACAGTTACTGCAACAACCTAAGCACATACGGGGCGGAAATCTGCGGGTGACAGGACCCCGACGGTTTGTCCCAGGCTTCCCGTGCCCAGCTCCGACGTCATCCGTCCTTCCGAGACAATCCCGCCGACGTCCGTAGGGTACGTTAATTTTAAGGCCCTGTATAGTGAGGGGTGGAGACGTACCGGGACCCTCCCTGCACAGAAGCCGTGCATCTTAGTGAGGTCAGGAGACCCAAACTCCGCTATTCTCAAATTTGGGAATGCTTCTTTGGCCTCAAACATATGGGCCCACACTTTTAAATGTTTCCCCGCATCCCTGATGAGGGCAATCACACCTGGGGCCCCCGGAAAGTTCTGGGGGTCTTCCACCGACATGTTGTCAATGGAAGAGAGTTTAAAGAGTGGACCTAGAAGGGATTTTTTCCTGGAGGAACAGTTTTTTTCCAGCTCCGTCTTATCCACCCTACATATATCTTCGGCTCTTTTAAAGATCCTCTTCTTTTTTTTCTTAACCCTATCTGGGTCTGGTGGGGAGGGAATGGACGGGAGAGTGGGTGTATGCTGGGTAGGGGACGCATCCGATGACATGGGGGTGGATGATTGTGTGGGAGTGGGAGTGGGAGTGGGAGGAGGGAGTGGCAAACGTGAGAGTGATGGGGGGAGACTCCTAGGAACAGGTACAGCAATATATCTCTCTGGAGACGCCGGGGTGGATGCGCATTTGGATTTTTCCCGGCTCCTCCCTGGTCTTTTTTCTGCTGTATGTTTTTTTGTCGGGACTTCTTCTTCGTCCTCTTCCCTGTTCCTCTTCAAAGACGAGGACCGCATTGTAGGTAGTTCTTCCACCTCCATCTCGACTTCGGTTTGCTTTGGTAGATGCTGCTTCTTTTTTTCTTCTTTCTTCCGACTCTCTTTGTCAGTCTGCTTTTTGGGAGAAGCCTCCTTTGGGGGGGACGGGAGGCTTGTTTGGGATTTTCGTCCCTTTGCAACCACTTCCTTCCAGCCGTCACTCGAAGTCTTTCCAGTTTCGGCGGTTTTGGTAGCGGTCGCTGCTGTCGCTGCTGCTGTCGCTGCTGCTGTCGTTACTGGAGTAGGCTCTTTTTGTGCTGGCACCTTCTTGGTGGGGCACGCCTTTGCCATATGGCCCGGCTGTCCGCACACCCAACAACATGGTTTCCTCCCTTCAACCACCACCAGCATTCTTCTCGTTCGGCAGAGCAAAATGTTTGGGATATCTTGGAAGTTTTCCTTGTCTAGGGTAATTTGAACTTCCATATCCCCAGTGTCTATTCCTGACTTACTGCAGATGGCCTTCGCTTCGCTAACTTCCCCATATTTAGAGAAGAAAGCCCCCATCCGATCTTCTGAAATGTCTATCGGTACTCCGTGGACGGTAATTTTCGTTCTGCGGGTGCCCATATATTCGGTTTGTAACCGTAAATTTTTTGTGTTTAGAACACTTCCCGCTAATCTTTTTGCCTGATCTTCAGTCTGGAGAAGGAGATCCCAAAGAGCATTGGTCCTTCTGGCCAAAATCTTTGGACAAATGTTCAATGATTTTAGAGCCTCCTCCATGCATTCTCTGCTTACCCCCATTAATTTATGACTCTTCACGTCTGAAGTAAGCAGAGAAATTGTTCTTACTTTAACGGCATCAAAGGCGTCCTTTATCGTGAGGAATTCGTTGCCGTTGAAACTGCTTTCCAGTTTTTTTCTCTGATTGGCATAGAATTCCCCATCTTTCTTTAGCGGCCTATCTTGAGACCAGGCCGATTTTGCTGGCGACACCGGATTTGCCACCGGTGTATCAGGCACTTTTTTATTGTTTGTGTCGACCATGGCGTAGACTAAAAACAACCACGGTCGACGTAATTTATCTCTTTTTCTTGCTCCTTTTATAATTAATACTTTTTATCATTTCAAACAAAATAAAATAGAACAAGAACGGGACAACCAAGGCAATAAACAATTCAACCAAAGAGCAAATGCAAATCAAAATAGGGGGAGGGTAATAAATACAACAAAAAGGCAAATGAAAGGTAAATGTAAAATATTACAATATATACTAAAACGAAAAAAGTCAAAACCAAGAAACTTCAAAAACAATGTTGGAAACTGAAAAAGGTAACAAAATAAACACTTATCACTGAGTTATTCTTTAAAGTTGTCTCACACCGTATTCAAACGAAAAAACAGTAAACTGCGGTGAACCGGTTGGCATTGGACATTTTATTTTTTGTTGGAATACAACAAATGTGGCACAAGGCCGAAAAGGGGAGGGGTAAGGGCTGGTCATAACTTACTATCCTATACCTAGCTAATCAGATTCGCGACCCATTCATACATTACAATTAACCCATTCACCACAAGAACTCATCCGTCGCCATTCACACCTTCATCCACCATAATACCACATCCACACCAGGGGAACCTACAAAAACGCGCCCCACACCATAAAAATTTTGATGATAATAACATACATTAAAATTCTAATCATGAAAAGATGAAAGTGGGGAGGGAGATGAACCCAATAACAAACTAAAAACTCAACGAATATTTAAACTAAACATAATTCGTGTTAGTAGGGCCCGTCCAACCCTCAAAATAGAGAGGCCGCTGTATTCTGCCCAGAGGACAGAATCAAGAGACACTCTCGCTAAGGGAGTGGGAAAGAGATAAAATAACCCGGACATGGGGAAATAAAAGGCTGACCTAGTCGAGATGAAAGGTGGGGCCAAAACAAACTGGGGAGGTTGGGAATCTCGACTTGGATCATAACTAAAAAGATAGCCGGGAAACAGGCCGGGAACAACACTTACTCACATTAACTAGGTACACTTAAGCTTGTCTAACCTAACCAAGGGGAGGGTTCCACAGGAAACCACCCCGATGTGACTTTAGATTGACCTAGAAAAGAAAATCAAGGCTAGCCCCGTCCAAACGAACCAAGCTCGCCTCTTTTACCCACCTTTCGTTGAAGACTGTCGAATGCAATCGTTTCCTATCAGTTCTAATCTTCATCTTGAGCTGATGCTCAAAGAATCGGATTAGATCCTGATGCGAAAGACGATTGCCTCGCAAGACTTCCTGCATGCGCGTCGTCCATATCACCATTCGAGCCGTGGCTAGCAGCGTCAGAAACACCATTCGTTTCACCCCGGAATACGGGGGCGACACATTGTCACACGCGTATGCGCGATCAATGGACACGAGTTCTTCGGGAGCGAGACGAGCCGTCAGCTCGCCGACATGGTCCCATAAGGGGCGGACCCGGGGGCAATGGTAGAAGGCGTGCGAAGCCGTTTCTTCTAAACCAAGACCACACCGTTCACAGTCTGGCAAATCCGCCAAGCCCCATATGAAAGCCTTGTCGTTGAGAGGCAGCCGATTCCGAGCCAATCGCCAGGTAAGCGAAAACTCAGGGTTACTGAGATAATCCGCCGCTGGCGCCCAAGACCAGTAGGAGCGATACTCCTCTTCCGAAAAGCAGAGCGTATCACGTAGGGAATCCTTCGCGCGCCCCTCCACTAATCCCCTATAGAAGACTTTCCTAGGCTGTGACAGGTCACTGGACCGCGGAATAGCCTTCAAGGCGAACCGACACTCGCGGAGGAAAAGCGATTGATCCCGGGGTTTACGACGGCGCTCAACCCTCGAGATGGGGGGACTGATAGTAAGGCCAGGGAACGCGTCCCTAACAATCCCCTCCAGAATCGGATCTCCTCTAGTCAATGCGCGGCGTAGGAAAGCCAACCGTGAGGCACGGATGTGACTCAGCAAGTGTGGCATTCCCAGCCCCCCATGACACGGACGTTTAGTGCAGACTCGTCTGTCGACCCTGTTACCGCGTCCCCTCCATAAAATGGAGGATAGCGATCGCTCGAGCGCCTTCCTGTGGGCCTTACAGAGAGGAAGTACTGACAATCGATAAAGAACCAGGGGGAAAATGTATGTAACACACACGTCCGCCCTGCCCTTCACAGACAACCTCCGTCGGTTCCAAGTCTTGCCGGCAGAACCGATCTTTGCTAGTACTTCTGACCAATTCTTCTCCAGCTGGAGGTCGGGTCCAAACCACACTCCAAGAATGCGGACAGGACCGTCCGTCCAACCGAAGCGGCCTGGAAGATCACGCCCCTTCCAGGCACCTAACCGCAAGCCGGACGACTTGTCGCGGTTTATCTTGGCCCCTGTCACCTTCTCGTACCGATCAAGCGCCTTCTGTACCGCTTCAATGTCGCCCCGGGACGACACGAAAGCAGATACGTCATCGGCGTACGCGGAAACCCTGGCTCGAGACCCTCCAGGAACGGCGATCCCGCGTAGGGCCGGACTGCACGTCTCGTCCTTCAGCCGGCGAAGGAGAGGCTCCAACGCCAAAGCATAAAGGAGAGGCGACAGCGGACAACCCTGACGAACCGACCTCGACAGAACAAAAGCGCCCGACAACTTTCCGTTCACCTGTACCACAGCACTGGGGGAGCGATACAGGAGGCTAATCCAGCGGCAGAAGTCGGGTGCGAATCCGGCGGCCTGCAGGACAGTAGCAAGGTAGCGATGGTCGACCCTATCAAATGCCTTGGACTGATCCAAATTGATCAGCGCGGCTTCCTCGTCGTCTTTTACTCCCTCTAGGATCGTGCGGATCAAATGCAGGTTGCTCTGAATTGTTCGGCCCCTCACAGAACAAGTCTGCTCGGGTCCCAACAGAGACTCGGCAACTGACTGCAAACGCTCCTGCAGGATCTTGGCCATAATCTTTAACTCTGTGTTTAGCAGAGTTATGGGCCTGTAATCGTCTAGTTTACCCCCAACACCCTTGCCCTTTTTCAACAGAGTGATCACACCCCTGGAAATGCGGTTGGGGATGGACCCCGACCGAAACCAGTTGTTGAACACTGCAGTCAAAATCGGAACAAAGATGTGCGACAGCCTCAAGTACAATTCATAAGGCAAACCATCCAGACCGGGCGACTTGCCTCTGCCGACCTTCTTCAATGCCTCGTAGACTTCGCCCTCCGTGATCTCTCCCTCGCAGCTAGCTGCTTCAGTCGGCTCAAGCCGAGGAAAGTCAGCCAAATAGCTGCGAAACTCCTCCTCACGGAGACCAGGCTCCTTGGTAAAGCGGCTCTCGAAATGCCGCCGAAACGCCTCGCACATGTCGTCAGTCGACCGCAGAGTACGCCCCTCCGGGGTTTTGACTTGACGAATGTAACGATCACCACCTCGACGGACTTCTTCCCGACGCAGATCTGCGCCCAGGTTCACAGCTTCAGAAGACATCTTACTTAGCCTATGCCTAATTACCTGACCCATGTAGCGCTCGCTATTCGAACGCTGCAGGGCCTCCCTAGCTAGGGCTATCTCTAGGGGATCCCCCCCAGCCTCCGCCCGGGAAAAATTAGCCTTAAGCGTCTTCACCTTTTCAGCTCTATCTAGGGCGAGCCGTTTGCTGAAATCAGTGGTGAAAGACCTAATTCTATCCTTAAGTCGCTCCCACCACTTATTCCCGATAACCGCCCCCACTAGCCCCCGCTGCACTACACTAGTTAGCTGCCTCTGGAAGTCCCGCCTGTCCAGTAAAGACAGATTGAACTTCCAGTAGCCAGCCATTCTAGGCCTATGTTCTAACGCCACACGGGCACAAACGAGTTTGTGATCCGTGTAGCCTACCCAGTGGAACGTGGGACAATCTAACAAGTCTATGTCGGCTCTACGAACTAACATTCTGTCAATGTAGCTAACTACATTGACAGACGGCCAGCTACGAGCCCACGTCCACATTTTCCCCTTGGGATGATCGACCCGGTATCTATCGACGAGACCATAATCGTCGATCAGATTGACCAGGCTACGATCGCCCCTACTCCCGCTAGCGCCCCGCCCCCTGTCTAACTTGGGGTTCAGGATGGCATTCCAGTCCCCCATTAAAACTAGGCGCGATGGATCAACTAGGAACGGCCCCAACCGCCGAAAAAAGGAACCCCGCTCCTCCCAGTCGTTGGGCGCATAAACCGCAACGACCCGAAACGAACCACTTTTCACGGCAATATCGGCCACGATTAACCGGCCCTCGGCATCGGTATGCACAAGGTCCACCTTCGCATCGAGAGTACGTCTGACCAACAAAGAAACTCCTCTGGCACATCGGTCCCCATATGCTGAATAGATGACAAAGTCATCCTCCAGCACACACGCATCGGAAGTGCAAACAAAGTGGGTCTCTTCGATCGCGGCAACATCCACGCCGAAGGACAGGAGATCCCGAAGCAGGCGGGCAGCCTTACCCCGATCTCTCAAGCCCTTCGCATTCAAACTGGCTATCTTTATTTCCATTTCCTAGGCCTGCAAAAATAAAAAACGACAGTTACTGCAACAACCTAAGCACATACGGGGCGGAAATCTGCGGGTGACAAGACCCCGACGGTTTGTCCCAGGCTTCCCGTGCCCAGCTCCGACGTCATCCGTCCTTCCGAGACAATCCCGCCGACGTCCGTAGGGTATGTTAATTTTAAGGCCCTGTATAGTGAGGGGTGGAGACGTACCGGGACCCTCCCTGCACAGAAGCCGTGCATCTTGGTGAGGTCAGGAGACCCAAATTCCGCTATTCTTAAATTTGGGAATGCTTCTTTGGCCTCGAACATATGGGCCCATACTTTTAAATGCTTCCCCGCATCCCTGATGAGGGCAATCACACCTGGGGCCCCCGGAAAGTTCTGGGGGTCTTCCACCGACATGTTGTCAATGGAAGAGAGTTTAAAGAGTGGACCTAGAAGGGATTTTTTCCTGGAGGAACAGTTTTTTTCCAGCTCCGTCTTATCCACCCTACATATATCTTCTGCTCTTTTAAAGAGCCTCTTCTTTTTTTTCTTAACCCTATCTGGGTCTGGTGGGGAGGGAATGGACGGGAGAGTGGGTGTATGCTGGGTAGGGGACGCATCCGATGACATGGGGGTGGATGATTGTGTGGGAGTGGGAGTGGGAGTGGGAGGAGGGAGTGGCAAACGTGAGAGTGATGGGGGGAGACTCCTAGGAATAGGTACGGCAATATATCTCTCTGGAGACGCCGGGGTGGATGCGCATTTGGATTTTTCCCGGCTCCTCCCTGGTCTTTTTTCTGCTGTATGTTTTTTTGTCGGGACTTCTTCTTCGTCCTCTTCCCTGTTCCTCTTCAAAGAGGAGGACCGCATTGTAGGTAGTTCTTCCACCTCCATCTCGACTTCGGGTTGCTGATATTGCTTCTTTTTATCTTCTTTCTTCCGACTCTCTTTGTCAGTCTGCTTTTTGGGAGAAGCCTCCTTTGGGGGGGACGGGAGGCTTGTTTGGGATTTTCGTCCCTTTGCAACCACTTCCTTCCAGCCGTCACCCGAAGTCTTTCCAGTTTCGCCGGTTTTGGTAGCGGTCGCTGCTGTCGCTGCTGCTGTCGTTACTGGAGTCGGTTCTTTTTGTGCTGGCACCTTCTTGGTGGGGCACGCCTTTGCCATATGGCCCGGCTGTCCGCACACCCAACAACATGGTTTCCTCCCTTCCACCACCACCAGCATTCTTCTCGTTCGGCAGAGCAAAATGTTTGGGATATCTTGGAAGTTTTCCTTGTCTAGGGTAATTTGAACTTCCATATCCCCAGTGTCTATTCCTGACTTACTGCAGATGGCCTTCACTTCGCTAACTTCCCCATATTTGGAGAAGAAAGCCCCCATCCGATCTTCTGATATGTCTATCGGCACTCCGTGGACAGTTATTTTCGTTCTGCGGGTGCCCATATACTCGGTTTGTAACCGTACATTTTTTGTGTTAAGAACACTTCCCGCTAATCTTCGGGCCTGATCTTCAGTCTGGAGAAGGAGATCCCAAAGAGCATTGGTCCTTCTGGCCAAAATCTTTGGACAGATATTTAAAGATTTTAAAGCCTCCTCCATGCATTCTCTGCTTACCCCCATTAATTTATGGCTCTTCACGTCTGAAGTAAGCAGAGAAATAGTTCTCACTTTCACTGCATCAAAGGCGTCCTTTATCGTGAGGAATTCGTTGCCGTTGAAACTGCTTTCCAGTTTTTTCCTCTGACTGGCATAGAATTCCCCATCTTTCTTTAGCGGCCTATCTTGAGACCAGGCCGCTTTTGCTGGCGACACCGGATTTGCCACCGGTGTATCAGGCACTTTTTTATTGTTTGTGTCGACCATGGCGTAGACTAAAACACAGCCACGGTCGACGTAAGTTATTTTTTTTCCTGCTCCTTTTATAAATTATACTTTATATCATTTCAAACAAAATAAAATGGAACAAGAACGGGACAAACCAAGGCAATAAACAATTCAACCAAAGAGCAAATGCAAATCAAAATAGGGGGAGGGTAATAAATACAACAAAAAGGAAAATGAAAAGTAAATGTAAAATATTACAATATATACTAAAACGAAAAAGTGAAAACCAAGAAACTTCAAAAAACAATGTTGGAAACTGAAAAAGTAACAAAATAAACACTTATCACTGAGTTATTCTTTAAAGTTGTCTCACACCGTATTCAAACGAAAAAACAGTAAACTGCGGTGAACCGGTTGGCATTGGACATTTTATTTTTTGTTGGAATACAACAAATGTGGCACAAGGCCGAAAAGGGGAAGGGTAAAGGCTGGTCATAACTTACTATCCTATACCTAGCTAATCAGATTCGCGACCCATTCATACATTACAATTTACCCATTCACCACAAGAACTCATCCGTCGCCATTCAAACCTTCATCCACCATAATACCACATCCACACCAGGGGAACCTACAAAAACGCGCCCCACACCATAAAAATTTTGATGATAATAACATACATTAAAATTCTAATAATGAAAAGATGAAAGTGGGGAGGGAGATGAACCCAATAACAAACTAAAACTCAACGAATATTTAAACTAAACATAATTCGTGTTAGTAGGGCCCGTCCAACCCTCAAAATAGAGAGGCCGCTGTATTCTGCCCAGAGGACAGAATCAAGAGACACTCTCGCTAAGGGAGTGGGAAAGAGATAAAATAACCCGGACATGGGGAAATAAAAGGCTGACCTAGTCGAGATGAAAGGTGGGGCCAAAACAAACTGGGGAGGTTGGGAATCTCGACTTGGATCATAACTAAAAAGATAGCCGGGAAACAGGCCGGGAACAACACTTACTCACATTAACTAGGTACACTTAAGCTTGTCTAACCTAACCAAGGGGAGGGTTCCACAGGAAACCACCCCGATGTGACTTTAGATTGACCTAGAAAAGAAAATCAAGGCTAGCCCCGTCCAAACGAACCAAGCTCGCCTCTTTTACCCACCTTTCGTTGAAGACTGTCGAATGCAATCGTTTCCTATCAGTTCTAATCTTCATCTTGAGCTGATGCTCAAAGAATCGGATTAGATCCTGATGCGAAAGACGATTGCCTCGCAAGACTTCCTGCATGCGCGTCGTCCATATCACCATTCGAGCCGTGGCTAGCAGCGTCAGAAACACCATTCGTTTCACCCCGGAATACGGGGGCGACACATTGTCACACGCGTATGCGCGATCAATGGACACGAGTTCTTCGGGAGCGAGACGAGCCGTCAGCTCGCCGACATGGTCCCATAAGGGGCGGACCCGGGGGCAATGGTAGAAGGCGTGCGAAGCCGTTTCTTCTAAACCAAGACCACACCGTTCACAGTCTGGCAAATCCGCCAAGCCCCATATGAAAGCCTTGTCGTTGAGAGGCAGCCGATTCCGAGCCAATCGCCAGGTAAGCGAAAACTCAGGGTTACTGAGATAATCCGCCGCTGGCGCCCAAGACCAGTAGGAGCGATACTCCTCCTCCGAAAAGCAGAGCGTATCACGTAGGGAATCCTTCGCGCGCCCCTCCACTAATCCCCTATAGAAGACTTTCCTAGGCTGTGACAGGTCACTGGACCGCGGAATAGCCTTCAAGGCGAACCGACACTCGCGGAGGAAAAGCGATTGATCCCGGGGTTTACGACGGCGCTCAACCCTCGAGATGGGGGGACTGATAGTAAGGCCAGGGAACGCGTCCCTAACAATCCCCTCCAGAATCGGATCTCCTCTAGTCAATGCGCGGCGTAGGAAAGCCAACCGTGAGGCACGGATGTGACTCAGCAAGTGTGGCATTCCCAGCCCCCCATGACACGGACGTTTAGTGCAGACTCGTCTGTCGACCCTGTTACCGCGTCCCCTCCATAAAATGGAGGATAGCGATCGCTCGAGCGCCTTCCTGTGGGCCTTACAGAGAGGAAGTACTGACAATCGATAAAGAACCAGGGGGAAAATGTATGTAACACACACGTCCGCCCTGCCCTTCACAGACAACCTCCGTCGGTTCCAAGTCTTGCCGGCAGAACCGATCTTTGCTAGTACTTCTGACCAATTCTTCTCCAGCTGGAGGTCGGGTCCAAACCACACTCCAAGAATGCGGACAGGACCGTCCGTCCAACCGAAGCGGCCTGGAAGATCACGCCCCTTCCAGGCACCTAACCGCAAGCCGGACGACTTGTCGCGGTTTATCTTGGCCCCTGTCACCTTCTCGTACCGATCAAGCGCCTTCTGTACCGCTTCAATGTCGCCCCGGGACGACACGAAAGCAGATACGTCATCGGCGTACGCGGAAACCCTGGCTCGAGACCCTCCAGGAACGGCGATCCCGCGTAGGGCCGGACTGCACGTCTCGTCCTTCAGCCGGCGAAGGAGAGGCTCCAACGCCAAAGCATAAAGGAGAGGCGACAGCGGACAACCCTGACGAACCGACCTCGACAGAACAAAAGCGCCCGACAACTTTCCGTTCACCTGTACCACAGCACTGGGGGAGCGATACAGGAGGCTAATCCAGCGGCAGAAGTCGGGTGCGAATCCGGCGGCCTGCAGGACAGTAGCAAGGTAGCGATGGTCGACCCTATCAAATGCCTTGGACTGATCCAAATTGATCAGCGCGGCTTCCTCGTCGTCTTTTACTCCCTCTAGGATCGTGCGGATCAAATGCAGGTTGCTCTGAATTGTTCGGCCCCTCACAGAACAAGTCTGCTCGGGTCCCAACAGAGACTCGGCAACTGACTGCAAACGCTCCTGCAGGATCTTGGCCATAATCTTTAACTCTGTGTTTAGCAGAGTTATGGGCCTGTAATCGTCTAGTTTACCCCCAACACCCTTGCCCTTTTTCAACAGAGTGATCACACCCCTGGAAATGCGGTTGGGGATGGACCCCGACCGAAACCAGTTGTTGAACACTGCAGTCAAAATCGGAACAAAGATGTGCGACAGCCTCAAGTACAATTCATAAGGCAAACCATCCAGACCGGGCGACTTGCCTCTGCCGACCTTCTTCAATGCCTCGTAGACTTCGCCCTCCGTGATCTCTCCCTCGCAGCTAGCTGCTTCAGTCGGCTCAAGCCGAGGAAAGTCAGCCAAATAGCTGCGAAACTCCTCCTCACGGAGACCAGGCTCCTTGGTAAAGCGGCTCTCGAAATGCCGCCGAAACGCCTCGCACATGTCGTCAGTCGACCGCAGAGTACGCCCCTCCGGGGTTTCGACTTGACGAATGTAACGATCACCACCTCGACGGACTTCTTCCCGACGCAGATCTGCGCCCAGGTTCACAGCTTCAGAAGACATCTTACTTAGCCTATGCCTAATTACCTGACCCATGTAGCGCTCGCTATTCGAACGCTGCAGGGCCTCCCTAGCTAGGGCTATCTCTAGGGGATCCCCCCCAGCCTCCGCCCGGGAAAAATTAGCCTTAAGCGTCTTCACCTTTTCAGCTCTATCTAGGGCGAGCCGTTTGCTGAAATCAGTGGTGAAAGACCTAATTCTATCCTTAAGTCGCTCCCACCACTTATTCCCGATAACCGCCCCCACTAGCTCCCGCTGCACTACACTAGTTAGCTGCCTCTGGAAGTCCCGCCTGTCCAGTAAAGACAGATTGAACTTCCAGTAGCCAGCCATTCTAGGCCTATGTTCTAACGCCACACGGGCACAAACGAGTTTGTGATCCGTGTAGCCTACCCAGTGGAACGTGGGACAATCTAACAAGTCTATGTCGGCTCTACGAACTAACATTCTGTCAATGTAGCTAACTACATTGACAGACGGCCAGCTACGAGCCCACGTCCACATTTTCCCCTTGGGATGATCGACCCGGTATCTATCGACGAGACCATAATCGTCGATCAGATTGACCAGGCTACGATCGCCCCTACTCCCGCTAGCGCCCCGCCCCCTGTCTAACTTGGGGTTCAGGATGGCATTCCAGTCCCCCATTAAAACTAGGCGCGATGAATCAACTAGGAACGGCCCCAACCGCCGAAAAAAGGAACCCCGCTCCTCCCAGTCGTTGGGCGCATAAACCGCAACGACCCGAAACGAACCACTTTTCACGGCAATATCGGCCACGATTAACCGGCCCTCGGCATCGGTATGCACAAGGTCCACCTTCGCATCGAGAGTACGTCTGACCAACAAAGAAACTCCTCTGGCACATCGGTCCCCATATGCTGAATAGATGACAAAGTCATCCTCCAGCACACACGCATCGGAAGTGCAAACAAAGTGGGTCTCTTCGATCGCGGCAACATCCACGCCGAAGGACAAGAGATCCCGAAGCAGGCGGGCAGCCTTACCCCGATCTCTCAAGCCCTTCGCATTCAAACTGGCTATCTTTATTTCCATTTCCTAGGCCTGCAAAAATAAAAAACGACAGTTACTGCAACAACCTAAGCACATACGGGGCGGAAATCTGCGGGTGACAGGACCCCGACGGTTTGTCCCAGGCTTCCCGTGCCCAGCTCCGACGTCATCCGTCCTTCCGAGACAATCCCGCCGACGTCCGTAGGGTATGTTAATTTTAAGGCCCTGTATAGTGAGGGGTGGAGACGTACCGGGACCCTCCCTGCACAGAAGCCGTGCATCTTGGTGAGGTCAGGAGACCCAAATTCCGCTATTCTTAAATTTGGGAATGCTTCTTTGGCCTCGAACATATGGGCCCATACTTTTAAATGCTTCCCCGCATCCCTGATGAGGGCAATCACACCTGGGGCCCCCGGAAAGTTCTGGGGGTCTTCCACCGACATGTTGTCAATGGAAGAGAGTTTAAAGAGTGGACCTAGAAGGGATTTTTTCCTGGAAGAACAGTTTTTTTCCAGCTCCGTCTTATCCACCCTACATATATCTTCTGCTCTTTTAAAGAGCCTCTTCTTTTTTTTCTTAACCCTATCTGGGTCTGGTGGGGAGGGAATGGACGGGAGAGTGGGTGTATGCTGGGTAGGGGACGCATCCGATGACATGGGGGTGGATGATTGTGTGGGAGTGGGAGTGGGAGTGGGAGGAGGGAGTGGCAAACGTGAGAGTGATGGGGGGAGACTCCTAGGAATAGGTACAGCAATATATCTCTCTGGAGACGCCGGGGTGGATGCGCATTTGGATTTTTCCCGGCTCCTCCCTGGTCTTTTTTCTGCTGTATGTTTTTTTGTCGGGACTTCTTCTTCGTCCTCTTCCCTGTTCCTCTTCAAAGAGGAGGACCGCATTGTAGGTAGTTCTTCCACCTCCATCTCGACTTCGGGTTGCTTTGGTTGATGTTGCTTCTTGTTTTCCTCTTTCTTCCGATTTTGTTTCTCAGTCTGCTTTTTGGGAGAAGCCTCCTTTGGTGGGGACGGGAGGCTTGTTTGGGATTTTCGCCCCTTTGCAACCACTTCCTTCCAGCCGTCACTCGAAGTCTTTCCAGTTTCGGCGGTTTTGGTAGCGGTCGCTGCTGTTGCTGCTGCTGTCGTTACTGGAGTAGATTCTTTTTGTGCTGGCACCTTCTTAGTGGGGCACGCCTTTGCCATATGGCCCGGCTGTCCGCACACCCAACAACATGGTTTCCTCCCTTCCACCACCACCAGCATTCTTCTCGTTCGGCAGAGCAAAATGTTTGGGATATCTTGGAAGTTTTCCTTGTCCAGGGTAATTTGGACTTCCATATCCCCAGTGTCTATTCCTGACTTACTGCAGATGGCCTTCACTTCGCTAACTTCCCCATATTTAGAGAAGAAAGCCCCCATCCGATCTTCTGATATGTCAATCGGCACTCCGTGGACAGTTATTTTTGTTCTGCGGGTGCCCATATACTCGGTTTGTAACCGTAAATTTTTTGTGTTTAGAACACTTCCCGCTAATCTTCGGGCCTGATCTTCAGTCTGGAGAAGGAGATCCCAAAGAGCATTGGTCCTTCTGGCCAAAATCTTTGGACAAATGTTCAATGATTTTAAAGCCTCCTCCATGCATTCTCTGCTTACCCCCATTAGTTTATGGCTCTTCACGTCTGAAGTAAGCAGAGAAATAGTTCTCACTTTTACTGCATCAAATGCGTCCTTTATCGTGAGGAATTCGTTGCCGTTGAAACTGCTTTCCAGTTTTTTCCTCTGGCTGGCATAGAATTCCCCATCTTTCTTTAGTGGCCTATCTTGAGACCAGGCCGATTTTGCTGGCGACACCGGATTTGCCACCGGTGTATCAGGCACTTTTTTATTGTTTGTGTCGACCATGGCGTAGACTAAAACACAGCCACGGTCGACGTAAGTTATTTTTTCTTACTCCTTTTTTAAATAATACTTTATATCATTTCAAACAAAATAAAATGGAACAAGAACGGGACAAACCAAGGCAATAAACAATTCAACCAAAGAGCAAATGCAAATCAAAATAGGGGGAGGGTAATAAATACAACAAAAAGGCAAATGAAAGGTAAATGTAAAATATTCCAATATATACTAAAACGAAAAAGTCAAAACCAAGAAACTTCAAAAAACAATGTTGGAAACTGAAAAAGTAACAAAATAAACACTTATCACTGAGTTATTCTTTAAAGTTGTCTCACACCGTATTCAAACGAAAAAACAGTAAACTGCGGTGAACCGGTTGGCATTGGACATTTTATTTTTTGTTGGAATACAACAAATGTGGCACAAGGCCGAAAAGGGGAGGGGTAAGGGCTGGTCATAACTTACTATCCTATACCTAGCTAATCAGATTCGCGACCCATTCATACATTACAATTAACCCATTCACCACAAGAACTCATCCGTCGCCATTCACACCTTCATCCACCATAATACCACATCCACACCAGGGGAACCTACAAAAACGCGCCCCACACCATAAAAATTTTGATGATAATAACATACATTAAAATTCTAATCATGAAAAGATGAAAGTGGGGAGGGAGATGAACCCAATAACAAACTAAAAACTCAACGAATATTTAAACTAAACATAATTCGTGTTAGTAGGGCCCGTCCAACCCTCAAAATAGAGAGGCCGCTGTATTCTGCCCAGAGGACAGAATCAAGAGACACTCTCGCTAAGGGAGTGGGAAAGAGATAAAATAACCCGGACATGGGGAAATAAAAGGCTGACCTAGTCGAGATGAAAGGTGGGGCCAAAACAAACTGGGGAGGTTGGGAATCTCGACTTGGATCATAACTAAAAAGATAGCCGGGAAACAGGCCGGGAACAACACTTACTCACATTAACTAGGTACACTTAAGCTTGTCTAACCTAACCAAGGGGAGGGTTCCACAGGAAACCACCCCGATGTGACTTTAGATTGACCTAGAAAAGAAAATCAAGGCTAGCCCCGTCCAAACGAACCAAGCTCGCCTCTTTTACCCACCTTTCGTTGAAGACTGTCGAATGCAATCGTTTCCTATCAGTTCTAATCTTCATCTTGAGCTGATGCTCAAAGAATCGGATTAGATCCTGATGCGAAAGACGATTGCCTCGCAAGACTTCCTGCATGCGCGTCGTCCATATCACCATTCGAGCCGTGGCTAGCAGCGTCAGAAACACCATTCGTTTCACCCCGGAATACGGGGGCGACACATTGTCACACGCGTATGCGCGATCAATGGACACGAGTTCTTCGGGAGCGAGACGAGCCGTCAGCTCTCCGACATGGTCCCATAAGGGGCGGACCCGGGGGCAATGGTAGAAGGCGTGCGAAGCCGTTTCCTCTAAACCAAGACCACACCGTTCACAGTCTGGCAAATCCGCCAAGCCCCATATGAAAGCCTTGTCGTTGAGAGGCAGCCGATTCCGAGCCAATCGCCAGGTAAGCGAAAACTCAGGGTTACTGAGATAATCCGCCGCTGGCGCCCAAGACCAGTAGGAGCGATACTCCTCTTCCGAAAAGCAGAGCGTATCACGTAGGGAATCCTTCGCGCGCCCCTCCACTAATCCCCTATAGAAGACTTTCCTAGGCTGTGACAGGTCACTGGACCGCGGAATAGCCTTCAAGGCGAACCGACACTCGCGGAGGAAAAGCGATTGATCCCGGGGTTTACGACGGCGCTCAACCCTCGAGATGGGGGGACTGATAGTAAGGCCAGGGAACGCGTCCCTAACAATCCCCTCCAGAATCGGATCTCCTCTAGTCAATGCGCGGCGTAGGAAAGCCAACCGTGAGGCACGGATGTGACTCAGCAAGTGTGGCATTCCCAGCCCCCCATGACACGGACGTTTAGTGCAGACTCGTCTGTCGACCCTGTTACCGCGTCCCCTCCATAAAATGGAGGATAGCGATCGCTCGAGCGCCTTCCTGTGGGCCTTACAGAGAGGAAGTACTGACAATCGATAAAGAACCAGGGGGAAAATGTATGTAACACACACGTCCGCCCTGCCCTTCACAGACAACCTCCGTCGGTTCCAAGTCTTGCCGGCAGAACCGATCTTTGCTAGTACTTCTGACCAATTCTTCTCCAGCTGGAGGTCGGGTCCAAACCACACTCCAAGAATGCGGACAGGACCGTCCGTCCAACCAAAGCGGCCTGGAAGATCACGCCCCTTCCAGGCACCTAACCGCAAGCCGGACGACTTGTCGCGGTTTATCTTGGCCCCTGTCACCTTCTCGTACCGATCAAGCGCCTTCTGTACCGCTTCAATGTCGCCCCGGGACGACACGAAAGCAGATACGTCATCGGCGTACGCGGAAACCCTGGCTCGAGACCCTCCAGGAACGGCGATCCCGCGTAGGGCCGGACTGCACGTCTCGTCCTTCAGCCGGCGAAGGAGAGGCTCCAACGCCAAAGCATAAAGGAGAGGCGACAGCGGACAACCCTGACGAACCGACCTCGACAGAACAAAAGCGCCCGACAACTTTCCGTTCACCTGTACCACAGCACTGGGGGAGCGATACAGGAGGCTAATCCAGCGGCAGAAGTCGGGTGCGAATCCGGCGGCCTGCAGGACAGTAGCAAGGTAGCGATGGTCGACCCTATCAAATGCCTTGGACTGATCCAAATTGATCAGCGCGGCTTCCTCGTCGTCTTTTACTCCCTCTAGGATCGTGCGGATCAAATGCAGGTTGCTCTGAATTGTTCGGCCCCTCACAGAACAAGTCTGCTCGGGTCCCAACAGAGACTCGGCAACTGACTGCAAACGCTCCTGCAGGATCTTGGCCATAATCTTTAACTCTGTGTTTAGCAGAGTTATGGGCCTGTAATCGTCTAGTTTACCCCCAACACCCTTGCCCTTTTTCAACAGAGTGATCACACCCCTGGAAATGCGGTTGGGGATGGACCCCGACCGAAACCAGTTGTTGAACACTGCAGTCAAAATCGGAACAAAGATGTGCGACAGCCTCAAGTACAATTCATAAGGCAAACCATCCAGACCGGGCGACTTGCCTCTGCCGACCTTCTTCAATGCCTCGTAGACTTCGCCCTCCGTGATCTCTCCCTCGCAGCTAGCTGCTTCAGTCGGCTCAAGCCGAGGAAAGTCAGCCAAATAGCTGCGAAACTCCTCCTCACGGAGACCAGGCTCCTTGGTAAAGCGGCTCTCGAAATGCCGCCGAAACGCCTCGCACATGTCGTCAGTCGACCGCAGAGTACGCCCCTCCGGGGTTTCGACTTGACGAATGTAACGATCACCACCTCGACGGACTTCTTCCCGACGCAGATCTGCGCCCAGGTTCACAGCTTCAGAAGACATCTTACTTAGCCTATGCCTAATTACCTGACCCATGTAGCGCTCGCTATTCGAACGCTGCAGGGCCTCCCTAGCTAGGGCTATCTCTAGGGGATCCCCCCCAGCCTCCGCCCGGGAAAAATTAGCCTTAAGCGTCTTCACCTTTTCAGCTCTATCTAGGGCGAGCCGTTTGCTGAAATCAGTGGTGAAAGACCTAATTCTATCCTTAAGTCGCTCCCACCACTTATTCCCGATAACCGCCCCCACTAGCTCCCGCTGCACTACACTAGTTAGCTGCCTCTGGAAGTCCCGCCTGTCCAGTAAAGACAGATTGAACTTCCAGTAGCCAGCCATTCTAGGCCTATGTTCTAACGCCACACGGGCACAAACGAGTTTGTGATCCGTGTAGCCTACCCAGTGGAACGTGGGACAATCTAACAAGTCTATGTCGGCTCTACGAACTAACATTCTGTCAATGTAGCTAACTACATTGACAGACGGCCAGCTACGAGCCCACGTCCACATTTTCCCCTTGGGATGATCGACCCGGTATCTATCGACGAGACCATAATCGTCGATCAGATTGACCAGGCTACGATCACCCCTACTCCCGCTAGCGCCCCGCCCCCTGTCTAACTTGGGGTTCAGGATGGCATTCCAGTCCCCCATTAAAACTAGGCGCGATGAATCAACTAGGAACGGCCCCAACCGCCGAAAAAAGGAACCCCGCTCCTCCCAGTCGTTGGGCGCATAAACCGCAACGACCCGAAACGAACCACTTTTCACGGCAATATCGGCCACGATTAACCGGCCCTCGGCATCGGTATGCACAAGGTCCACCTTCGCATCGAGAGTACGTCTGACCAACAAAGAAACTCCTCTGGCACATCGGTCCCCATATGCTGAATAGATGACAAAGTCATCCTCCAGCACACACGCATCGGAAGTGCAAACAAAGTGGGTCTCTTCGATCGCGGCAACATCCACGCCGAAGGACAAGAGATCCCGAAGCAGGCGGGCAGCCTTACCCCGATCTCTCAAGCCCTTCGCATTCAAACTGGCTATCTTTATTTCCATTTCCTAGGCCTGCAAAAATAAAAAACGACAGTTACTGCAACAACCTAAGCACATACGGGGCGGAAATCTGCGGGTGACAGGACCCCGACGGTTTGTCCCAGGCTTCCCGTGCCCAGCTCCGACGTCATCCGTCCTTCCGAGACAATCCCGCCGACGTCCGTAGGGTACGTTAATTTTAAGGCCCTGTATAGTGAGGGGTGGAGACGTACCGGGACCCTCCCTGCACAGAAGCCGTGCATCTTAGTGAGATCAGGAGACCCAAACTCCGCCATTCTCAAATTTGGGAATGCTTCTTTGGCCTCAAACATATGGGCCCAAACCTTTAAATGTTTCCCCGCATCCCTGATGAGGGCAATCACACCTGGGGCCCCTGGGAAATTCTGGGGGTCTTCCACCGACATGTTGTCAATGGAGGTGAGTTTATGGAGTGGACCTAGAAGGGATTTTTTCCTGGAGGAACAGTTTTTTTCCAGCTCCGTCTTATCCACCCGGCATATATCTTCGGCTCTTTTAAAGAGTCTCTTCTTTTTTTTCTTAACCCTATCTGGGTCTGGTGGGGAGGGAATGGACGGGAGAGTGGGTGTATGCTGGGTAGGGGACGCATCCGATGACATGGGGGTGGATGATTGTGTGGGAGTGGGAGTGGGAGTGGAAGGAGGGAGTGGCAAACGTGAGAGTGATGGGGGGAGACTCCTAGGAATAGGTACAGCAATATATCTCTCTGGAGACGCCGGGGTGGATGCGCATTTGGATTTTTCCCGGCTCCTCCCTGGTCTTTTTTCTGCTGTATGTTTTTTTGTCGGGACTTCTTCTTCGTCCTCTTCCCTGTTCCTCTTCAAAGAGGAGGACCGCATTGTAGGTATTTCTTCCACCTCCATCTCGACTTCGGGTTGCTTTGGTTGATGTTGCTTCTTGTTTTCCTCTTTCTTCCGATTTTGTTTCTCAGTCTGCTTTTTGGGAGAAGTCTCCTTTGGGGGGGACGGGAGGCTTGTTTGGGATTTTCGTCCCTTTGCAACCACTTCCTTCCAGCCGTCACCCGAAGTCTTTCCAGTTTCGCCGGTTTTGGTAGCGGTCGCTGCTGTCGCTGCTGCTGTCGTTACTGGAGTCGCTTCTTTTTGTGCTGGCACCTTCTTGGTGGGGCACGCCTTTGCCATATGGCCCGGCTGTCCGCACACCCAACAACATGGTTTCCTCCCTTCAACCACCACCAGCATTCTTCTCGTTCGGCAGAGCAAAATGTTTGGGATATCTTGGAAGTTTTCCTTGTCCAGGGTAATTTGGACTTCCATATCCCCAGTGTCTATTCCTGACTTACTGCAGATGGCCTTCACTTCGCTAACTTCCCCATATTTAGAGAAGAAAGCCCCCATCCGATCTTCTGATATGTCAATCGGCACTCCGTGGACAGTTATTTTTGTTCTGCGGGTGCCCATATACTCGGTTTGTAACCGTAAATTTTTTGTGTTTAGAACACTTCCCGCTAATCTTCGGGCCTGATCTTCAGTCTGGAGAAGGAGATCCCAAAGAGCATTGGTCCTTCTGGCCAAAATCTTTGGACAAATGTTCAATGATTTTAGAGCCTCCTCCATGCATTCTCTGCTTACACCCATTAATTTATGGCTCTTCACGTCTGAAGTAAGCAGAGAAATCGTTCTTACTTTAACGGCGTCGAAGGCGTCCTTTATCGTGAGGAATTCATTGCCGTTGAAACTGCTTTCCAGTTTTTTCCTCTGACTGGCATAAAATTCCCCATCTTTCTTTAGCGGCCTATCTTGAGACCAGGCCGATTTGGCTGGCGACACCGGATTTGCCACCGGTGTATCAGGCACTTTTTTATTGTTTGTGTCGACCATGGCGTAGACTAAAACACAGCCACGGTCGACGTAAGTTACTTTTACCCGCTCCTCCTACAAACAATACCCCATATCACTTCAAACAAAACAAAATAGAACAAGAACGGGACAAACCAAGGCAATAAACAACTCAACCAAAGAGCAAATGCAAATCAAAATAGGGGGAGGGTAATAAATACAACAAAAAGGCAAATGAAAGGTAAATGTAAAATATTCCAATATATACTAAAACGAAAAAGTCAAAACCAAGAAACTTCAAAAAACAATGTTGGAAACTGAAAAAGTAACAAAATAAACACTTATCACTGAGTTATTCTTTAAAGTTGTCTCACACCGTATTCAAACGAAAAAACAGTAAACTGCGGTGAACCGGTTGGCATTGGACATTCGGAGAGAGTAACTAAAATGGCCGCCTTTATACAAGACGGATTGAATATTTTACGCCTCCTCATTGGTTAACCTTCAAATTGGGGAACTATAAAGTGAGTCATGTCATTTGGGTTTGCTCACTAATACATCATACACAAAATAACTTAACAAAGGTAGCACTGAAAAGTTCTCAGACTAACCAATAGAGGATTGAAAACACAATTGTGAGATTTAGTTATTTGTTCAGATTTTGGGAAGTGGGTTTATCAGAGAATGTTTCAGAATACCTTGTAAGTTGTGAGTCAACCATGGAAGATGTCAAAGCATCACGATAGAAAACCCAAGTCCACATGCCTTAAAAAGAGAAACTGCACGAGTAAAAGAAATGAAAATCAAATGGACAGAAACAGGAAATTAAGAACTAAGAAATTGACTGAATGAAACAGAATTTACAAATGAAATTAAACACTAATATATAAACAGAAGAAAACAATGTTACAGTGAGCTACAGAGAAACAATTACTGAGTGATGATTGGCTATTCATAGATAAATCTTGAATTTTTATTCTTTTGGGCAATGATTCTGGAACTTTAGTATTTCCAGTGAAATATTTAAAGTTGAGTACTTGAAGAAAACAAGCAAATTTATCCAAAAATGATTATATGAGGTTGCATAGTAGATAAAGGATCAGAGGAAATGACAATCATTACCTCAAGAGTCAATGCACAGGAGTATAGTGAAAATTTGAACATTTTTCTCTTTCTATTGATAGAAAATAAATTTGGTAATTTTTCAAGCTGATCATGCATCTTTTCCACAAAGTAAAATGTAAAAGCTTTTCTTTAGGAAAGGTATATCAATCAACTCAATGACATGGCCAGTAAAAAGTCTGCATTTTAAACTCATTGAAAATATTAAAATCTTTTTAAATGGTCAATGACAAGGTTCAATCTTGTAAAACTGATCTATAACCCACTATTCAAGAACATTGTTTTTCCTCAGTGAAAGAATTCTGGCAGTTATAGGAAGGGCATATCAAATTAATGGCATGACCAGGAACGACTTTGGGTGTCAATTCTATTATCGTGGATTATTTTAAAATTGCTTCATGAAAAAGCTACATGATTCAAAAGTTGATCTATCAGCTTGGATTCAATAAATTAGGAACCATTTTCAATGAGAATATAGCTTTTCCTTAGTATAGTCCCGACCTCGAAGAATTCAGGTGGTCATAAAAGCCCAAGGAGGAGCAAAAGCTTTTTCTTTAGGAAGGACATGACATTACATCACTAACAAAGAGTCCCGGTGTCGATCCTATTGAAAATACATGGCGGATTTTTATAGTCTCTGAGAAGCCTTCAGTCTGCAAAGCTGACTTGTCAACAGTTAAACAAAGGAGTCTAGTCCAGTCTAGGAGAAAGAAAAACTAAATTCTAAAACCAACCCTATGTGGGATGGGCTCCGTTAGGTTATCTATGCTATAGATACGCCACTGCTGTTTTGGTTGCAGTACATGTGCTTCTTCAACGTTTCCAAAATAGGTCACGAGGCTCGTAATGTAATACAAAGGAACTGAAATTAGCATGATGGTGAATCATCATCATCATCATCATCATTTATTCAGTTGGTGCATTTTGCGCCGCTATGGTCACCACTCCCCACCATCTCACAATTGTGGTTCATGGTGATATCCAAATTTCTTTTTGCACCGGAGCATTTTGAGTTTACTTCGTGTCTCCTCTTAGACAGGACCTACAAGGCAGGAAGTGATTTGAATTCAGAGTTTTCTTTCTCCTAAATTGGTTGCCAGCCAAAGCTATAGAGCCGAGCCACTCCTGCTATTTATCCATAGATGGGTGAAAGAGAGAGATTCATAGCATTCTCAAGGCCTATAAGTGAATGCAATAAAGTCGACTGGAATTCGAACTCACCTCTCCGATTCCCTAATTAGAGCCGACGTCCACCGTTGTTCCCATGATAGTGAATATCGCTTTTATTTATTTGAAGGACAACCTTGAAAGGAATTTAGGCCTACATAAAAAAAGAAAATACTTAAGGAATAACAAAATGCTAATTGTGGTTTGTTTTGTTGAAGATTTTATAATCTTTTTTTGTTTGTTTCTCTCGTTGATCTCGAAGGAAATATGTCATTAATTTAAATAATTTAATCGTTGTTTGTTTCTTTGTTTAGCGGGAGCAAATTTCATGAAGCGTGACGGTATTAAACAAAAGTTGTTTTGTGTTAAACCCGAGTTGTTTACTTGCTGAAAATTTAAAAATGATCGCTGAATGCACTTTCAGTTTTAATTATTATTATTATTATTATTATTATTTTTGCCTTGAGTGGTAGAGACACGGTTGAACACGCCGGGGGAGCACCTACGCGAACGTCACGACTGACAAACATTACATTTATATTCATATGTACACACTGACATACGCATCTACACTTGGCCGTGCTAGGGATAGTTTCGCCCAATAACTTAAATTGCTAGAAAAACCAAAACATTGAACTAAAACCTCGAGTATTTTTTTTTACTCATTTCACCCCATGCAAGGCAGTAAAGCCGCTAAGACACAAGGGTTTACTGAGCGTGAAAGAATAAGGAAGAAGAGAAACATTAAGGCTCGAGAGCAATAGAAAAGTAATCAGCTTATAGTTGATGACGTCTGACGTTGCATTTAAATTTTTTGAAGGTCAAATTTGGCTGGAAAGCATGCAGTGATTTTTTTTTTAAATCGGGAACATCCAAAGCAATACAGGAGAACTGATATTATATAACAGTTAAGTACTCTTGTTTGTTTCTAATTAAATTTTCCTGTTTTTTTAATACGTTGCATAGCTTTTGGAAGGCATCTTTCACTCTCTCCCAGTTCGCTTTCGGATTTTCGCATATTTTGTCCTCCGTTAGAACATTTTCCAGATATTTAAATGTTTGTAATTGCATGTTGGGCTTTTGCTGACAACCATTGATTTTGTCTTCTTACAATAGATGTTTAGTCCTTTCTTTTCTGTCCTGTAGGAGTTTCTGTAGTTTCTTGTGTTTGCTACCAAAACTGTGTTATCTGCCTATTGTTAAGATTATGATCACCGATTATGAACCCTGGTAGGACTTCTAATTCTCTGTTGTAAAGGTTAAATAAATCCGGTGAGAAGATACAACCTTGTCTTACGCCACTTTCGATTTTTGTTTATTTATTGAATTCATTTTCTATCCATAATCAGGCGGTTTGTTCTCCGGATATATTCTGGATTATTCTAATCAGACAATTGTCATGCGTGATACACGCTTAGACGATCATGTATGTTTCGATACATGACAGTAGGTTGCCATTTCTTTCTGCAGTAGACCAGTTACCATGCAAGGCTATAGAATCTGGTCTTCCCTGCTATTTATCCATAGCTGGTGGGGAGAAGAAGAGGATTCCCTGTTTTTTTAATACGTTGCATAGCCTTTGGAGGCCACTAAGACATAAGGGGTTACTGGGTGGGAAAATAATAGAAAACATAGATATTACTCAGGAGCGAGAACAATAGAGGAGTATCGGGAGTACAGTAGATAGCGATTGACATAGCGATAGCGACTGTATTTAAAGCTTTGAAGATTAAAGTTGAGTTGTAAGCATGGAGACAGAAAGAAGCTCCAGAAGTGAGAAATGCTAGAAAAGAAAAAGTTAGCATAGAACTTGAGGTTACCCCTAGCCAATTCAATTGTCATTTGATGACACCATAAAATCTACGTACCATAGCGAAGCGTTCATCCGATCGATTGCCATGAAAGCACTTATAGAAAAGTCAGGGGGAAGCGACGTTACAGCGGTGGGAAAAGTGACTGAAGTCGAGATGCCAGGTCAGGACCAATAATATTGCTGATAATGTTCCTTTTAATATCTGTCTATATTTCTGAGATGAAGTTTTATGTGCGTTATTTACATTATTCGGACTATTGTCCTCATTTTTATTATTTGTCGCCGTATTTATTACAACTTTTCGGCCGTTGTACGCTCCGGCCTTATTCAGGTGGTTGGAATGTCGAACTAAACACTTTATTTCGCTCACTGGGGTAGACTGTTCTTGTTCCACGTGCCATGTTTAATGGATGTCAGTTATCAGTTATCTCCTGTTAATTTTCCCTCTGAAAATTCTCCACTGCCTTAATCGGGTATAGAACTCACACTCTCTGGGTCCTACTTGTTTTGTTAAGAGCGATTGGATTAAGTGAAATAATTTGTCAGAGGCATCATAGCCCTTGAGCTCCTAATATAGAGAGATATTTCAGTTGATTTCGTGCATTATTGTTAGGATAGCATCGGTTATAGAAGACTGTAACATTCAAGTGGAGAAAACTTGCCTGTTTTATAATCCATTTAATTAGACTCGAACAACAACTTCAGATATCAACGGGAGAATTATCTCATCTACGGGACATCCCTCGTTTCCTTTAATTATTGTGTCATATGAATGCCATTGGAAAGTTGTGTTTCGTTAAGCTTTCAAGAAGGTGATGTCAGCGTTCGAAAACTTTGCATTTTATTCCGGCTGGAGCTTACTGTGTACGGTGCATGAACTCATATGTATGGAGACATAAGCACACCGGAGCGGGGCTGTGCATATATCGTCCAAATACGTCTATTCAGCTACGCTTCCAACATTTGTTTGGAAGGCAAAACATACAATAATCCTCGATTTAAAAAAAACAAACTAAATGGAAGGACACTGTGTACCTTAAATCCGATGGTTCCTTAAATCCGACGGTTCCTTAAATCCGATGGTTCCTTAAATCCGATGCTTCCTTAAATCCGATGGTTCCTTAAATCCGACGGTTCCTTAAATCCGACGGTTCCTTAAATCCGATGGTTCCTTAAATCCGACGGTTCCTTAAATCCGATGGTTCCTTAAATCCGATGCTTCCTTAAATCCGATGGTTCCTTAAATCCGATGCTTCCTTAAATCCGACGGTTCCTTAAATTCGATGAATCCTTAAATCCGACGGTTCCTTAAATCCAATGGTTCCTTAAATCCGATGCTTCCTTAAATCCGATGGTTCCTTAAATCCGACGGTTCCTTAAATCCGACGGTTCCTTAAATCCGATGGTTCCTTAAATCCGATGCTTCCTTAAATCCGACGGTTCCTTAAATCCGATGGTTCCTTAAATCCGACGGTTCCTTAAATCCGATGGTTCCTTAAATCCGATGGTTCCTTAAATCCGACGGTTCCTTAAATCCGACGGTTCCTTAAATCCGATGGTTCCTTAAATCCGACGGTTCCTTAAATCCGAAAAATCCCTCATTTTGTAAAGGAGAAGTAAGTTCAGTTGTTCACCGCATTTAAGAAACATTTTAATCAGGCACGGTGGTAACTTCATTTTTTTATATTGTAATAAAAAAACGAAATGCACCCAGTAGAATTATCAAAAATAATTGCATTCACCAGAATTAAAATGCATTAAAACCTCAATTTAAAGAACTAGTTGTGAATGGGAAATGTAAGTGTTGAAACTTGGCGTATGGTTCGATCTACTTCGTCGCCATTGTTGAAACTTGGCGTATGGTTCGTTCTACTTCGTCGCCATTGTTGAAACTTGACTAATGCATGGAATAATAATGCAAACACAAAATGTAGTTAGAATAGAATGTATTGAAACAAGAAAGTGTACACAATATTTACATATAGTCTTTGGTATATTTCTGGGAAGACCGTTCCTGGAGAATGAGTTGACTAAGTCGCAGTCGGGCAGAGTCTCTAGTTGGATCTCTGTATTCGCCCCCCTGTCTTCCGGTACCAACCATATTTATATCGTCGGTACTCCACTATGCAAATTAGGTGGATCCTACCACAACAGTAAGATTCCTTAAATCCTGTAATTTCCTCATTTCTTACAGCAGAAGCAAGTTCTGTAGATTATCACATTTAATGAACATCGTTTTTTTTTAATGCAAGACAGTCAGCACGCAAACTGTATAAAATATCATATAAAACAATCATGCATACATTTTCATGCTGATATTGAGAGGGTTTTTGGAAGTTGTGCTGTAGATGTAATCTGTACTGTAATTTACTTAGAAAATTTCCAACGCTTCATACATAAATAATCCTATCACTTCTGATGGATACGATGCTAATTATTAGATCGTTGATGAAGATCAGAAAACAGTGTAGGGCCCAGGATAGAGCCTTTGGGAACACCAGCGTTCGTATGAAAGAAACTGGAGGAGTACCCGTTCAGGACGGCCTTCATTTCACAGTTTGACAGGACTGATTGTATTAAGTCAAATAATCGTCCTGTAATGCCGTATCCCCGAAGCTTACGAAGAAGACCGGCATGCCAAACCCTATCAAACGCCTTAGAGATATCTAGAGCAACAGCTCGAGCTTCGCCGTTATTGTCAAGTGCTTGGTATACAAATTCAGTTATGGCTGTGAGCACGTCAGCGGTAAACCATATTGTTTGTCAGAGAGTAGATCATGAGATGTATGTTGCTTAACCACTTTGGCGTTGATTAAAGCCTCGAAGACATTGCCGAAGAGTGGTAGGAGACTGATAGAACGGTAATTAGATGGGTCGGAAGGGTCTCCAGTGTTCTTAAAAACAGGGACAACAGATGAGGACTTGCTCAATAGGCTGGAAAGCAAGAATCAGTGAGACAATAGTTTTATAGCTTGGAGAGAAGCCAGCTCAGAAGGTCATTTCTTCAGGACTACGGCTGGTATCCAGTGCCCATCACTTGCCATCAGGACTACGGTTGGTATCCAGTCCCCATCACTTGCCATCAGGACTACGGCTGGTATCCAGACCCCATCACTTGCCTTATGGGAGTCTAATATAGAGACGATGTTCAATACCATCGATGAGGTTTGTTGAGTCTTGACTCAATGTTGAATCTCGCCTATTGCATGGAATAATAATGCAACACAAAATGTACTTAGAACAAGAATGTATTATAACAAGAAAGTGTACACAATAAGTACATATAGTATTTCTGTATATTTCTGGGAAGACGTTCCTGGAGAATGTGTTGACTAGTCGCAGTCGATCAGAGTCTCTAGTTGGATTTCGTGATTCCACCCCTCTTCTTCCGGTACCAACCACGATTTATATAGTTGGTAGTCACCTATGCAGATTAGGTGGATCCCACCACAACAAGGTTATACTCATTTCACTCAATAGAGCTTCATTTCTATTTTTTAAATCAGGTGTGGGTACTCCGGGTTTGTTTGCGTTTTAGTGCAAACTTTAAAAAATTACTTTCTTAAAACTTTATTCACATAAACTCGGCTCTTATGGGATACTATGAGGTCCTAACTATGAAATATATCGAATATGTGACTGTAGCATTGTTAGAAAACCTTTTTTAGGGGTTGGATCGATTTACTATGAACTTCTGTTGCAAACAGAGCGGACCCATAGACTCGTGAAGTACCAGAGAGAAGTAAATCTTTCTTATACATAATAAGTGTATATATTGGATATTATTATTTTTATCTCAATTTGACATTAAAAGTTGAAAAGTTCCTTGCACTCTACCAAACAAACCCTTACGGCCTACAAGAATTAATTCCTCAAACTACATACAGTGTTATTTTAAACTGAAGAGTGGGGTATTTATCTAGTTTGTATTCATGAAGGAGTTATTTATGTAATTCCGTTACAAAATAAACAAGCTAACGTCAGACAAAAATAATTCCAGCCCATTTAGTTGATCACACTAGCACCATGCTGGCCAGAGACTTTTACAAAATAATTTCAATTAAAGATGAAGCGGTGTCCTTTTTAAGAGTTAGTGTTAAAGTTTTTAACATATTTCATACTTCCAACAGTTGGTAAATATTATACCATAGTAGAAGATGAATAATAGATATGGACGGTAGATATCATAGTAAAAACCCTCTTATTTTGTAGCACCCTTTTATTTGAGATTGGAATTCTTTCCACTTTTGGGATAGGAGGCAGGGTTTGTATCCTTTGGGTTTTTGTCCGGTGAGTTCTTGTCCGGCCGGTTTTTGTCCGGTGAGTTCTTGTCCGGCCGGTTTTTGCCCGGTGAGTTCATGTCCGGCCGGTTTTTGTCCAGTGAGTTCTTGTCCAGCCGGTTTTTGTCCGGTTAGTTCTTGTCCAGCGAGTTCATGTCTGGCCGGGTTTTGTCCGGTTAGTTCTTGACTGCCGGTTTTTGTCCGGTTAGTTCTTGCCCGGTGAGTTCTTGTCCGGCCGGTTTTTGTCCGGTGAGTTCTTGTCCAGCCGGTTTTTGTCCGGTTAGTTCTTGTCCAGCGAGTTCTTGTCTGGCCGGGTTTTGTCCGGTTAGTTCTTGTCCGGTGAGTTCTTGACGGCCGGTTTTTGTCCGGTTAGTTCTTGTCCGGTTAGTTCTTGTCCGGTGAGTTCTTGTCTGGCCGGGTTTTGTCCTGTTAGTTCTTGCCCGGTGAGTTCTTGTCTGGTCGGGTTTTGTCCGGTGTGTTCTTGTCCGGCCATTTTTTTTTTGTCCGGAGACAATAACGGAGTAAATAAATCAGTGCTATTGGTGGAAATTTATTTATTTCTCTATTGGATCCTGTTATTTAAGTCATGACAATTATGTGTGAAAAATAATATCGCCCAAATGTCCGCTAAGGCTTCGGAGGCACACATCAACTCGATGGTCAAAATTTTTGATGACGTCTCTGCATAGTTGCGCCTCGATCTCACCAATATACCTTATTATCTCATCCTTCAGCTGTTGAATTGTTGTTGGCTTGTTGGCATAGACCTTACTTTTGAGATGACCCCAAAAAGGAAGAAATCTAAAGGCGTCAAGTCGCACGATCGTGGTGGCCAATTGACTTCGCTGTTTCGAGAGATGATGCAACCTGGGAATTTCTCATTCAAATTCTGTTTGAATAATTTTCGTAATAGGCTTCGATAACTTTAACACGTTGTTTGATTGTTAATTTTTCCATGGTTGAAATTGCCAAAGACTAAGAAAAAAGAACCATTAGACGCTGAAACTTAATTTACATTTAAAATCGGTTCAAGTTATTGGAACACACTTTACATTTATAGGAAAGTATATTCAGTTTAAATACAGAAGGAATCATAAAAAATGTCTTCCAATGGCTGGTTTATACTCTTTGTACACTTTGTTGCCAGACGGAAATGGTAATTAGCCCTCATTGCACAGATGTCCATTTCAATTTCATTCAAATTGCATGCATTAATTCCACTCATTACTAGCCTTCTTAGAAAATTAAACAAAAATAGATTTTAAAACATAATTCTATTCATTGTCAAATAATATCCAGACAGAACTATATATTTATTAGCTGATATTTATGGCTTGAAAAATTAACTTTTATTTTAATTCTTGACTTCGTCTTAATGATTATAAAGCTCAATTCAGGGTAGAGATTGTCCAGACTGCCTGGGTAGGTGATGTATTATTCCAATGTCTTATTTCAAACTGAATCAAATTATATGTGCGTGTGTACATTAAATGGCACAAGCACAGGTAAGTTAATCACGCATATACGAGGGTCATTCAATAAATAAGGTGAATTTTCCGGTATAAGGACTTCTAATACAGATAGAAGCTTACTTTTTTATTTATTTTTTCAACGTAGTCTCCCAGCACTGTCACGCACTTTTCCCATCTGTGCACAAGCTTCCGTATTCCCTCAGCGTAAAAATCTTTGGACTGATGTCTCAGCCAGTCGCTCACAACACTTTTGACTTCATCGTCACTTTTAAACATCGTGCCTCTCGTGAACGCTTTCAAGGGACCAAACAAGTGAAAGTCTGAAGGGGCAAGGTCTGGGCTGTAAGGAGGATGAGGGAGCAGTTACCAGCCCAGATCGTTGATGGTCTGCACCTTCTGGGCTGCTGTGCTGTTTGTGCTCTGCAGTAAGCATCTTTGGCACCCACCGGCAGCTGACCTTGTGTGCTGTCCCAACAGATAAGCTCAAAGTCCTTGCAATGTCATCCACTGTCACCCTTCTGTCAGACTGAATGAGGTCATTGACTGATTCGATCACTTTAGGAGACCTCACTTCTGTTGGCCTCCCAGGCCTGTCTTCATCCTCAACACTGCTCCGTCCTTCTTTAAACAATTTAGCCCACTTTTTTGGCTGAAACATGTGGCACCATACACAGTTGACATTCTCCTATGAATTTCAACTGGTTTGCACCCTTCAGCAACCAAAAACTTGATAACTGACCGCTGTTCAATCCTGGAGCATGCTTCTTGGTCGGCCATCTTTGTTAATCGCTAAAATTCTGAAAGTTTTTTTTAATCTGCAAACGAAATTAAAGCCATGTGAAAAAGAAGTAAAACAAATAAAATAAAAAGCAAAAAAAGTAAGCTTCTATCTGTATTAGAAGTCCTTATACCGAAAAATTCACCTTATTTATTGAATGACCCTCGTACATATATATATATATATATATATATATATATATATATATATATTTATATACATTATATACAAAGTCGCACGCAGACAGTAAATCACGGACGGCAACTCTTTTTTTTAGCTTTTCTTTTTTTGTAAATTTCACATTTTGGGAGTCGCGTAAAAAAGCAACTGAAATTAAGATAGAAATATTGTTGAGTTAGAAATAATTGTCCTTTTTTGTTTATTAACTTTATTCTTAAAAAAAAAAGAAAAAGAGAGAAAGTACAATAACATTTTATTCAATTATATATTCATCTTTTTTTGCAATCACATGTTGCCAATGACGATGAAAGGTTATTGTGACCCCCCCACCCCAATATATTATACGGAGCCCTCACTCTACTACATCTCAATTTTCATATGGCAGTATTCATATAAAACACATATGTTATTGTAAACTAATTATGTATAATAATGGATCATATACAATATAGTTGAACAATTTTTTTGACGTTAACGAATACTCGTTGTCACTTTTGTAATGCTCGTTGTAGAGACTTTGTAATCGCAGATACCACTATAGTACGCCGTTGAACAATACTGGTGCCAGACGCCTTCGAATATCACTCGCACTAAATAGTACTTGCTCGATAATACTCGATCGAATAGTCATCCGTACAGAGAAATAGTATATACTGAATAGAGTAGAGAATAGCGATCCGAATAGTAATAGAAGATAGACTAGAATGACGTTCAATCTAGACATCACGCGACTTCCTATATATGGTTACGTGGTCTACTTAATTCAATAATGGGATCGCCTGTGTTTGCTCACTGGCGATCTATGTTCAAACTCATGTGTCGGCAGCGACACTTTATTCCGATATAAAAACAATTCAACTAGATAATAAATGCAATGTATCTAAATACAAATTAGAGAAATATAATAGATCCTTCCATCTTAAACAAATCAACAATGTTCTGTGGCAATTTTTAACATTCTTTGAGATTTTTCTTGTTAAAAAGCTGAAGAATTTTAACACATAACATTATGGATAAAAATAGTGAATTTCATAGTGTTTTTTTCGAGACTTAGCATGAGTAAAACAAATTCACGAATTTGGACGAAGAAAAAAAAAAGATCTCAGAATAACTGACGTCCAAATCCGCGAAAATCTTACATCCTTTAAAAATCAATTGGGCTTAATTTAATTTGTAACGTATATAAATGGAGGTAGAAAAAGAAAAAAAAACAAGCAAATGTTGTTAGTAATGCTAGGGTCACAAAGTGATGCACAGGGTCACAATCAGACTTGTCCTCCCCGCTCAGACTGAGTAGTGATGGGTAGGGGTTAATACGCACCGATCCTGCATGTTCCACAAATCAAGCAGCTCTAAAATACGCACGTTTTGATGTGGATAAAGTTTTCGAAAAACACTTTAAGTTGGTTTTCATTCGATAAAATTTTTCCCCTCAACGTGTTTTTCAACGATCGGTAGATACCACTATAGTACGCCGTTGAACAATGATGGTGCCAGACGCCTTCGAATATCACTCGCACTAAATAGTACTTGCTCGATAATACTCGATCGAATAGTCATCCGTACAGATAAAATAGTATATACTGAATAGAGTAGAGAATAGCGATCCGTATAGTAATAGAGGATAGAGTAGAAATGGGGATGAATACAGGCCTGGGAGGCTTCGTTGGAGCTGAATATGCTGGGTCGGATAGAACAGACCAACCGAGTTCCACGATTTTTTCCTGTGTTATTCTTGCTGTATATATCCTTTTCTGTCCTGGAGGACAGCGGCACTTTTTCTATTTCCGCTAAACTTTTATGACCACATTGAAGCTCCTGGACATATAAATCGGCATTTAGTATTTCATTGCGTTTTGAAGAAATCTAAATGAATAATACCGTCACGTTTCCACCACACGCAGAATATTACGTTTATTCTATAGAGCTCAGCTTTTGAGGTCCGTTGTGGAGATTCGTTCTTATCAATTCAGCACCTTTTGCGTTTCACATTGTTGTATGCCATATATTTTTCATCGCCTGTTATGACATATTTGAGGAATTTTTAGTTAAGAAAAAAATAGTAATATATTTTTTGCTGTTAGTTTTTACGTAATCCCCGTCGATGTCTTTATACTCGTGTTGACCGCTCTTTTCCCGACTGATTCAAGAAGAGTCAACTTGAAAACAATTAAAATATCTAATCCAGGCAACTATTTTTAATGCGTCCTTGTGAGATACGCTCTTTAAGCACCTCTGTTTCTTACCAGTCTATTTACATCCTTTCCTCTTTTTTCTTTTTTTTTAGCCGGCGTGATTTCTTTGCCCAGACGCGCACCGACATACACACAAATGCGCCGATTCGCGTGTACAGAGCGGCACGTATGCCTCTGCACTTGAGTAATTAGGCGAACGTGCCGGTTTTAATTGTCTCTCTTTCCCGCCGTTCGGTTCGGACCACGTGCACGTGTTTACGTTTAGCGAAAAGCGCAAACAAATTCCCCGGATTGGATACATTAATTTGATTGGATGCACGCTGCGAAATTGATTGACTTTGAGACGCTCGTCATTTATTTCACTGCCTACCTCCATTGTTCATTTATCATTCTTCTTTCTTTCTTTTCTTTCTTTCTTTTTCTTCCTTTCTTCCTTTCTTTCTTTCTTTCTTTCTTTCTTTCTTTCTTTCTTTCTTTCTTTTTTCTTTCTTTCTTTCTTTCTTTCTTTCTTTTTTCTTCCTTTCCTTTCTTTCTTTTATTCCTTTTATTTTTTTTTACAAATCTCAAGCTTTCTTCTTATTAAAGAAAAACATAAACCAAAAGCAAAACCAAACGTCCCCACCCCCGATCTCTTATCTTAACTTGACCCCTATTTCTCTTCTTGTTTCAACCTCTGACCAGGACTGAATATCGTTGATTTAAAGAAGTGTGTTATTTTATTTACAAAATCCCTTTCTCTCTCTTTCCCTCTTTTCATGTTCCTTTTTCTCTCGATTTTCCTTCTCTTTCTCTCTATCTACCCCGCTTCTCACTTCCTCGTTTGTAGCGTCATTATCCTAATCTCCCACTCCTCCCTGATTCCATTTGCTTACCCCTTCCCAGATCTTCTATCATTTCACTCTTCTAATCATACAGCCCAACTCTCACCAAGATATTTTTCCAAACTCAAAGTACCTAGTGAAATTAAAGCAATGGGATTTTTACGCACCCAACAGCGCCACCTATTGTTCTGGGAATTGTTTTTTTTTTCTCGTAGTTTTATTGTTCGTATTTTGTTTTTATTTACTCATTTTACTTCAAGCAAGGTGATAAAGTCACAAGTAGATTACAGAGAGTTGAAAAAAACTGAGTAAAACTTGAGTATATCAAAAGACCAGTATTTTAGGAGATAGATGATGACGTTTGACACTGCACCAAAAGTTTTGAAGGTTGTAGCTAACAGGAATGCAAGAAGCCGAGGTAAAACTCCACATGAGAGAAGTGCAAGAGAAGAAGCCACCTACACAGAATCCTCGACTTCACTTAGTAATTTTAACAGTCGAAACATTTCTGTAACCTGTTAGGTACCTAAAAAAAAACAAAAAAAAACAAACGAAAAACAAAAAAAAAACAAAAAAAAATATAGTTGTGAATATGGATTATCTCCCCTTTGATAATCCACGCTATAAAAGCTGTACATTTCCGCTTGTCAAGTAGACGAGTAGTAAGATTCTTAATTGAATAAAAGATTACTAGACAGAATCTCTTGTCCTGTTTTCATTACATATACCTATGGTTTAAATGAAGTTTTTAAGATGAAAAATCTTTATTGAAGCGTTTATTTTAGTTTTAATTTCAAGCTAATAGATTAAATTTAATATTTCCAGTAAGCAAAATATTTTAGTGTATTTCAAAGACTAATTTAAAACTTATTTCAACTGACTGTAAGGTGTTTTGTTTTGTTTCTTTGGCTAAAATAGCTGATTAAAGCGATTTTCAGTCATCTTTCATCGCAATGCAATTCACTTTATTAAAAATCTTCCAAAAATAAAATATAGGTTTCTGAAAATTTATTTGTGGAATACAGGAATTCCTTGCTTAGTGCGACTAATGCGTACATTGGTAACTATAAAAAAAATCAATTTTCAATTACTATGGTTAAACTAAAAAATATTTTACAACACTAATAGAGTATTATGTAGGCACTAATCAAATTTTGGTAGATAAAAATTTAGAGCATTAATCAAATGTGCCTTAATCGAGGGATTCCTGTATTAGCTGATTTAAAATATAATTAATCTTATTTACACTATTTACATTGTTCGAACTGTTGTCTTCATCTTTGTTGTCATGTTCACAACGTTTCGGCCGTTGTACGCTCCGGCCTTCTTCAGGTGATTCGAATATTGAATTGAACCCTTTATTTCGTCCAACGGGGTAGATTGTTCTAGTTTCACGTGCTATGTCTCATCCGAATGTCTCAGGTATCTTCATTTTACTCAACTCTCCAAGTTTTTGTCCACCATTGCAGTAACCAGGTATTGAACTCACAACTCTTCGGGTCAAGTCACTGGGTCCAACCAACGCTTTTATCCACTGGGTCATGTGTCAGTTCGAAATTCCAATCACCTGAAGAAGGCCGGAGCGTACAGCCGTCGAAACGTCGCAAATATGTCAACAAAGATATAGACAGCAATCTAAACAATGTTTAAACAATATCAGTTATCTTCTGTTAATTCCCCTCCCCAAGTTCTCCACCGCCTTAATCAGTTATTGAACTCAGACTCTTTGGGTCCTGTCACTGGATCTAACTAACGCCTTTATCCAATACCTGGTTAAGGCGGTGGAGAACTTGGAGAGGGGAATTAACAGGAGATAACTGATAACTGACATCTATTAAACATGGCACGTGGAACTAGAACAGTCTACTCCAGCGAGAGAAATAAAGGGTTCAGTTCGACATTCCAACCACCCGAGGAAGGCCGGAGCGTACAACGGCCGAAACGTTGTGATAAATATGGCAACAAAGATGAGGACAATAGACCAAATAATGTAAATAGTGTACATAATACCTCATCTCAGAAATATAGACAGATATTGGTACCAGTTATGTGACATCGTTATTAAGTAAAAACCATATTTACTAATCATAAATGGAAAAGCTTACTATGAATCATCGACACCCAATATTTTAAAAAGAATTGATTTTTTGATTTTGTTTGTAAAAACATGCCGGTTTTTGTAAATATGGACGTCCATAAACGACATCTTCAGAAAATAAAGAGCGATAACTAAAGTAAATCTAAAGGGAAAGTACCTAAAATTCAATATTACTGGGTACTTAAAAGTTATATAAACAGGCGCTCATGTTATATTCCTCAAGTACATTTTACAGATATGTCCACGGTAGAAAAAATAGATAATCTTCCGTCTGTCAGTCAAGCTGTCAACACATTAAATAAACAAGTAAAAATGCATGTTACAAAATGCATTTCTGCGATATTTTAAATTAAAAGTACGTAATATTTGTTTCAAATCAAATTAATTAAGCCTTAAATCAGATATATTCTTCAAATAAGAATTCAGAAAAGTATATTTTATTTTTGAATGATTTTTTTTAATAAAGAGAATTACATTGGGATGACAGATGGCTAAAAATTGGTGTTAAAATCAGCGATTTTATTAATTTCAAAAGAAAGACTCCTTTCAGTCAATTTAAGTTAGTTTTGAAATGCAGCATAGTATTTTGATTATTGGAAATCTTAAATTTAATTTATGAAATTGAAATTAAAAGTAAAATAAAAGCTTCAGGAAATATTCAATTTTAAAAATTCATTTTAAAATGTTGATATCGTGTCTCTGTGGAGCTACCCCCCACACACACATATATATATATATATATATATATATATATATATATTGAACAATAAAAAAATATTAATAAAATTAAAATCTTCAGACACACTGGGTTGTAGATTAATATTCTTTCGTTTTTATTATTATTATTTCATTTAGATTCCTCGACTAGTTTCGGCCAACATGGCCATCATCAGGAGAAAAAGTATTTCTGCTTGCTGGGAGCAGTGAACTACAGAAATATATATATATATATATATATATATATATATATATATATATATATATATATATATATATACAAATGAAGTTTATATATTTTGTATTAGATACATTGGATAGAAAATATATCAAACCTGAATTTAATTATTAATCACCACAAGCAAAATATATAAAAACTGTAAAAAAATTGTAAAAGATTACAAAAAAGACTACTCAATGAATAAGATTTGATAGATCATAATTAATAAAAACAAAAAAATAGATAAAAGTGTATATAACACCATAATACTGCTGGGCACAAATTATAAGATGTAAAATGTTTTAATTTTGCATTGTTTATTGAAAATCACACTAAAACTACAGCACTATATAATATATTACATCATAATATAGCTAAATTGTACAGTATAATTCCCCTTTGAAGAAAATGAAGGTCTTATTTGATAGCTCAATGATTGAGCAATAATGTGCTTGTGCATCTTGTCGATATACGATTTGTAAATCTTCAGTAAGTTATAAATTTTATAAGGCTGTGCTATAAGGCTTTAACTGATCACCAGAATTAAATTCTAATGCTACGATTTTGAACCTAAACTTAATTTTTAATCTTTCTCCTTAAAAAACTAATGATTTGGAAAAAATATTTTTGTCATTATTTATCATGTTGAAACCCCAACTTTCAAATTGAGGGCAATACCACGATTCCAAAATTGACCTGCATTATTGGGCAGCTGAAGCCCAGATGTGGCAGCAATACTCCATTATTGGCATGAACATATCAAGTAAACTTTTATTTAAACACTTCAGACTTTGATTCCACCACCATTCATTAGATCCATTAGTAGGAAGAACCACTGGGAGTGCCAGGGTCAATTCCTAGCACATGAGGCATCGTGATGGAGAAATGTCAAGAGAGTTTGTGTAATTTCTGTTCGTAGACCCATGTACACATGGGACCCTCACTTTAAATACAACCATGCGCCTGAGTGTGAACGCGGAAAAATATCAGTATATCCTGAGAATGTTCAATGTAATTCTAGAACAATCCAGAAATTCATCAATAGTGATTTTTAAATGTCCGAAATGAATGTCACTTACTGTTGTAGCTGTTAATTAGCCTATTGAATTATAATTGCCTGGAATTATATGGGATCAATGTATGGCATCGGTTCTCGTCATGGGGATTCGAACCCTGGTAAAACCTCCCTCATTGTACCAAGAGAGGTAGGGTTGGTGTAATATCAACATCAGTGTGATAGTGGTCTGGAACTGATAAGGACTGGGAAATTTTTGTCCATCTACAATTTGTAAAGCTTCAGTAAGTTATAAATTTTATAAGGCTTTGCAATAAGCCTTCCATTGATCACCGGAACGAAATCCCAATGCTACGATTTTGAACCTAAACTTAATCTTTTAAACTTGTTTCTTCAAAAAACGCTAACGATTTTTAAAAAAAATTGTGTCATTGTTTATCACGTCAAACTCCAGCGTGCAAATTAAATGCAATAACACGATTCCAAAATCGAGCTGCCATAATGTGTCTGTCTGTGCGCGGTATACATTCGAAGATAATAAACGAAATGGAATTTGTAGAGAGTCATGACCACTTAAGTTCTGAAGGGACATAGCATTTTTCTTAAGTAAATGGTGGTTCTCACTGGAGATGAAGTAATAGTAATTCGCCTCAAAAGCTGAAATGTCTGCTCAGTATTCCTTTCCACCAAATATAAGTGCCGTCTGGAATAAGCATGCTGGCGGGAATTTTTCAACTTATATAATAATTAGGGAACTTTTGCTTCCCTGAACAAAATAATCGTGACACGGAGAAAAAATAACGCCCAAAACAAAATCCCCGACCCCACAAAAAACACTGCTGAAATTGCTAGCTGTAACCCTAAGTTCTATGCTAATCTCTCACACCTCGCGCCCTTGGATGCCATTTTCCGACTTCCTGCTTCCCTGTCAACTAAGATAATCAAAGATTTAAATGCAACGTCGATAATTATCTTTTGTTTTCCTTAAATCCTGTTCTTTAATTGTCCCCTCTGATTTTTCAGTACCCCCACCCCCGCGTCATAGTGGTTTTATTGTTTTGCTTCATATACACATGAAGAAGGCTGGAGGGCACAACGGTCGAAACGTTGTGGCAACAAAGTTGAGGACGATAGTCCGAATATAAACAATGTAAATGATGATGATAATTACTCATCCTAGAAATTTAGACATATTCATTCATAGAGTGGAATTGATTATTGCGTAAGAGCAGGATAGAAATATTTTTTTAAATATTGTTGCACGAAAAACTGGCGCGATCAAGTTCAAACTTCGATCACGTGACCACAATAGTACCAACTATAAGCCCGCATGAACAGAAGGCAGTGTGACAAACGTAAAGATGTGTTACTGCGAAAGTGTAGATAATTTTGACTTACTCTTGTATTTAGATATATTGTATTTATTTTCCAGTTGAATTGCGCGGGGAAAGTTTGTCCCAGCTTTTCCGCATCAAAGAGTTTAGGTTAAAAATTAGGACTGAGCTTAAAAAATTGCGAAAAATGCGAGTAAAAAACAGCAAGATTAGAGCGGACAAACTCTCTCTTTTAGGCGCGGACGAATAAAGAAAAAACTCCTGCTCGGTGTGTAACAATAAAAGAAGAAAGTGTTTATTTACATATATAGAAAAAAAGGGTAAAGGGATTGCTATGGTCCAGGTTAGGAAGAGTTCATTCTGTAGTTATAGGTAAGGACCCATAACGCCCCCTTCCCAAGCTTTTTACCTCGTAGGGTTCTTTAATATATATTTTTTTTATATTCGCGTAGAACTTGTTTTTTTTCTCAACACCTCCGTCGCCTCTGTTATGGACGACCGATAGCAAAAAGGTTTTTTTATGGTTCTCCGCGTAGAATTCGTTTCTTCAATATCCTCGTCGCCACTGTTATGGTCCAGGTTAGGAAGAGTTCATTCTGTAGTTATAGGTAAGGACCCATAACAGGGAAAATGACAATTAAGAGTGAAAGAAAGGGAAAAGAGAAATTGTCCTTTAAGGGAAGAGAATATGTTCATCACAGAAAAACGGCTGCTCAAAATATTTCTCTGAGCGCCTAAAAAGTTCTTTAAGCGAGTAGAATTTTGTTAAGGTTTAGAAACACTCACAGTTCTTGTAGTGTAGGAAGATTGTTGGTAGATATAGGAATCTTGCAGTTGAGTGAGTTCGTAGGTCGAATTCTCACTGTCAAATAGGCGTAGAAAAATATTGGATCAACCAACTTCTCGTTTCAACAGATTATCAAAGTTAAGATTTTTTTAAATCTCTTCTTCTTCTTCTTCTTCTTCTTCTTCTTCTTCTTCTTTGCCTCGTCTTCTTTCAGGATGTTTGGGATCATGACTCTCCACAATTTCCTATCCTTTGTAGCTCTTAATGAATTTTGTCTTTTTTTTTATCTCTTAAACCTTGTTCCGCCACCCATTTACTCAAACTCACTAGGCGTTGTTTTTCTCTGTCCATCTTGCCTTCAATCTATCCTGTGAGTATTAAATTTTCCAATCCCTCTTTCTTCATTATGTGCCCTAGAGATTTCAACTCTTTTGTCCTGATATTAAATATAAGTGTCCTTTTCGTTTCCATTTTCTCTAAAGCTTCATCATTGCTCACATGTTCGATCCATGGTATTCTCATCATCCTTCTGTAGAACAATATTTCTGTAGTCAATTCATTCGTGATGAGATTGCCCATCATCCACTGCCATACTGATTTTTCTAAGTGTAGCCTAGATATGGCACAAGGCCATCATTCACTGCCATATAGGAGAAATGATAATACATTTTTTTTTATTATCAAAATACAAGAGGATACCGCAAAATTCTTTGCCCAAGGCACTTCTTGTTTGAAGAGATAATGAAAGATAAGATTAAAAATAAAATATATTTTCTTAGTTGGGCCAATATTTTTTAGCACACCTTCATGTATTAATTATTACGTTTTATTTCTTATAGTTAGACTGCCAACTAATTATAGGTTAATTATTGTGTCTTAGAGCCAGATGTTGCATTTTGTTGCCGTTTGGTTAATTATAGAGGTAAAATAGAAATTCTCAGGGAATTTAGCGACATTGACACCCGTGACAAAATCTGTCTTGCATATAAAAGTGAATTCACTTTTCATTAAAATTAGACAGAAGAATCGGAAAATGTTCTCACACAGAGAATAGAGCGACGGCGACGTGCGTGGATGAATTTATTTTTCACTGGTTAAAAAGTTTATTTTCTAAATTCAGAATTGTTAAAAATGTTATTGTGCAAAATAAAAAAACACATCTGCACGTGTTAAAACATTTATTGTGAAAAATTAACAAAGACTATTTTTAGTTGTTAAAGATTTTATTGTGATCCGTGTAAAACACTACTTAACTTGTAAATAAATTTATTGGGGAAAAATAAGTAAAACGTTTTCATTTGTTAAAATACAGTACTGTTCAATAAAAGTGACTCACCTGATTTTTTTTACTTAAATTTTTTTTTTCGCCTATTGTTTTTGGGGTCAAACTATTTTTTAATCTTACTAATATAAAGACCCCTTCCCGACCACCTAGTAAAAAAAAAGTTTACTCACCCTAAGGTATTCTATTGATAATTATAATTTTGGATAGAAATGAGATTTAGAGAAAAACTTTGTGCCAAAAAAGTGACTCACTTATTTTCTGCAGCTAGTAATCAATAGAAACATAACCGAACAGATTTAAATAAAGAATAATATAGGTATCATTTATTTATAATAGGTAATATAGTTCGAAATATTTAATAATCTATGGGTCCTCCTTTATTTTGAATAACCTTTTCAACCTTTTTTGGCATTGACATGATCAGGTTCTGGCAAATCTCAACTCCAAGCATTGAATTCCATTCGGATATGAAATTCACAATCAAATCTTCTTTGTTGCTCAACTGCTTTCTCGAGAGCCTGTACTTTATAATGCTCCATAAGTTTACTATGGGGTTGAGGTCAGGAGATTGGGGCGGCCATGTCAGAACACTCACCTGCTTCTCATCAAAGTATTCCTTCATCAATTTTCATTTGTGTCAGGGAGCATTATCCTGCATAAAAATGAGCTTGGTGGGGTCGATTTGCACCCTTTCAGCAGAAGGGATCAGACAAGACTCTAAAATTCTCTTGTACTGCTCGCTCCTGAGGGTCTTTTCAACAGTTTTTAAGAAACCAGTTCCATGAAAAGAAAAGCATCCCTAGAACATTATACGGAACGGATGCTTGACAGTATTTACTGCTAAATTCAAAGAGCTTTCAAAGCTTCTTCTTCGGATTTTAGATCGCTTATCCTTTGAATTTAGCTCAACTTTCGTTTTATCGGAGAAGAGAATTCTTAGTAAAAAAAAAATCAGGTGAGTCACTTTTATCGAACAGCACTGTATATTACTCTGGAAAATCCATAAGAATTTGAATGGCTGATTCTGCAGGATTTTTAAGATCTACGGAAATTCAACTAATTTTGGAAATTAATAATAATTGAATTTGTTCAGTAAAACTTTACTTTTTACACTACTTACATTGATCGAACTGTTGTCCTCATCTTTATTGTCATATTCACGACGTTTCCGCCTTCGTGCGCAGATTGTAATATTAATCTGGTTGATTTAAGGTGAAACCGGAAAAAATGTTACCAAGGCATATTTTGTATTATTGGAAGCGGAATTTTATATCCTGCAAGAAAATAAAAATTTCTCTCATCCACCATGGGGATTTTTCCCCCCCCTCAGTATGACTTTCTGTGAAAACAAAAACAAAAAACAGGTACTATAAGGTGAAACATAGTTCTTAGCCACTTGAGTAGTTTAGTTTGGGAGGCCTTCACACCATCATGAAATACTTGGGAAGCGTCCGTAGTCTTAAGAATGGCACTGGGTTTTCTGAGTTCCTACCATCTACGCGGTAAGCTTGGTGTCACGCATTCTTTCCGGAAAACTTTACGAGCACACTTTTTTGTACATGCAGACTTGATGAGCTCTGGTAAAAAATGGATACTGAGATATTAAGTTTATAAGTCCCCTTAATTCATACACTGATGTCCCCAAGGACTGAGTGGATGAAAGCGTTGGTTGAAGTAATTCAGTAACTTGACCCAAGGAGGTGGGAGTTCAATACTTGGCCACAGCAGAGATGAACAAAGTCTTGGGGAGTTGAGTCGAAAACGGAATTAACTGAAACTGAGATATCCAAAAAAGGAACAAAAGGGAACTAAAATAATCTAAATAACCCTAAATAAAGGGTTCGGTTTGAAATTCCAACATATATATCACCTGAAGATGGCCGGGGCGTGCAGCAGCCGAAACGTGAATAAGACAATGAAGATGAGGACAACAGTCCGAACAATATAAATAGTGTAAATAATTACAATACCTCATCTCAGAAATATAGACTGTGAATATGGCAATAAAGATGAGGACAACAGTCAGAACAATGTAAATAATGTAAATAGTTACAATACCTCATCTCAGAAATATAGACTGTGAATATGGCAATAAAGATGAGGACAATAGTCCAAACAATGTAAATAGTGTAAATAGTTACAAGACCTTATCTCAGAAATATAGACTGTGAATATGGCAATAAAGATGAGGACAACAGTCCAAACAATGTAAATAGTGTAAATAATTACAATACCTCATCTCAGAAATATAGACTGTGAATATGGCAATAAAGATGAGGACAACATTCCGAACAATGTAAATAGTGTAAATAGTTACAATACCTCATCTCAGAAATATAGACTATGAATATGACAATAAAGATGAGGTCAACAGTCCGAACAATATAAATGGTGTAAATAGTTACAATACGTCATCTCAGAAATATAGACTGTGAATATGGCAATGAAGATGAGGACAACAGTCTGAACAATGTAAATAGTGTAAATAGTTACAAGACCTCATCTCAGAAATATAGACTGTGAATATGGCAATAAAGATGAGGACAACATTTCGAACAATGTAAATAGTGTAAATAGTTACAATACCTCATCTCAGAAATATAGACTGTGAACATGACAATAAAGATGAGGTCAACAGTCCGAACAATATAAATAGTGTAAATAGTTACAAGACCTTATCTCAGAAATATAGACTGTAAATATGGCAATAAAGATGAGGACAACAAACTGAACAAAGTAAATAGTTACAACACCTCATCTCAGAAATATAGACAAAAGTTTACTTTGTTCATAAAAATGAAAGATGTATGTTTTTTTTTTAATTTAAAATAAATAACAGACTTTTGAAAGTATCAGTACAATGTTCCTTAATTGTGTAAAAACTGGTATGTCTTCAAGAAAATTCACTGGAGGATGAAAACAGTTTAGCTTTTCTTTCAATAGTACAATTATGCTGTAAATATATAAGATTAAAGGTGCAGATTACATACTTCTTTGTTCATCAACTTTTAATTTTATTTGTTCCTACTACAGCATTAAATAACAAACAAAAGCAAATTTGACCATTGAAAACTATATATATATATATAATTTAGATCTATGGTCAAGGTTAGTTTTATGGTTAGGGTTAGCATTGCAAGTGTTGGAAAAAAAGAAAGAATTTGTTATATTCCATGCTAATAGGAGTATATACTTGAAAAGCAAGGAGGATAAAATAAGTAAAGGCTTATTGTAAAAAACAGTACAATAAGAATAAAGGTAACAGTTATACACGAGGTCATCGCAAGTCAATCCAGTAGTGAGTGCTACTATTGGAAGTTCGGTAGTTCTAAAATATTAAAGAACAAACAAACAATATCTGTCTATATTTCTGAGATGAGGTATTATGTACACTATTTACATTATTCGGATTATTGTCCTCATCTTTGTCGCCATATTTATTACAATGTTTCGGCCGTTGTACGCTCCGACCTTCTTCAGGTGGTTGGAATGTCGAACTTTGTCGCCATATTTATTACAACGTTTCGCAGAGGGGAGTTAACAGGATATAACTGATAACTGACATCCATTAAACATGGCACGTGGAACTAGAACAGTCTACCCCAGTGAGCGAAATAAAGAGTTTAGTTCGACATTCCAACCACCTTAAGAAGGCGGGAGCGTACAATGGCCGAAAGGTTGTAATAAATATGGCGACAAAGATGAGGACAATAGCCCGAATAATGTAAATAGAGTAAACAAAAGCAAACTTGACCATTGAAAACTATACATAGAATTTAGATTTATGGTCAAGCTTAGTTTTAAAAAAGAATTAAACGATTTTTGTTCATAATGATAAAATTAAAAAAAAAACTACTGTCAACCAATAAAAATAGAGCCAATATTTTTTGTTGTCCTTGGTCTACTCTCATCTGAATTATATCCGAAAAAAATGTTATTTTGTCTGAATAAATATTTGAATGTTAATGATCCTTCTGAAAACTACATGACTTACGGCCACATTCCCGAAGTTAAGCAACGTTATTCATTTATATTAGGTATTTGTTGATTTTTAAGTGACATACATAGTGGATAATGTTTTTCTCTTCATGTAACATAAAAAATGGCGTCAAAAAATGGCGCCAGTATAAACTATTGCCATCAGTCGAGAAGTGAAGAGAAAACCAATCCGAGATCGTTGAAGTCAAAGAACGTTATTTTTCATAATAGGATTCTTCTTCCCATTCCAAGCTATGGATTAAATAACAAGGTATACTTGGCTCTCCAGCCAGGCTAGGATAAAGATCGCTGTGAATTCAAAACCATGCAGTAGGAAATGGAGAACTCGTGGCAATTCAAAGAGGAAACGACGCTATGGATAACCTTGCTCTCCCGCGATCGCCTGAAGAGATCACGCAACGGTACTATCCACGTAACCCATTAGAGTCATAGCGGCAACCCGTGTACTACAACTATAAAAGCATTTATGTGTCTAGGGCAAGATAGCCAAGCGGAGCCCATTTCTCTTCAAACGGGTTTTGAATTTATAGTCTTCCTTCTCCTAAACTGGTTGTCACCATAAGACATGACAGCTCAGTCATCCCTAGTATTTACCTTCTGGTGCCTACTTTATAAAGATTTGTAACTTCCCGAGGCGTATTCGTTCAAAACAAACTCGGTTTGAATTCGAAAGGATAAAGGGATATGGCATCTAACACACACGCGCGCACACACACACACACACACACACACACACACACACACACACACACACACACATATATATATATGGATGTATGGATGTGCGGGCGGTGTAATAGATAGCGGCTAAGAATGAGAAATCGGAGAGCTGAGTTCGAATTTCAAGGATGCAACGAAATCAAATTTACATGCAAATATCATTGGGAAAAGTATGAATCTATCTCTTTTTCCCCCAGTTATGGATTAAATAGCAGAACAGATTGGATTCTATAGCCCTGGTTCGCGATCCGTCTAGAGCTGGTGATTCACCAGCAGGCGGAGGCATTCGTATAGATGCGCCGGATCATAAAAGACGTCGACACTGCAATTCTGTTAGGAATTCTGCTGTAGGTGGATAAATTGTTTCTCGTTATATATCTGTTGAGGATTCTTCTAGACTCTATTAATTACTATAGTGATTTGCCTACCCCCCCAAATTCTATTACTTGTATATCCTTGCTTGACCCAGCTAATGCTGAGATGGAACGGTTAGGGGTGGACGACGTGACTCTTGGGGCACAATCCGTTGTGTTATGAATAATTGGATGAGTATCACCACGGAATTTATGAGTAGCGGCGCTATATCGAGTCTATTAAGATTCTACTTCGTCACCGAGGCCCGTTGGTGCAGTTGGTATGACGTTTGCGATGTATCGAAACGGTACGGGTTCAAATATCTGATGAGTCTCAAAAACGGCCGCCCAGTGCTTTCTGCATTCTGCTGAATTCTAGACTCAGTGAATTACTATAATGATTTGCCTAAATCCCCCAAAATTCTACTGCATATATATATATATATATATATATATATATATATATATATATATATAGGGCTATAGAATCCAATCTGTTCTGCTATTTAATCCATATATATATATATATATATATATATATATATATATATATATATATATATATATATATATATATGGATGTGCAGACGGGTGTATGGATTTGTATATATATATATATATATATATATAAGTGAACATTAATGTCAACACTTAGAGGCGACAGGCTGTTTCATGCTAGACGCCATCGTGGCCTGACGATGGCGTCTAGCATGAAACAGCCTGTTGCCTCTAAGTGTTGACATTAATGTTCACTTATATATATATATATATATATATATATACAAATCCATACACCCGTCTTCACATCCATATATATATATATATATATATATATATATAGTGTTGACTTCAATGTTCACTTTTATATTTACATACGATCTATCTTTGATATTGAGCCCTTTAATCCATAAATATAGCACGCCTTAAGAGTAAATTTCTTCATATATATATATATATATATATATATATATATATATATATATATATATATATATATATATACAAAATTGACCAAAAGGAAACCTATACAGGAACACTAAAATAAATACATTAATGTACAGCGTGACAGACAATCGTCAGGTCATAAAGTAGAAATCTAGAATAAGGAAAAAAGAAAGGGACCTAAAGGCAAACACCTACCTACTCAGGAAAGTAAAGTCTTCAGCGCTTAGATTACCTAAACGGAGCATAAAACGCTTCACACCGTTAATTCCTATAAAAGTACTGCCCGCATTATTACTCGAGTTTCACGCTCTAGCGATCTTCAGACTTCAGATGACGAGACTGAGATGAGGTATTTACATTATTCGGGTTCTTGTCCGAATCTTTGTTACCATATTCATCACATAGTTTTGACCGTTGTACGCTCCGGCTCCGTTCTAGTTCCACGTGCCATGTCTAATGGATGTTAGTTATCAGTTATCTCCTGTTAATTCCCCTCTCCAAGTTCTTTACTGCCTTAACCAGGTATTGAACTCTTGGGTCCTGTCACTGGATCTAACTAACGCCTTTGTCCTTGAGGACATCTGTGTATGAATTTCTGGGACTTATAAACCTAATATTTTCAGCAACAATTTTAACAGTGCTCATACTGCAATTTTTGCTGTTATCATTCCATTTTTTTTTTACCAGAGCTCATATTGCAATTTTTGTTGTTACTATTGCTTTTTCTCTGGCACTCCTATTTCTCGTTCCCATATTGTATACATTTCTATGCTTGGTCGGCTAAGGAGATCTTTGTGGCCTAGCATATGTGCTGATTCCGTAATCTTACGAATTTTCCAATGATGTACTTTGTCTATGAAAAGTCAGGCGTGGCTGACCACATATGGAGAGAATAATAATATAGTGCTCGATGTAGAATAACAGAGTTATGAATTATATATTAATAATGAATAAACATTTTTTCCTCATCGGTACCACGAAACTGCACAACGTAATCTTCAGGTGATGATTGATTCATTGGATTTTAAATCAGCATCTGAAGAGTTGTGCTACTAATGCTTCTTCAATGCGCTGAGCGTGTTTGTAAAATAAAACATTACTTTAACTGTTGTGGATTCCGGGATGAAATCCGGTATCAAATAATAACAAACGCCAAGAATGAATATAGGAAATAAATGTATTAACGTAATAATACAAACTGGTAATACAGGTTAGTAGTTCCAGGAATGCGGGGTTAGTAGACAAATATATATAGATAGTCTTTGATATTGACGTATCGCTGTATGACTTCTTACTGAGTCTATGTGCTCGTTACTGTGACTCTAGCCGCTACGTTATTCTACCGACCGACTCAACGTTCTACTACTACTACTACTTGGCTCAACGTACTTACTGTCCGGATATTCACTGGTAGTAGTATATGTATACCTTGGGTGAGTCCATTTGTGTAAAAAGGGGAGACCCCTCAATATTAACTCTAGATACACACATAAATAAATCCATATATTCAGTTGAAAGTAAAGATAAAGTCATCCATTATGATGCCTAAAAGTACAGCCGAAACGCTCGGATATACAGAACATTCGGACAATTTGTACATCATTTACGTCCAGAAAAGAAGAAAATTATAAGAACACAAGGAAAAGTGAATAAAAAACTTAACAGCAGTACCTTTTTAATAAACCTTTTGTTAAAAAGGGAATACACAATTATATATATATATATATATATATATATATATATATATATATATATATATATATATATATATATGTATGTATGTATATATATAATTATTTATTCGAAAATTATAACATAAATATGTTATAAAAAATCACTACAAAACATTTCAACACTTGATAAGACACCAGAAGTGTTGAAACAAAATGGCTATTTTTGTAGTGATTTTATAACATAGTTATGTTATAATTTTCGAATAAATAATTACATTTGCTCTACTCTGTATTGGTCACTCTTTTAAGGATAGCAGTTTTTGGTTATTGGAATTTATTCCGTATACACCAATCCTATACTTGGATATATATATATATATATATATATATATATATATATATATATATATATACAAACTTCGTAAATATTGATTTATTTTTAATCCTCATCCAGTTTTCTGTTTCATTAGCATTCTCTTGTGTTTTTTTTCCAAAATGCAATCGTTCCGCTACCGCCCCGCCTTCGTCGCGGATATTTTTCGTCTCCTGTCAAAACAGGCAGTTAGACCTTCTTCACACATTTCTTTAACCCCTAAACCCCGCCGTTACCACACATTCTTCCTGCCATCTGTCGTCGTTGACTTACCGGAAGAGGATTAATGCGCGTGCGTCCACCCGAATCTCCTAAGCTGGGTTTGTAATTTTTTCGGATCTTTGCCACAATAGAATGAAGAGATTGACAAGAGAGAATATTAAATGGGGAAAGATACAAAAAAATTGAGAAAACTCTGTAGAAAATCAAATATTAACCATTTTTTTTCTTTTTACTCAATTCGGGTTTATTCTTTCAAAATAAAATATTCTTATATGATTTTTAATTAATTCTGGAATTCGGGGGGTTCCAGTAACTGATTGACTGTTTGCTTATTCGGAGATGTCAAAGGTCACACAAGGTCGTGCATTTACCGGAAGTAAATAATAACTTTGGTATTTATGACTCAAATAAGAACAAAATGGAAGAAATAAAAAGAGAGGGACAACAAAGTTGGAAAATAATAAAAATGCAGAAGGCGAAGAGCAAAAATGATAAAATGGGGGAAAGAGAGGTACAAGGAAAGCAAGGTAGGAAATGAAAGAGGAAAATGCGATAAAAGCAAGATGAGGAGAATGAGAACGAAATAAAAGTAGTAGGGAAGAAGAAAATGAAGGAGAGCAAGGTAAAATAAAGAGCCGGGAAGAACAGAGACGGCGGAAAAAAAGATAAGAAAAGATATAATTAAAAGAAGGAAATGATTTTGGGAGAAAGAAGAAGCATAAAATGAATAGAAGAAGGAGGAGGAGGAAGATGATACGAGGGTAACAAGAAGGAGAAAATGGGTGGGGAAGGAAGAAGAAGAAGAAGGAGAAGAAGAAGAAGAAGAAGAAGAAGAAGAAGAAGAAGAAGAAGAAGAAGAAGAAGAAGAAGAAGAAGAAGAAGGAGGAGGAGGAGAGGTAGAGGAGGAGGAAAATGATGCGAATGTAACGAGCGAGAAAATGGGCGAAGAAGAAGAAGAAGAAGAAGAAGAAGAAGAAGAAGAAGAAGAAGAAGAAGAAGAAGAAGAAGAAGAAGAAGAAGAAGAAGAAAGAGAAGGATGTGGAATAACAAGAATGAGAACATGGGTGGGGATGAAAGAAAAATCATAAAATGGATAGAAGAGGAGGATGACGAGGAAGAAACATGAGATGAGGGCAGAAAAAAGACAAAGAAGAACAAGTTAGAAAAAGATAATGAAGAATAAAAATGAGGAATGAGAGGCAAAGATGATAAGAAACAGGAGACAGTAAAAGTAAGGTGAACAGCAAAAACGAAAATTAAATAAACGGATGAAAGAAAAAACAAGAACGAGACAATGGATAGAAGAAGAAGAAGAAGAAGAAGAAGAAGAAGAAGAAGAAGAAGAAGAAGAAGAAGAAGAAGAAGAAGAAGAAGAAGAAAATAATAATAATAATAATAATATAACGTTCTAATATTTTTTTTTCGCGCATTTCTCGCAAAAATCTCTTCCGGTTCCGTGCTTTCCAGTGAACCTTGATTTTCAAATATTTTAATCCAATGTCAATCGTGATATACTGTTTTCCTGATTATTCTACTTTTGTACTTGACCCTTAGAAATATTTCTAACTCGTCCTTACTCAATAACCCCTAGTGTCTTAGTGTCTTTGCTGCCTTGCTTGGGACGAACTTGAACATACATACATACATACATACATACATATATATATATATATATATATATATATATATATATATATATATATATATATTACAATGAATCATTCATACAAAAAGTAGATTAGTAAAGTTAATGATATAAAATGGCGAAATCCCTTCGCAAACAAAATTTTAAAGGTGCATTAACCTACAAATCACTTGATGAATATTATGATCCTTGTTTTTAACAAATCAATCATTTAAAATTTTGTTAGCGAAGGGATTTCGCCATTTTATATCATTAACTTTACTAATTGTAATATAAATTGAACTGCACCACATATGTTATATATATATATATATATATATATATATATATATATATATATATATATATATATGCATGCTATTGAGCGGGACCTTTTTAGGCAAAGTTTTGGTTAGTAATTGTTTCGGATGAGTTATGGTACCTAGACATTATGAATTTAAACGCAATACTAGATTGCCAACAAGGTCTCATCAATTACAGTTGAAATGGCTAGATGTAATCTATGCAAATAGATTATTTTCTCGCAATTCTAGCTTGTGGAACTCTCTTCCGGTTCCATGCTTTCGGGACAATTTTGGTCTTCAAAAGTTTAAATACAGTGTCAATCGTTATCTACTGTCTTCCTGGTTACTCTTACATTGTTCTCTCTCCTTAGAATAATAAAAATACTAAAAATTACAGCGTAGAAAAAGAAAAAGCAGGCAGCGTAGGGGCAGGCGAACGTGTAGCAAGGTGGATGTTAGCTCTAAAGGTCTGAGCTGGTGGAACTAAAGAACAGAGCTCATCGGAACATTTTGTAGCAATAGGCTTCGGACGTTTCGTCTGTGGCGAAAGGGGCTGTAGGGTGGAAAATAAATCACCCCCCACAAGGCTGCGTAAAGGTTTTTGAGGTCTATCAAGTTTGGAAGGTGAGGATTGAGCATTTCCATCCCAGATATGACAGCAATCTGCTTTACCGAATGCTGAGAATACCATGGACAGATCATAGAAGCAATAAGGAAGTTTTCAGAAGAAAACGCACGAAAAGAATTCTTGCAAGCAATCAGAAAGAAGCAACTGAATACGTAATTAGGAAAGAAGGCTTGGAGAATTTAATACACATAGGCCTACATTCATTAGTTCCACCTGTTCAGACCTTCACAGATAGGAACCAGTATGTCACGTCCACAGCGTCAACTCGTCCTCATTCGCTTCATATTCCATTGGTAAGGAGGAAGTTCCATTCAGACAGTTTCTTCCCCAGAACTGTTAATTAGGGAAACAGACCACTGACAGGATGATTTTCTAGTCTCTCCAATCTTAATCTCTTCATATCTAGGGCCAACTGTTATCTATCCTACATATCCTCCTAATATGCATTTCTTACTTCCTCTACGCTATTACAACAACCCTATTCATTAGCTCTCTACCTTAAGTGGCTCTTTCGCCTTGTATTGGGTGAATAATATTACTGGGTGAGGCAGAAATTCCCCCCACATAAGGGTAAGACATTAGTGGCAATGATGTTTTCATCTAGCTAATGTCTTAGTATTATGTGGGGGGGGGTATTTCGAGGAGGTAATGTAGGAGTTATTTCTGCCGAACTCTGTATATATAAAAGAAAAGCAAATGAAAACGATGGGAAACATTCTTTTTTTTAAATCGGTATCGTCCCATATAAGACACTAAAGCCACTAAGACACAAGGGGTTACAGGGTGTGGAAGAATTAGGAAGAAAAATAATAATGATGAGCGGGAAAAGGAAAGAGTACAGTAGATAGCGATTGATATTGCATTTACATTTTTGCAGATTAAAGTAGGCTGGAAAACATAGAGCCGGTAGGGAGTTCCACAAACGAGAAGTGCGAGAAAAGTAATTGTTAGCATCTATACAGCTAAATTGTAAATTGATGAGATGTTGATGCCAATCTAGTACTGGGCTTAAATTCATAAAGTAGAACCGATATTTAATTGTATAAAATACTAAATGTGGCACAAGGCCAAAATGGGAAATGGGGAATGAAGGTTGGTCTTCTTCCTTCTGTCTTATCATTAAACTTAGCTAGCCACAATCATTGACCTAAACATACCACAACAACAATACATTCTTAATTACCATTCTAACTACAGTCACCATAATACCTCTTGTCTCTATGAAAATCCTAACTAGTCCCCCAATATGTACAATTCATTGTCTGTGGGGAGGGAGAAATAAAACAACAATTTAAAAATTAGCGCCAGTAAGTATTTGCAACATACCGAAGAGCTCATCCAAAACTATTACCATGAAAGTATTTATGGAAAAGACACAAAGAGGCAACCTTACGACGGTGGGAGGTGAGTGAAGCTGATCTGCCAGATCAGAACTGATAATATTGCTGATTATTCTTTAGATTTTATCAAGTAGTTCAAGGTAAATAGCAGAGGCACCGGACCAAATGTGGCAACAATATTTTGGCAAAAGACAAGAATGATAACTCCTTTTTTTAAATTGTAAAGCAATCTTTGTACAGCAAAAGAAGGAAGCTGTGGAGAGCCATGATAACTGCGTTTTGAAACAACAATGCAGAGATAGTGGGAGAGAGAGAGAGGGCAGTATCTGTTCATTTGAAATTGTTGGCTTTTTAAAAGTGTATTTATACTTGCTTAACGTTCGCTTATCACAGAGTTCGCCTTTATTTATTGGCTTTTTTCTTCCTTGCTTCTTGTAAGTTTTTTTCCATCCCATCTTTTATCTCCTCCATTTTATTGTTCCCCATTACTTCTTATCCCGATTTAATCTTTTCATTTGTCTTTCCATAGTCCATGCTCTCATTGCGTTATTTACTGTTATTCTCATCGGCTTGTTCCCTACCTTTGTGTCAGTCATTCGCGAACAGTACTCGCCGCGAATCGGTCCCTCTATTTGTCAGTGGGTCTCTGCGCCGGCACAGCTTACCGGTCTTTGACGGATTCTTCCAGGATCTGGCTAACGTCCTCGCTTCCAGAACGTCAATCTAGATTTTCCAAACCTTTCCCTAAAACGAATTTGACGATCTCTTCCTCAACCATGTCCCGAGAGATTTCACTTTGTCTGTCGTCGGATTCGAAACCAATGTCAAGAAGGCGACAGAAGCGGCGGCGCTGGGCGTGACGGACGGGCGTGATTAGCAGGACGAGGAAGATAAAGATAAAAAAAAGGCCCATGTATGACATGAATACACGATCGTCATTTATGAGCGACGAGGAATTGTATTCTCAAATGGTGCAGTGAATAAGCCGTCAGTGGTCACTGACGGGTGGGGGAGGATACACCGTGACCGAGGGCTTGGGTCGGTTATAAACGAAGAGATTAAAATCATTTGTTGTTTTTCTCGTTCTGCTCCCTTAACGGTTACACACTGACACATCTTTACTTCCACTTCCTTTCAACGTAATTAGTTACATCTCGCCAACACCCAATTAAGCCATCGGACATTGACTATTATTATTATTATTATTATTATTATTATTATTGTTATTATTATTATTATTATTATTATTATTATTATTATTATTATTATTTCAACTTCATTTAGTCTTACATATATTCTTCTTTACTTCAATATTCTCTTCTTCCTCTCTTTTCTTGTCTAGGGTATTGCTTTCTTTTCTCTTATTTTATTGTTTTCTTTCTTCCTTACATTTTTATTTCTTTTTTACCACCATCATCATCATAATATTACTAATATTACTTCAAACACCACCGCCACCATGATGAGGATCATCATGACCATTTCTTCTTCTCATCATTTTCTTCTTCTTCTTCTTCTTCTTCTTCTTCTTCTTCTTCTTCTTCTTCTTCTTCTTCTTCTTCTTCTTATTATTATTATTATTATTATTATTATTATTTTCACCACCGTCAAAACAATCATCACTGTCATCATCTTCCTGCCATCTTTCTTCTTCTTCTTCTTCTTCTTCTTCTTCTTCTTCTTCTTATTATTATTATTATTATTATTATTATTATTATTATTATTATTATTATTTTCTCCCATCACCACCATCAAAACCACCTTCAATACCATCATCTTACACTAATCTTCTTCTTCTTCTTCTTCTTCTTCTTCTTCTTCTTCTTCTTCTTCTTCTTCTTCTTCTTCTTCTAAATATTATTATCATTATTTTCGCCACCATCAACACTACCATCACTATCATCATCTTCCTGCCAACATCATTCGGCATTTTCCTTTCCTTTATTTTGACCTTGTGCTTTTTCTTCACTTTTATTTTTTATTCTTGTACCTTGTTTACCTCCATCTTTTTTCGACGTTTTCCGTCTCCATTCCATCATATTCTTTTCTCTTTTGTTTTTTCTTTCTCATCTCTCTTTCTCCCTTTCTATTCTCCATATTCTTTCTAAATCTGCCGTTTTCCCTGTTTTATTCCCATTCCTTCAAGCTAGTTTTTATTTGCTACTTTCTCATGGCTTTTTATGATTTCCCACCTTGTTATTATTGCTCTATTTCATCGTTCGTATTTCTCTCAACAATTTCCCTTGTTGTTTGTCATGTTCTGTTGTTGCTATAATTCGCTCATCGCGTGTTACTTTTGACAAGGCTGCGGTCTGGATAGTCCCGGCTTTACTTCTAATTTCAACTTATTCTATTTTTTCTACTTGACTTCTAGAGACCGATCGCAGTACTCCGATAGCGATTGGTAAGACTGTAACGTTAATGTTATATAACTTGCCCAGCGTGGTTTAGATGCTTATCTATCTGTTCAGTTTCTTTCTGAGCTCCTCTGTGATCTGCCGAAACAGCGATATTCATGAATTTGGCAAGTTTTCATCATTCCGATCGTATAGCCTTTGTTGGGTGATACGTTTGAATCTCAGCGATAAATATAGGCCCATGTGCATACCATGGCTCTTTTTCCTCAAAATTTAGTAACTTGAGCAGTTTCCAGTTGATCACCCTTCCTACCCAGTCATGCCTCCTTATGTACTCTTTCTCCGGTAATTTATTACGTTTGCTGATTATGTGCTTCAATCTGCCTTTTTTTAAAATTTTAGCAAAAGCTGTTTCATTGATAATTTTTGTCATCAGCAAAAATACCATTAGATTTTGCTGATATCTGTTTTTTGGGGTTTTTTTTGCCCACGTTAGCGTTTTAGGCAAATATTACCCTTTTGAAAACTAATTGTAGCAGAAAATTATTTCTATATGTCTTTTCACTATAGGGAAATACACAACCTTAGGTATCCACGACGTTTTATCCTTTGTAGCTTTAAGTTAAATTTGTCTTTTCACCATCCCTTCCACACCCTGTTCTACTATCCATTTACAAAAGCTCGTTAGGTAGGTTACTCCTGCTTCACTCTGTCTTTCTTGCGCCAAATATATCCTGAGAGTGTCATATTCTCCAAGTCCTCCTTCCTATGTGTTTTAGAAATTTCAACTGTAGCTTTCTTATTGTAATTCTAATTACTATTTTTATTTCCATTTTCCATAAAACTTCCTCGTTACTCACCTGATCAGTCCAATGCATAATCAGCATTCTTCTGTAGATCCCCATTTTGGCCAATTCATGTCTCCCCGATCTGTGAGAATATTAAATAATAACCGGCCTCGATTGAGAAGTCCTACTAAAGAAAAGATAGGTTATTAATTTCACTTTTCACGAAAATGATAAAATAAAAACAGGGATAGAAATTTAATCACATATATCCACTAAAATTTAATGCTTATATTAATAAGAAGTAATGGCGGATAAAAAAAAATGATATTTAGATTTCTGATACGAAACTAAATCTAGGAGATATAGATTCGTAGAAGTCCCAACGTGAGATCTACTTTCCTTAAATAGATAATTAGAACCTTGTTCTGTCAGGCTGCTTTCTTTGACCAAAATGGTAACGACACGCTTTGGTTAAAATGGGAAAAACGGTTACAGGTTTAATGTCGGGGACACAATCATTCTTCAATATTTTTTTTTTATCAAGTTCACCCCAAGCATGGCAGTGAAGCCACTAAAACACAAAGGGGTTACTGGGTGTAGAAAAATTAGAAAACAGAAACATTACTAAGGAGCGAGAAAAAAACAAGAGTAATCAGAAAGACAGTAGATAACGATTGACATTATATTAACATTTTTGACGATTAAAGTTGACTGGAAAGCATGGAGCCGGAAGGGAGTTCCACAAACGAGAAGTGCAAGAAAAAAAAACTGTCAGCATAGAACTTACGGCTACATCTAGCCAATTCAAATGTAAACTGATGAGATCTTGCTGCCAGTCTAGTATTGAGCTTAAATTCAGTCTAAGTACCATAGCGAAGAGCTCATCCGAACTATTACAATGAAAGTATTTATAGAAAAGGCACAGAAAGGCAACTTTACGGTGGTGTGAAAATGACTTATGCCGAACTGCTAGATCAGGACCAATAATATTGCTGATTCTTCTTCGGATTTCATCAAGAATCTCTAGATATACAGGGTGCGATGTATGAATTGTCGTCTAAATGAAAATAACACCAAAAATATCTTGAAATACTAAAGAGAAAATTTATTCAATAAAATCGCCATCGGCTTCAACCACGGCCCCCAGACGACTTCGGAATATTCTGTATTTCTTCTGGACCGTCTCCTTTTTTAAGTTGGTGAATGCTGCCATAATTCTTGCCTTCAGCTCATCTTTGAGGATACAAGGAGTTTTGTTGGTCTCTCGCTCAACTACGCCACGCATAAAAATCAAGGGATTTGTAGTTAGGTGGGAACATATAAGGGGTGATGTGGTCGCAGAAATTATCTGACAGCCATGACTAGGTTCTCCTGCTTGTGTGGCATGGTGCAGCGTCCTGTTGCAAGGCATAGGGTCTTCCAGCAGCCAACCTCTTAACCCAGGCAAGCACTACCTCTTCAAAGCAATATGTATGCCTCCGTGTTGAGTCTGAGACTTTGTAGGAAGGCAAATGGAGGTATAACGTTGTCATCACTAGTGATCACTCCAAACACATTCGTAATCACCATTAGACTCATCCAACTCTCATAAATGTCCTTAGATTGTCACCCCCCCCCAAAAAAAAAACAAAAAAACAAACACTGAAATGTTTGTATTGGAGCTTCCGGTGCGAATGCCAAGCAGTGCAGCATACCGTTTCCAAATTTCTGGCGGAGTGAATTGCGTCATAGTGCTCTTTTTCTCACAGATGGTGCCCAGCTGACCCTACTATATTGTGTAGTTGACAAAATCAAAAACAAATAACGCGCATGCGCGAAATTAAAAATATAAAATGGCGACAGTTTACCCGCCGCATCCTGTATAGTAGAAGCACCGGACCATATATGGCAGCACTGTTCTAAACATAGACGAATGGTAGACTTACAGATATGTAAGATATGACTTCTCAATCTAAGCCCGTTATTACTAATTTCAATGTTTAAGAAAATTAAAAAAAATACAAGGATAGCAACTCAAACATGTGTACTAAAAACAATGATTATAGTGATAATAAATAATATCAGATAAAAAAAAATCCTTTTATGGATACTTGTATATTTTAACTATTCGATAGATATAACGAACGCTGAAAGTAAATAAAACTCAATACAATAACATTGTCTGTCCATTGTATATCTATTATCATCAGGTGTCATTTTAACAGTAACCTTCTACCTTGGGTAGCTCTCGTTCATTGTAATACGTGGGATCTAATGTAAAGAAAATTACATCCCTTTCTATATAAGGTGAGTTTCACGTTCAAAACGAAAAAAAAATAAAGCTTCTCTCACTTTAAAAGATCAAGGGAGTAAAAGAGTAATAGAACTCAATATAATAAAATGTCTAACTGTTGTATATCTATTATCATGACATCTGGAGGGTTCGCTTGCATATAAATGTGTTATGTATTTAACCTGTATTGGTATGTATTTAAAAAAAAGATTAATACACAATTTAGTGGATAAGTATTCCAGTAAGTGTTATATTGCCTGCAAATGTTTGGATCTACATTTTTATGTTAGGTTATATGTCTATTAGTACATTATTTACATTATTCGTACTATTGTCCTCATCGTTGTCGCCATGTTTATCCCAACGTTTCGGCCGTTGTACGCTCCGACCTTCTTTAGGTGGTTGGAATGTCAAACTGAACCCTTTATTTCGCTCACTAGGGTAGACTGTTCTAGTTCCACGTGCCACGTTTAATGGATGTCAGTTATCAGTTATCTCCTGTTAATTTTTCCCTCTGAAAGTTCTCCACTGCCTTAACCGGGTATTGAACTCACACTCTTTGGGTCCTGTCACTGGATCTAACCTATCGCCTTTATCCACTGTGCCATGTGTCCTTGACACAACGGCCGAAACGTTGTGATAAACATGGCGACAACGATGAGGACAATAGTCCGAATAATGTAAATAGTGTACATAATACCTCATTTCAGAAATATAGACAGATACTAAAGGGCCGAAACGTTGTAATAAATATGGCGACAAAGATGAGGATAGTCCGAATAATGTAAATAATGTACATAATACCTCATCTCAGAAATATAGACAGATACTAAAGGGCCGAAACGTTGTGATGAACATGGCGACAACGATGAGGACAATAGTCCGA